>VDFB02193867.1:607705370-608094994 GCA_007258455.2 Sequoia sempervirens
CCACCCTCTCTCACACTCTCCCACTCCCACCCTCTCTCTCTCTCTCTCTCTCCCATAAGCATAAATACATACATATAGGCATACATGTACATGCATGCATACATATATACATACATGACACACCATCATACATATACATACAAACATATGAAAAAAAATTCAAAAAAGTGGCATTTAACTAAAGGAAGAAATAACACGAGCACGTTATGTGTTGCTAGATATGTTCCATGGAGAAGCAAAAAAGTCAAAACTAATAAATAATGCAAGCATGTTATAATGCACTCATGTTATATTTTTCTTTGGAAATCCCCGATCCTTAGCTTTGGTATTTTCCTTGGAATACCAACCCAAAGGCTTGGAGGGCATTCCCAATGACTAGAGACATGTTTTTTGAAAATTCTATAATTTTTCACATAATCAGGTTCATGCTCATCATTAGGATTGCATTTGGTTCAATATCAACAAAATTGAACACATGGGTAATGTTAAGTTCTCTCTTAGCTTTCCAACAATATTTTTTTTTCACTTTCTGACAATGCTAGGCCTTTCATCCATAATTTCTTTTGTTTGTATGTCTAATTTTTTGTCAAAAAGTAGTGTTTTGTTTTTTTTCATTATAAATGAACCATTCATCAAAATTTCAAATAAATTACATTTTTAGAAACTAGACTCCATTCTACAAATTTTTAAAAATTAAAAATTAAAAAAAATCTATTACTTTCCAAAATTTGGAGGGGCAACACGGCCAAAATTCTGCTTTTTAGGAAGTTCCCACTTAGAAAATTAGTAAAAAAATCAAATATTCATTAAAAAATTATTAGAAAAATTGTGCATCAACTAGATGTTGTTAGCTAACTTTTGGCTATAGCAATTTTAAAAATACTAAAAAAAAGTTCACCATGCTCGGGTCGTACAAAAGTTGTTATGTTATGTTTTTCTAACAAAAATAACACCAATTTGTGTACATCGCTCTTTCGAACCCCTTAATCTCAACCATTTTCAAAATAAATTAGTAGTTTAGAAAGTAGTCTCAGAGCACTTTGATCCCTATTTTTGTTCCATCTCAAAATTTTGAGTGTAACTATCCTCAATCTCACATCCAAGGTTAGCATTTCCTGATTTAAAAATAAAAGTGGCGACTTAAGCCCCCTTTTTGGGAACCATCTTGGTGCACTTACCCTTTAATTTTCTTTTGAAAGATAAATAAATCATTATTTTCATTGCCGTAAAAAATTTCTAGGTTTCTGGTTGGAAGTTTCCTCTATGTTTACAAGAAACAATCTGGAAATTCTATTTTATGTTTTTGGGGTTTTGCATGAGAAAGAGTTTGGTTATATTTGGATTTCGATCTGAGAAGTGTTGGAGCTGGAAATTGACAAGTAGGAGGAAGCACCATTTTTGGCTAGCTATGATGAGAAGTGGAAGTTTTGTAGCAAAGCCTTCTCAAACTTCAAAAGAAATCTAGGTTCCATGTTATTTTAAAGTTTTATTTTCTTTTGCATACAAATACATGGAAATAATATTCAATTATCACACAAAGGATAGAATCAAAAAATATATTTCTTTAATGGTTATTCTAGAAGTATATATATGTCTTCCATTTAATCCAAATTACATTTCTCATGGTTTTGAAGCCTATGATTGTATTTTGCATTCTAATTTTGAAATGAAATGAAACCCATTGTTGGCGTCATACAATATCTATTCTCCTTCATACTTTGGCATTCTTGTCTTCGAACCTTGTGCTAACTTCTTATTCCAATTAAGTTGTTACTTTTCTCCTAATACAATATCTATATATCAGCCTTTGGTGGAGAGTATTCTTGTCAATAGTGTACTTCTATCTTATTTTATTTACATCCTAAACAATCTTGAAAATATTAAGCTCTGTTAGAGAAATTGGTCAATTGTTGTTGTAGAATGGTTACAATCTGGTTAACAACATAGAATTAATATTGTTTTCCTTTTAAATGTAGATTTTGATTCTACAACTTCCAATAAATTCCCTATAGGTCTATTATATCGGCCTGATAGAAGATTGTTTTTTTCTTTTAAGTGCTGAAAATTGGGTTGTTTCATATTATCTTTCGACATGCAGCCTGATATATTAAAAAAAAAAATTTACCAACTATCTTTCAGACTACCACTGGTCATGGTAGACTGTGCTAGTTTTCTAACAACCTATTACCTCAAACCCATACTGGACCTTAGCCATTGATGTCTCTTTACTCAACATTCACTTTACCTAGGGCTTTTTTTTTGTGTCGACAATTTCAATGATTAGTATCTTGAGATTAGAAAGATCTCCACTGCAATCCTTAGAGTTATTGTGTATCTTTTACTTCATTATCTTATTGAGAATAATTGATCAAATTGCATGATGTAGATCCTTATTAGAATTTGTCCTTGAAACACATATACTGCAATTGGAGACTAAACAAAATATACTTAACTATTGTCAAACCAGACTTTCCTTGTTTCCATATCCCATCTGGTAGATTGAGCCATACACCAACTATATTTGTCATGCCAAATGTAGTATGGAGTAGATAACACATGCATAAGGTAATAAATCAAGAATGGGTGTGAACTGCCAAATGAGTGCTAGTATTAAATTAAAATTACTATTAGATTGTCATTGCCTCTGTTCTCTCTAGCTTAGACTCTTAGTTTAAGAATAGATTTGAATGACATTAAATATGTTAGACTCTTATAAATTGAGAGCAATGGGAGAGTTCATTTTTTTGTTAGATAGACAAGCCTTTCTCTCTCCCTTTTACATATGCTTAAATATATAATCTATTTCCATCATAGCGGTTACCTAATGAATCTATTAGGTTCTGTGGTGCAAGCATTTCTTGTCCACCTGTGAATATACTCTGAAGTTTACACTCAATCTATTTCTCTTAACTGGAAGACTTATAACATTTGTATGCCAATGGTGAATCTCCCTGTGTCATATGTGTGTAATTAAATAAAATTATTTGTGGTCTTCCTTAACTGCCATGAGTTTAGGTTTAGTGGATAAATAAAATCATGAGTTATGTTGTGTTTATATCTTGTGCACCGAATATAGCTAATACATAGGATGTAGATGGTTTTTCACATCTTAGTAGCTTTACATGTTAGACTTAATTTCTTGAATCTTAAGATGCTTGAGTTATAAGATAGTCCATTATTTATTAAACCGAGTGTGCTTACTTCATGTTCACAACTAGTGGGATAGGTCCCTAGCAACACACTTAATTCTTGTTTATACATATACATAGAAGTATATAAATATATATGTGGTTGTTTTTTTCTTACAGAGGTCTATTTAATAAATTAGAGCTATATACTCTTAACTTATAGATTTTTTACTTTTAGAACACCATTATACATAATAATACACACTATGGAGATAGTTACTTATATAGTATTATATATAGAAATTTGCAAAATGTATATCTATTGCATTATTTAAATATCTATATTCATAATTATATAATTATATATATATGCATGTGTGATGACTTATGCTGATGGATCTCAAGTTAATCTTGTTGTTTCTAGTTGGAAATTAATTAAGGAAAGAGTATAACCCATTCCGGTCAATTTTCCTCTTTCATAATTACACTAGTGAAAATTGTAAACTCACGCTGAAGGAGAAATCATGCTTAGAAGTTTATTTGAATGCCATTAAAGATCTTCTTGTAACCATTCTAGAGATCTTATTTGGTATTTATGTTGATTTATTGATGTGAGATATGAGAATGAGTGTTGTGGATGTAAAGGGAGGAATATGTTCTTATGTTATTCTGAGGTTTTGGTCTTGATTCTTCTAGAGGCTAGGGTGTTTTTCTCTTTGACGGTTTAATGTTTAATTTGGTATGGGGAAACACAATCTTGATTTGAATCCAATGATTGATTAACTTGCACTTGATATTTATTGTTGGTGTAATTAATTATTTAATTACACTTTAGCATAAGTTTACTTAGGCATATTTTATTTTCTAGGTTAATTATAATCCTTATCTAGTTGAGTTGTCTTTTTACTTAAGATAAGATTAGGGTTTGCATGTCTTTATTTTTTGCATGATTTCCTTTTTGAAGGCTTTTGTATTATTTGTAAAACAATTACATTCAATAATCATTATTCTAGTTTTTGCTTGAACATATTTGCTTTGAGGGTTTACAGAACATCTCTTCTTTTTTGTTATGAATATCTGTTGCATGTGATAGATGAATACTTGTAGGTGATTCTTGGGAACTATGAAGATGGTTTTTCAACTTTTACATGGTATCAGAGCACTAGACCTATCGCTTCCTGTTCGTGATTTGAAGATATTTCCTCACAATGTCTTTTTCTATGCAAGGGTTAAAAGCCAGGCTATTTTTTTGTGGATTTAGGGGTAGCCTATTTTTTTGGGAATTTTTGGACAAAATGGACCTCACCATTGAGTCTGTAGTGCCCCAAAACACTTATTTTGATATTAAATTTGTCCATTTTGGACACAGTCTTCTAAGAAGGTAAAATGTTTTTTGGCCCCAAGGTTGTACGACCCTAGGGCACGATTCACGAGGTGAAATTTTGAAAAAAATTTGAAAAAATATAAAAAAATCAAATCACAAATTTTTTTTTACGTGGCTAGTGTAAAAGTACTTTGTCGCCACCACTTTTCCTAACGCTCACCACTCTGCCATCAGGCGACCACCCAGCCACCGCTGCCACTCTCCAATGTTGCTTCGCTGGCCTTCAGCCCCAACCACCTAGTAGTGGTCACTTTGGCGACCAGGAGCTCAAACCATGACTGCCTTCCTAGAAACCGTGAACAAATTAGTTGCATGTGACTAGGAAGGTCTAGCTGCTAGTGGTTATCTCAAACCGCTAGTTTTTTCCTAGCCCCTAAGCACACAGTCATATGCAAAACTAAGGGCTAGAGCCAAAGGCGCTCAATTTTTACCCCTAATTAGTGCTCGAAGTTCCTTTTTATACAACTTTTCTAATTTTTTCATAACTTGGGAAAAATAAGGCGTCTTTTCAAAAACAAGATATCGTCAAAAATTTGTTTCAACACTCTTTTTAGTGGTGGAGGTTTATTTTTTGATTGTTTAGTTTTGATGCTTTTTCGATTGTCAAAGCCAAAATTTGTTGTTTTCACTCTGGGAGGCATAACTTTTGCATCCTAACTCCATTTTGCGAAAACAAATAGGCATTGGATAGCTAGTTCAGTGCTCTACATAGATCTCAGACCTATTTTTTCAGATTTTTTTACCAAGTATCTAATATTCCTATTTGATCTCAGCCTTTAGCTTTTCAATTATTTTATTTGGAAGCATGCAATCAGGTTTTTTTTTAGATCAATGAGCATTGTTTTTTTATTTGAGAGTATATATTGCTGTCTTTTGTCATGGATACACATAATATTGTACCCCTTACTCCATTCAACTATTTTGGTTGGAAAAAATAGATGGAGATTCATTTGAAACACAAAGGGTTGTACAGGGTAACCATGGGTACATAAATTGAACCTACACGTGCTACTAAAAAGAGAAAGTGGTTTAATAGATGTGATGAAGCTTATGGTAAATTATGTATGTATCTTTCATCTACCCTTCTTTTTCATATTGAGTCTTGCACTATAGCTAATGAGATCTAGACTACTTTAGAGTCTTTGTTTGGGAAGCAGGATACTATGAGAGGATTTCAATTAGAGAATGAGCTTATTGGCTTAAATCTTAGGGATTTTGAAAGCATCTAGGAGTTTTTCACCAAACTTAAGTCTCTTAGATTACAGTTTTCATAGTGTGGTTTTCAAAAGGAAGACTCTTAGTTGATATTGTCCATTCTTTCTAAGCTTGGACCAGATTATTCAATTTTTGTATCTACCTTTTATGCCACTAGGGATGCACTTGGTACAAGATTCACTATACCATCTCTTGATGACTTTGCTTCATCTCTCACTTGAGATAAAGCTAAGTTAGCTAGCATGGGCATGATGAAACCTTCATCATAGGCACTTATTGCATTACAGGAGCCTAGAGATTAGAGGGCTTCTATAGGAAAAGGAAAGAAACATAAACAAAAGGATTCCAAACCTCATGAGTAGCAAAAGGAGTCCTCATATTCATCCTCCTCTTCTAAGGGGAAATCATCTCAGAAGGAGAAGGGTCCATGTGCATATTGAAAGAGGGAAGGACATGCAGAACATAATTGCTACAAGAAACACATTGATGAGCTAAAGCATCTTCTTCAGAAACATTAGATTGATTTTCCTTCTAGGACTTTTGCATCATCTTCTTCTCCCCATTCTTCTTCTTTAGAGCAACATTACAAGGGCACAACTAGTTTACATGCTTCATTAGATATGAAGGGACATGCTCTTTATGCTTCTTGAGGTATTGGATCAGGGAGATGGCTTCTAGATTTAGGAGGATCTCATCATATTGCATCTTTATAGTCTATGTTCACTTCCTTTGAGCCTTGCACTATGTCTCCCATTTTGATGGGAAACAACACTTACATGAGTGTTACAGGGAAGGGGTCTATTAGTTTTGGGGACAACTCCTTTTAGGATGTCTTGTGTGTCCCTCACTTGACAAACAACCTTCTTTCCATCTATTAGATCACACATGGAGGCAATGGAACATCTGTGGAGTTCACACCTGATTCAGTTATCATTAGAGACTTGGAGAGTAAAGCAGTTTTTGCTACTGGGATAGTGGATCACTCATCTTAGTTGTATTCCTTTACCAATTTTTCTACTGATGGTGCTTCTATGCCTACAGTTGTTCTTCACACTTCTAGTGTGCATCACCATTCAGAGGAGAGATTTGGCTTCTTGAACATTGGCGTTCTCACTTTGGATCTTGTTCTTGATCCTTCCATTCCATCTCCTCCACCTCTTGTTGCTATTTTTGTGGTTGTTGATGTGGCTTCTTCTATTTCAATGCAACATGATCTTGTTGATCATTCGTCTTTGGAGGTTTCTATTCAATCTTCACCTATTTTTGACTTGTTCATTTGTTGAGGTCATGCCTACTTCTGTGGAGACATTTTGGGCTACACCTACTTCACCTTCAAAGATTGCATTCATTTGGCCTCTTCCCTCTCACTTCTTTCAGGAGATGCATTTTCTTCAGTTCTTTTGGAGCTACTTCATTCTAGGGGGGGTTTGTGGTCTCTTCATTCCTCTCTTTTGGGGGGGTTCGTTTATGTATCTTTGTGATGGATGGTTTCCTTGGGGGTTCTTATGTTTTCCTCCACCTTTCATCACTTAGTTTTTAGTTTGCATTCTATTTTGTGGAGGATTTTTGTTCCCATGTGGTTTTCTCCTTGACCCCATTTGATTTAGTTTGCATTGCATTTGTAAATGAGTACCTAATATGGCCTTGTTGCTAGGACTCGTCTTTTGTATAATAATTTGCTTCTCCCTAAGTTGCACTTATGTGGGGCTATTAGTGTAATTAATTATTTAATTACACTTTAGCATAAGTTTACTTAGGCATATTTTATTTCCTAGGTTAATTGTAATCCTTATCTAGCTGAGCTATGTTTTTACTCAAGATAAGATTAGGGTTGTGCATGTCTTTATTTTTTGCATGATTTCCTTTTCGAAGGATTTTGTATTATTTTTAAAACAATTACATTCAATAAACATTATTTTGGTTTTTTGTTTGCACATATTTTCTTTGAGGGTTTACAAAACATCTCTTCTTTTTTGTTCTAAATATCTGTTGCATGTGATAGGTGATTGCTTGTAGGTGATTCTTGGGGATTGTGAAGTTGGTTTTTCAACTTCTACATTTATCTATGTGTTTGATATGTTATGGAATTTTTGAGTGGGATGGATAATGCTCCGCATTGTGATTCATTTGTTAATTGAGTCATGCAAGTGGTTTTGTTTTCTACTTTTGTGGTTGGTGGTTAGTAGGGAAGTGGTTTCCAATGGGGGTTGATGCACAAAGGGGCACCTGGATAACCCATGTGGAATTTTCTTAAAAAGTGATAACATTAAAACTTAATTAGAGGGAAGGGTAGTTCAAAAAATTAATCAAGATAAGCATCTCCCCTGCTTAGCCTCAAGTGCTCGTTTAGGCTTAAGGGGAGATGGGAAGGCCTAGAATGGCACAATCATCTACTTTTTTACCACAAGAAGTGAGGTGATTTTGCATGGTTGGCATCAGGGTTTGGAGTTTGGTAGAGGCTACAAGGATAACCCAAGGATGGGGGCCAAGGCCTAGGAAGAACTACCTAGATAACCTGTGTCTAGTTATGTGATGACACTTCCCTATGACAACCATGAGTGTACTTTACCTATTGTTTCACTTGTGTAACTTGATGCCTCTAGAAGTTAGTCACTATTGTGTTGTACTTGATGACATTATACATTGTTTTTGTTGTTTTTGTTGTTCATCCTATAATGTGAGTTGTCAACCTTGTGATGTTTTAACCTTATCACTCAGTTGGTGGGACCCTTGTAACCTCCTAGCATGGGGGAGTGAGTCTTTGGATTCACATAGTTGGGAAGAACATGTATCATTCTCTGTTGGGTTTCCCTTATGTTCATGATGTGGCGATTTCATCTCATTCCTTGATTTCAGCATTGTACCTTATTTTGGATGAAAAACCTTTGTAATTGTACTAAATTGTAACCTTTCTATGTATCATGTATTATTGTAAGGCACTCCTCATTTTTTTGAGGAGGTATCATTGTAAAATGTATAAGCTAACTGAAATTTTGTATCTCTTATAAGCAAGAAGTTTTGTATCTATGACATTATACTTGTAAATTGAAATGGAAGAAACTAAATTATTCTTTTATGTTAATGAATGAATTTCTTACTTGAATCATATGTTCAATTATATTATATGTTATATTATGCTTAGTGATGTTCACATTTGATAGTTATGAAGCTATGTGGATTTGTAGTTAGAACTTTAAAGAGTACTGCATTCATGCACCCTAGGGGACTTAGCGAATAGTTTATGTGATGCTCTATTTCATTACATAAAAATACATTTAAAAAAAAAATATTGTCCATTTATCTGCAATGTTAGTTTAGTCCTCTAGGGTTCTCAACGGATGTTACACATGGTATTAGAGCTAGGGTTTAAACACTAGGTGCTCTAGGTATGTCAATTAGCCCAATAAGTTGTCTTAGTTGTTCAACTGAAGTTTAAAGTTTCCCTTTTTGGACCTCATCTAATACCTTGAAGTTTTCTATGTAGGATCATGCCTAGGAGATAGGGTAGAGGTTGAGGGCAAGGCAAAGGTCATGGTGGTGGTCATGGGGCCAATCACCTAGATTCACCTCCATAGATTTCTCATGAGTTAGATCATGAGGAGCATCGGAGTTCACATAATAACTAGGGTGGTGTAGATCGTAATGTTGGTTAGCCTGGGTTAGAGGGTGCTCATTTGTACCAATTACTTGAGGAGATTCTTCTCTAGCTTGGTTTGAGGTAGGAAGGAGAGAAGTTAGTGATTTGGGAGAGAGAGATCCCCTAGGAGGAGGGAGTTGGCTATTGATCAAGACACTGCTTTAGCTAGTCACATGAGAGATTTACTTCAAGCATGTCCTCTGACTTTTGATGGATCAAGCAGTGGACTTGAGGTTCAGACTTCACTTATTGATCTAAATCAATGTTTTGTGATGCACTCGTATGGTAGTAATACCAAGGCTAGATGTGTCATCATGCATCTCTGTGGGTTTGCCTCTACATGGTGGCATCTTGAGGAGCAAAAACTCCATCTGGATACTGAATCAGTGTCTTGGGAGATGTTCCTTGAGTGGTTCAGAGCCCAATTTTTATCTGATCATTGGCATCAGTGTTGAGTAGATGAGTTTCATGAGCTTAGATAGTTGGCTATGTCAATGGAACAATATGAGAGGAAATTTTATGGACTTAAGTAGTACGTAGGTGTTGGTGATGAAAAGAGCATGCTAGTTCAACATTTCATTAGGGGATTAAATGGCCACATCAGTGGTGGAGTTCGGGTGTTCGAGCCGAAGACCATGGAGGTAGCCATGGAAAAGGCACAGATTGTTGAGAAGAATATAGCCATGGCCTTAGGTGGATAGATAGGGGTTCAAATTGGCAGTGCACCTTCGGTAGGGTACAAATCTCGTGGTGGACAGTCATAGTTAGTAGGTCCATCTAGAAGTCATCAGGAACCCTCTAAGGGTGGCCTACAACAACAATAGTAGCAACCTTCATAGTTTAAACGTAAGAATTCTCAATCTCATCAGGAGAATAGATCTCGGTCTAGGAGATCTTTTTAAGTGATATATATTCCAAATACGCTTGTGATATGTTTACAAATTTATGTATTTAAAGAAAATTTAATTGATGAACCTTTTTTCAAGTGATATATATACATATATATACCAAATATGAGCTCATGATACCAAATTCACTCATGTGATATGTTTGTAATTTGAATGCTTTTTTTACCTTGTCTTTGAAAAATTGAGCAATTTATAATTTAGTGTTAGGGGTATGTGGAGGATCATCATGAAAAAAATAGACCCTTAAGTGGCAAAAAAATTTAAAAAATAAGAGTTAGGCAACTTGATATAAAAATGTGAATAAGTTATCTATATTATTTCAAAAATATGTAAGAATAGAATCTATAAAAAATTGAATGCAATTTCTAAAATACTAGTTTTAAAAAAAAAAAAGAAATCTATTTGGTGAAAATTTGAAATTTCAATGCAGTAGTACTTAAATTTTAGGGAAAAAATAAGTAGGTGTCTTTCTAACCACCCTAACCACAATAAAATGATAATTATTTTTTATAGGATTTTAGATTAATTAGAGGAATCATGTCCTGATGTGATGCATATTTTTTATAATTTTTTTCCAAGTAAATAATTAATTATGATTTTTTTATTACAACTTTTAAAAAGTATAAAAAAATCGTATGTCTAACCACTTTAACTTAGTCAAAACTTCATGAAATTTAATTTTTCTTTTTTTTAATGCTATATTATGCACAACATAGAATGTGACGCATGTTTTGGATTCAAAAAATGTGAGATTATTTGAAAGCTATAGATGGTTTTCAATTAGTCTATCAATTAGGACTTTAGTTGTAATTTGAATAGAAAATGAATAATAATAATTTATTAAATTCAAAGTAAAGTATAATTTATATTGGTGGAAAGATGAGAATCTCTTTTAAAATCCCTTTTCATTTCATCAATTTAGGGTAAAAAAAAGTTGTTAGTGACATACCCATCAAATTGCCACTTTTTGACCCATCATGATCTTCCACATACCCTTAGATATTTATGCAATATTAATTATACATGTTTCATTGAAAGCTCATGTGTGTATATTTTTATGCAGGTGAGTTCAAATTTGAGTGCAATTTGTGATGGAAAATCCAAGGACTAGATCGAGAAAGTATGATCAAACACGAACAAGAGAGAAAGAGAAAAATAGGTGAAGGAGCATCTACTAAAGAACAACCCATGGAAAATATTAATGACCAAGGTGATGTACAGGTACAAGAACAAAATGAACCTAGTAATAGAAATTTTTTCTATGGTATAGAAAATTTGATGGAGATCAGTGTGGATTCTCCTTTCAATAATATTTCATCTAAAGATATGTTATTTGAAAGAACATTAAAATTATAGTAAAAAAGAATATGGGATGAATTTTTTGAAGAAAAATCTCTAATTGGAAGAGCAAAATTAGTTACAAATTTTTTAGACAAAAATAAATGACCCCTATTTTGGAGTTGTTAAGGGTTGATAATAGGAAAAAGTTATTGGATTCATTAAAACAAATAATTTTTGAAAACTTTCAAGAAGAATTGAAGTGTATTGAAAGCAAGAGTCAATCTAGTGATCTAAGTGTTGCATGTAGAGCATTAATGACTATAATTTTAGATAAAAAATAATCACATAGAAGACAAGTTCAAGAAATTTCTGAATTACTAAATGTTTGTAGGAGATTTGTTCAAAGGTATATTGAAAAGAGAAATGAAATAGATGAAAAAATTGAGAAAAATTGGGTAAATATTTGTAGGGTTCTTTGAAAAGATAGAATTTCAAAACATGTAAAGAAATAGGTAGTTGAATATTGGGCGAACCACTCTTTTTTTTCTTCCAATAGAAGGGATACTATACAAATAATAGGTGAAAATAGTACAAAAATTTCTCATCCTTGAAAACATTTTATATCTATACAACAGAAAAAAAACTTTTTGAAGCATTTAATCAAGAATTTTCAAATGTGAAGATTTCTCAAAGGATCTTTGAGAGACTACGACCATCACTTGTACATATAAATAAAGTATGTAAAACTTGTTGGTGTCAAAATCATGTTGAATTTGATCTACACCTACAATCATATCAAAAAGTTGTGGCAATAATTTGTCAAAATATAGCCATATTTGGAAGCACAACACAAATTGTGAAGTCTCTTGTATGCGAAAAATAAAAAGATTCATATGAATTCAATGTTCAATGTATAAAAAATGTATGTAATGATCGTTGAGATTTGAAGAATCTTTTACAAGTTGAAAATATTAAAATGCAAGTTATTTGGAAGAGACTTAAATATGATACATACTTAATGAATTCGGGAGTCAAGGCAAAACAAATTGTTCTGAAAGAGAGTGGATTTCCTTACAATAAATTCATGAGTAAATTTCACAATATCATATATCCACATATCCAGCATTGTCATGGTGCAAGATGGCAAGCTAAGCAATTTCATGATTCAAAGAATTGCTTTCCACCAGGTTGTCTTCTCTCTACTATATATTTCTTTGAGAACTATATATTTAGTCCTAAAACTAAGATTCAAAGTCAATATTATAATTTAGAGCAAGTTGCAATCTTTGTGCAACTTTGCTATAAGCATGTTGAGTTACAGGTCAATGGAATATAAAGTAGAAAAGATGATTGAATAATCATCAAAGAGGTTCACTTTTATATCAGTGATGATAAGGGTCATGATAGGTGCTATGTAGCTCATTGTTTCAAAATATTTTTTGAAGACCTGAGATGACATGGCATAAATCAAGAACAACATTGGATATGGTATGATGGATGTTCCGGTAAGTACAATGTTTTTTTTAAATTTTATTTATTTATTTACTTTTAACTTTGAGAATTAAATTGTTCAATTACTTATATATAATTACATTTTTTAAGCTAATTTGGTTTGAGTGTAATTATTTGTAACTTCATAGGACAATTTAATTCTATAAAAGCTTTTGTTTGATTAAGCCATCAACATGCTAGACACAACACCAAATTTTTGTGGAATTTTTATGAGAGTGGACTTTGAAAAGGAGAGCACTATGGAGTAGGAATATGTGTAAAGTGTCCACTTTGTCAACATGAAATTGATGGTAGTTCACCATACATATATGGAATCTAGAGATATTTAAAAAAGAAGAAGATATATTTAAACAAAATTAAATTCATAAGTTCCTTGAAAGTAATAGATAATTATTAACATGTATCTAATTTAGTTGTTACAAGTATGGAAATTGATTAACTTAAAATTGATTTAAATATATTCTATGTAACTAAGTTTCAAGCATGTTTATATATAAATTTATATATTAAAAATATATTTACAAATTTTGGAAACTTTACAGGGTGTGTGTACATGAGATATTTTCGATGTTGTTGTAGATCTTGACAATGCGGAAGGTGTAGATTACTATCTAATAAGATGAATGCAACCAAAAATAAAATTGGTGGAATTGACGATAGATGGTGATGGACAAGAGTATCCTATTGGATCAATCATTGTTGAAGACACATATTATCAACAAATAAAGATAGTTAAAAATGGTATTATATTTGTTCATTATATGCTAGGACAAAAGGTTCTTCATTATAGTCAGCTAGTTATAGCAACAAAAATATATTTAGAAATTTTACGGGTATGCGTAGGATCATGATGGGCCAAAAAGTTGCAATATGATGGGTATTTGTAGGGTATGTGGCTGATGACTTTTTTTTACCTAAAATTGACAAAGCAAAAAGGGTTTTTAAAGGAGATTCTTAGCTTTCCACAAATATAAATTATTCTTTACTTTGAATTTAATAAATAATTATTATTCATTTTCTATTTGAATTATGACTAAAGTCTTGATTGATGGGCTAATTGAAAAACATCTATAGCTTTCAAACAGTATCACATTTTTTGAATCTAAAACATGTGTCACATTATATGTTTCACATACTACATGATTAATAAAAATAAAATTGAATTTCATGAAGTTTTGACCAAGTTAGGGTGGTTAGACATACGATTTTTTTATATTTTTTAAAAGTTGTAATAAAAAATTCATAATTAATTATTTACTTGGAAAAAAATTACAAAAAAAATGCATCACATCTAGACATGAGTCCTCTACTAATATCTAAAATCTTATTAAAAATACTATCATTTTATTGTGGTTAGGTTGGTCAAACAGACACTTACTCATTTTTTCCATGAAATATAAGTACTATTGCATTGAAATTTTAAATTTTCACCAAATAATTTTTTTTCTTTTTACAATAAACCTAGTAGTTTAGAATCTACATTCAATTTGCTACAGATTCTATTCTTACATATTTTTGAAATCATATAGATAACTTATTCAAATTTTTACATCAAGTTTCCTAACTCTGATTTTTCTGGATTTTTTGCCATTTAAGGGCCTATTTTTTTAATGATGATCCTACACATACCCTTACTTAAAATAAGACACGCTAAACAAAAGTGGAGGTTTCCTATTGAAGATCATGAGAGTATTTTAGAGATAATTAAAGATAGATAGGATCCAGATTATATGTACCAGGAGCTGTGATGTCCCTTGAGTTGCTTATGTTTCGACAACATTTCTAGATTTTCTCTAGACTATCTGATGTTGCTTTGTTGTTAGACATTATGATTTTGTGGATATTGTTCAGATATGATGATATTTTGATATGTTATTGTAGAGACTATTTGATGATATTATGGTACTTAGTTTAGTGATGTTGATGATGTTTTGATGGTTGGTTTAATAATGTTAATGGCAATGTGATATTTAATGTCGTTCGTTTATGTAATGTTTTTCATATTAGATAATTGTTTAATAGACTATGGTGATATGATGTTATTTATGATGTATGCATTCATTTGATTATGTAGATGTTATGTGTCGATGATGGGGATAGTGTCGTATCACTCACTTGTGAGTACCCTGTGACTTTGTGAATCCCCCATCATGGTGTGACTGATCATTTTATATACACATGTTCAAAACCTTGTTCTATTGGAGGTTGTAGGTATAGGGCATCGACTCCACATGTTTATCAGGTCTGAGAGTGCCATAGCCCAATGGAGTTGTTCTTTGGAGTTTGCATTGGGTCCCCCACTTCAAGCCATCATCCTCACTGAGGATGAGTATTTGATGTCTCATTCTATTTGTGAGTTTTGTTAGCATTGTTTCATCTTTTGTGGTCGTTGTGTATCTATCATGTTTCCAATTGTCTCCATTTTTTTTCTTGGATTCAAGCCTATATCTTGAGCTTGGTTTGATCACTTCATTTTATTTTAATGTCCCTGTGACGGGTTTGACTAATGATATTAAAATATTAAATTAAATTGAAAGGGTAAACTTAACTTGTTATGGAATTAAATTTTATTGAGTTTAGAATTAATTCCTAAAATAATATTTAAATAATATATATATATATATATATATATATATATATATATATATACATACATACATAATAACATGTGCTTACACACATTAATATACTATATATATATATATACATTAATAGACTTGTATAAATAATTTATAAAGGAAATCTAATATAATAACATAAAATAAAAAAAGAATGCATTGTGTGCAAGTAAAAGGAAAAAAGAAAAACTAATAAAACAAAAGTTGAAAAGGGTTGGAGAGTGTCAATTGAGTGGGGAATCAATTTTTTTACGGGGGTAACTAGTTGAGAGTAGTGGGGATAACTCCATAGGGGTAGTTGCCTTTAATTTTCTTTTGAGAGATAAAAATCATTATTTTCATTGCCGTGAAAAAAGTGTGGGTTTCTGGCTTGAAATTTCCTCTATGTTAACAAGAAACAATCTAAAAATAATGTTTTATGTTTTTGGGGTTTTGCATGAGAAAGAGTTTGGTTCTATTTGGCTTTGGATCTAAGAAGTGTTAGAGTTGGAAACTGGCAGGAAGGAGGAAGCACCATTTTTGGTTGGCTGTGATGAGAAGTGAAAGTTTTGTAGCAAAGCCTTCTCAAACTTCAAAAGAAATCCAGGTTCCATGTCATTTTAAAGTTTTATTTTCTCTTACATACAAATACATGGAAATAATATTCAATTATCACATAGTGGATAGAATCAAAAAAGATATCTTTCTTTAATAGTTATTCAAGAAGTGCACATATGTGTTCCGTTTAATCCAAACTGCATTTCTCATGCCTATGATTGTATTTTGCATTCTAGTTTTGAAACAAAATGAAACCCATTGGGGTGATCCCATAATAGTGGTTTACAATTTTTTGCCAAACTGGACACTGAAATTATTATTTTTAACTAAATCTTCACATTCGAGCACCTATAGCGGCTAAACTGTGAGGAATTTGAAGATGGTGAAAACTATAGTCTCATCAAATTTTGTTTGTAGATTCCAAAAATATTTTTTTCAAAATTTTTGGAATCAAATTGCACTTCTTTTTCCATCTCCCACGAAAATAGATTTTTTTCAGAAAACAACATTTTTAAAAAGTGACGCACACCGTATAATGCATAACTTTTTTTCCATGAAGGATAAAATTCTAATTCTTTCAAATTTAGATTTGTAACTCTGATATCTAATGCTTCCACTTGGTTAGATAGTTTTTATTGAATATTTTTTCCTTAATAAAGTTTCAAAGTCAAATGAATTACAATTCAAACATTGTATAACGCTTTTTTTGTATATGTCAAATTTTATTTTATTTTTTTTTTGGATCAGGACTTCAATATCTAGTGCACTCATATTTTTCAATTTTTTTTTGATAATATTCTATTTTTCCACATGTGAAGAACAAAGAAATTCATTTTCGATGAAAAACCTATGTTTAATAAAACTTAAAAACAAATACATAACAAAACCAAAACATATTAAAATTATATTCATTGGATAGCTTGTTCTGAGGAATACCATAATCATTTGAAATAAATTTTAAATGAATTCATTTGATCCCCAAAATCTAAATCAAATGTGATTTTTTATCAGCATTTTGATAGGTGTAAAGGAGACGCATTTATAGGTATGGTTTAAAACTAGCGAGGTTCTATCCAAGGGGTTTGATCTAAGGTGATTTGATCAAACCCTCTTCAATTGGAATCCTTAAAATGGAACTTTTTAAGGCTTAAATCATTATATTTTCTAAAAATATGTGATTTCAGCTCAAATTCGTTCCTCTCAGGAATTGTAAACCACTATTATGACAGCACTGATTGTTGGCGTCATACAATATCTGTTATCCTTGGTACTTTGGCATTCTTGTCTTTGAACCTTGTGCTAACTTCTTATTCCAATTAAGCCGATAGTTTGCTCCTGATACAATATCTGTATATCAGCCTTTGGTGGAGAGTGTTCTTGTCAAAAGCGTACTTCTATCTTATTTTCTTTACATTCAGAACAATCTTAGAAATCTTAAGCTCTGTTAGAGCAACTGGTCAATCGTGGTTGTAGAATGTTTGCAATCTATTTCTAGCAACATAGAATTAATGTTGTTTTCCTTCCAAGAGTAGATTTTGATTCTACGGCTTACAATAAATTCCTTGTAGCTCTATTATACCAGCTAGATAGAAGACTGTGTTTTTCTTTTGAGTGCTGAAAATTGGGTTGTTTCATATTATCTTTCAACATGCAACCTGATATATAAAAAGTAATTATTTACCAACTATCTTTCACACTACCGCTGGTCATGGTAGACTGTGCTAGTTTTGTGGCATCCTATTACCTCTAACCCATACTAGACCTTACCCGTTGATGTCTCTTTACACTGCATTCACTTTACCCAAGTTTTTTTTTTTCATGTTGACGATTTCAATGAGTAGCAGCTTGAGATTAGAAAGATATCCACTCCAATCCTTAGAGTTATTGTGTATCCTTTACTTCATTATCTTGTTGAGAATAATTGATCAAATTGCATGATGTAGATCCTTATTAGAATTTATCCCTGAAACACGCATACTGTAGATGGAGATTAAAAAAAATATACTTAACTATTGTCAAACCATACTTTCTCTGTCGTCATATCCCATCTGGTAGATTGAGACATACACCAACTGAATTTTCCATTCCAAGTGTAGTATGGAGTAGATAACACATGCATAAGGGAATAAATCAAGAATAGGTGTGAACTACCAGTTGAGTGTTGGTATTAAATTAAAATTACTATTAGATTGTCATTGCCTCTTCTCTCTAGCTTAGAATCTTAGTTTAAGAATATATTTGAATGACATTAAATATGTTAGACTCTTGTAAATCAAGAGCAATGGTAGAGTTCATTTATTTTGTTAGATAGTCGAGCCTTGCCCTCTCACTTTTAGAGATGCTTAAATATATAATCTATTTCCATCATAGCGGTTACCTAATGAATCTATTAGGTTCTGTGGTGCAAGCATTTCTTGTCCACCTATGAATATACACTCAAGTTTATGCTCAATATAGTTCTCTTCACTAGTAGACTTATAGCATTTGTATGCCAATGGCGAATCTCCCTGTATCATGTGTGTAATTAAATAAAATTATTTGTGGTCTTCCCTAACCACCATGAGTGCAGGTGTCATGGATAAATAAAATCATATGAGTTAGGTTCTCTTTATATCTTGTGTATCGAATATAGCTAATACTTAGGATGTAGATGGCATTTCACATCTTAGTAGCTTTATACGTTAGACTTAATTTCTTAAATCTTAAGATGCTTGAGTTATGAGATAGTCCATTATTTATTAAACCGAGTGTGCTTACTTCATGTTCACAACTAGTGGGATAGGTCCCTAGCAGTGCACTTAATTCTTGTTTATACGTATACATAGAAGTATATAAATATATATGTGGTTGCTTCTTTTTTTAACAGAGTTCTATTTAATAAATTAGAGCCATATACTCTTAACTTATAGATCGTCTTCTTTCATAACACCATTATTCATTATAATACACACTATCGAGATAGTAACTTATATAATATTATATATAGATCTGCAAAATTAATTTAGAGCCTAGGTGGATAATAACTCTGAACAAACTAGTGTCACTTCAAGAAAAACAATGAATTATTCTTGGGAACATCTTCAAGTTGTAAGACAACTCACCCTCAAGGAGTCTTAATCCTCCAATCTGCACAACAACCACAAATCTCCACCAGGGCCTAGATAAAGACTCTTAACATTTTGTTGGTGAAAATTTAGCCATTTTTATTCAATCTCAAAAATCACTTTCCCCTAGACTTCCAGATCTCACCTTCTACCACTAGCATTCCTTGCAGTACAGGAAAACTTGTTTTTTTTATTTAGACCAAGTCCTTCCAAAACACCAAAGAAATAAAACATAGAATCAGGCACTCATTTCAGTTTCATTCAACATATCAAATATCCACATATGACTCTTTTGGTTCAAAGGATCCAAAATCAAAGATTTCATAGTTTTAGGCCTCTAATTAGGCCACTTTTTCTAAGGGACCCATCTTTAATCACCTCACCAAACCACAAAACCAAAAAAAAATCTTGAGAAATGGTACAAAACCACATATTTCCCAAGTCTTAAGACCTTATATGCTCATATAATCTCTCAAACTCAAAACCCTCCTAAAACATATAAAAACCAAGGGTTTTAGGGTACCCTTATTGAAAGTTCACACTCCTGATCACTCTTAATGAAACCAATTGCCTAGAAACATCACATTTGGTCCCCCCATGCTAAAAAAAGTCTCACTTGGCTTTGTACATTATCACAACAACAAAACATGGGTTAGGGTCTCCATTTTCAAGTGGAAAAACACACTTTTCTAGTCTTCCTCTTGAAAATTTCACTTAGAACCCAATCTCTCACTTCTTCTACCCTTGAGGGATCATTTCCTAAGCTAGATCAACTCATCCCATTGAGTCACATTCACATATAGTAGGTGGGATGTGGTCTGCACCTTCAAAACTGCCTCAAACCCTTAACACTGCTAAAACAAAGCAGTCACTGTTTTATACTTTCCACAAAAAGTCACAATGGATTAAACTCTCAAAATAAAGGAAATTGCAAATAGAAACATTAATAAATTTCCACAAAATAAATCAAACCATGGAGAACTTGTACGGGTCTATGCAAGGGATGAAACTAATGCAAAACACTGTAAAACACAGAAAATTGCTTGTAACCAGTAGAATTCTTTATTGAAAAGGTTTTAATCCATCTTCATCAACCTCCCTTCAAGTAAGTACATCATATTTGAATTTTTTTTCACCCAAACTCAACTTCCCAATGCCTCATAACTACCTTATAACAAATTTTGAATGATTAGGACCATTGGAGGCCTAATTACCTTTTTTCTTACATTCTAGAAGTATATTGAAATGGCTAAGAAATGTTTGAAACCATGTCCCTTAAAACTATACTAGAGGCTTGAAAATGGCCTCATTACCTTCATAACACCCCAAACCTTGCACCCCCTAATACAAACTCAAGGATTTGCCTTCAATATGCTACAAAACACTTGTAGGTGTGAGATCAACCTAAATAACTCAATTCATTACATTATGGTTGGTCTCTTAGACCTTATTGAATAAAATGAACATAAATACTAACATGATCCTACTAGACACTCAATTAACCAAAAAAAAACATTGTGGTGTAGGTGCTCCTGCACCATACACCCCCCCTAGAAAAACCTCATGTCCCACGAGTGGAGATTGAGACCAACCCCACCATCCACCATACATGTGCCTTGAATCAATAAATAGTGGCCACTGATTCAGATCATGCATTCCCAACTATGTTGCATATAAAGGTGTTCCCATACTTCCACATGGTTGTGTTTGCATTCCCAAACCTAAAATCTTCCCTTTATCTATTCTTAATTCAGCATTTAGTTGCTTCCTATCACCTGCACTTGCATACAAACAAGGATTAGCATTATCATTGTCATAAATTTCCCTTGTCATAGTCCCATCTCTTTGCCTTTGTCTTCTCAACAATGTACTTTGTGTCTGTACTCCTAGCATCAGTTCCAAGGCCTTGTCACCTTGTTTTCCATGTCCTTTACTAACTGTCCCTTGAACTTTCTTTACTACTGTCTTCACAGCCTTTCCAACCACTGTACCTACAAAATTTTGTTGTCCTTCACCTCTACCCCTAACTACAGGGAATTCAATGCTTCCTACCATCACCTTGTCTTGAAAATTCATTGTCCTTACCTCCTTTACCTCTGTATTTTCCTTGTGACCTGTTGTGCCTACATTGTTAGTCCTCAAAACAACATTAGGATCTACCATTCTATTTTCTTTCACAACATTTAGAGGCTCTTTCATCCCACACATAATAACCTTTGCCTTACCTTTCTCATTCTCTACCCAAGGGGTTAAAACAAACCTTTTTCTATCTTTCATGATTGTGTATTTGTTTTCCTTCCCATCATAGATGGCACTTCTATCATACTGCCATGGTCTTCCAAGAAGGATGTGACAACAGTCCATAGGAAAAATATCACAAAGAACAATGTCCTTATACTCACCTATTTGAAAATCTACCATAGCTTGCTCATTCACTATCAATGATTGACCATTGCTTAACCAAGAGACCTTGTAGGGAAGATCATGAGGGATTATTTTCAAATTTAGTTTATTCACCATTTCACAAGAAACCATACTTTCAATTGAACCTGAATCCACTACCATCCTACATATCTTACCTTGTACTTTGCAATTTATTCTGAAGAGTGCTTTCCTATGCACATTTGGATCCTCCTCTTTAGAATTCTTCAAAAGTTGTTTGTGTAGCATCAAGGCTTCTCCAACTTCTGATGTGAGGTTCACTATCGGTGAAGTCACACTCTCTTCATCTTCATGCACTAGTTGATTCCTCCTGTCTCCTCCATGAGAGCTTGAACCTTTCCTTTCAGGAAATTTGAAGGATGGATGTCCAGGTTGGTTACAAGTATAGCATCTTCCTAAAAATGTACTTTTAGAATTCCTACCTCCTCCAAATATGCCTCTTGTTCCTCTACATCCACCTTTGGAATTAGATTGCTCTTGGCCTTTCATGGAATCCTCTTGATTATCATTGGTTGGCTTTGAACTAAACATGAATCCTCTTCCTCTTAATGCACCACCTCTTTTTCTTGACTTATCTTCAATTTCTCCTCCACCCTGATAGCCATTTGATAACAATCCTCTACACTCCTAGGGTTAGCCAAAACCAATTCATCATGTATATTAATCCTTAAACCACCAATATACCTAGCAATTTTTTCATCTTCATTCTCATGATGACCATATCTTAAACTCAATTTATAAAATTCCTCAGTATAAGACTTAATATCCATTTCCCTTTATCTTAAGTTTTGTAATCTCTTAAACATTTGAACTTGGTGATCTTTGGGTAAGAATTTACCTTTGAGTTTAGATATCATATTTTCCCATGATGTGATCTTAGACTTTCCTTGTTTCCTCCTCTCAGACTGAAAGTAATCCCACCATACCAAAGCATGACCCTGCAACTTAGTCTTTGCAATCCTTTCTATTTTCTCCTCGGGAACTTCTTCACATTCAAAATGATTATCTAATGCAAAAATCTAGTCAAGTAGTTCATCATTTATACTACCACCATATTTAGAAACATCAAGTTTTACCTTAGGCTTGTCAGTCTTCACTGCCTTCAACAACTTTGCAATCCTTTGGTCTTATAGATTAAGTTCTTCCTCTTCATATGTCTCACTATCTTTAGCATCTCTTCTCTTGTTTATCTCTAGGGCTATGATTCTCTCTTCCAACTCTTTGATTTCTCTTGCATTCCTTTCCTTCATCTCCTTCATCTCCTTCATCTCTTTAGCCATATCATTCTTCTTTGGAGGCATCTTGTCAACCTTGCCTCTTCTTCAACCTATGAAAATATAAACCAAAATCTACTCCCTGCTTTGATACCACTATGATGTAGAGCCTAGGTGGATAATAACTTTCAACAAACTAGTTTCACTTAAAAAAAAAAGAATTCTTCTTGGGAACATCTTCAAACTGTAAGACAACAACTCACCCTCAAGGAGTCTTAATCCTCCAATCTACACAACGACCACAAATCTCCACCAGGGCCCTGAAAAAGACTCTTAACATTCTATTGGTGACAATTTAGCCATTTTAATTCAATCTCAAAAATTAGATTCCCCTAGACTTCCAGACCTCACCTTCTACCAAAATCGAAGATTTCTCAGCTTTAGGCCTCTAATTAGGCCACTTTTTCAAAGGGGCCCCTCTTTAATCACCTCACCAAACCACAAAAAATAAAATAGTCTTGATAAATGGTACAAAACCATAGATTTCCTAGGTCTTAAGACCTTATATGATCATATATTCTCTCAAACTCAAAACCCTCCTAAAACATATAAAAACCAAGGGTTTTAGGGTACACTTATTGAAAGTTCACACTCCCAATCACACCCAACCAAACCAATTTCTCAGACACATCACATTTGGTCCCCCCATGCTCAAAAACTCTCACTTAGCTTTGGACACTATCACAACAACAAAACACAGGTTAGGGTCTCCATTTCCAAGTGGAAAAACACACTTTTCTACTCTTCCTCTTGAACATTTCACTTAGAACCCAATCTCTCATGTCTTCTACCCTTGAGGGATCATTTACTAAGTGAGATAAACTCATCCCACCAAGTCACATTGGTATATAGTAGGTGGGATGAGGTATGTAGCTTCAAAACTGCCTCAAACCCTTAACACTGCTAAAATAGGGCAATCACCATTTTATGCTTTCCACACAAACTTAAAATGGATTAGACCCTCAAAACAAAGGAAATTGCAAATAGAAACATTAATCAATTCCCACAAAAGAAATAAAACCATGGAGAACTTGTATAGGTCTGTACAAGGGAAGAAACTGCTACAAAACACTATAAAACACAAAAAATTGCTTGTAACCGACAGAATTCTTTATTGAAAAGGTTTTAATCCATCTTCATCAACCTCCCTTCGAGTAAGTACATCATATTTGAATTTTTTTTCACCCAAACTCAACTTCCCAATGCCTCATAACTACCTTATAACAAATTTTGAATGATTAGGACCATTGGAGGCCTAATTACCTTTTTTATTACATTTTAGAATATATTGAAATGGCTAAGAAATGTTTGAAACCATGTCACTTAAAAATATACTAGAGGCTTGAAAATGCCATCATTACCTTGATAAGACCCCAAACCTTGCACCCCCAATACAAACTCAAGGATGTTCCTTCAATAGGCTACAAAACACTTGTAGGTGCAAGATCAACCTAAATAACTCAATTCATTACATTATGGTTGGTCTCTTAGACCATATTGAACAAAATGAACATAAATACTAACTTGAACCTACTACACATTAAATTAACCAAAAATGAACATTGTGGTTAAGGTTCTCCTGCACCAAAAACATATATCTATTGTGTTATTTAAGTATCTATATTCATCATTAGATAATTGTATATATATATATATATATGAATGTGTGAACACTTATGTTGATGGATCTCAAGTTAAGCTTGTTGTTTCTAGTTGGAAATTAATTAAGGAAAGAGTATAACCCATTATGGTGAATTTTCCTCTTTCATAATTACACTAGTGAAAATTGTAAACTCCTGTTGAAGGAGAAATCATGCTTAGAGGTTTATTTGAATGCCATTAAATATCTTCTTGTAACCATTCTAGAGATTTGTTTTGGTATTTGTGTTGATAATTTATTGACATGAGATATGAGAAAAAGTATTATGGATGTAAAGGGAGGAATATGTTCTTCTTATGTTATTTTGAGGTTTGGGTCTTGATTCTTCTAGAGGCTAGGGTGTTTTTCTCTTTGATGGTTTAATGTATAATTTGCTATGGGGAAACTCAATCTTGATTTGAATTCAATGATTGATTAACTTGCACTTGATATTTATTGTTGGTGTAATTATTTATTCAATTACACTTTAGCATAAGTTTACTTAGGCATATTTTATTTCCTAGGTTAATTGTTATCCTTATCTAGTTGAGTTGTCTTTTTACTCAAGATAAGATTTGGGTTGTGCATGTCTTTCTTTTTTGCATGATTTCCTTTTTGAAGGCTTTTGTATTATTTGTAAAAAAATTACATTCAATAATCATTATTCTGGGTTTTTCTTGAACATATTTGCTCTAAGGGTTTACAAAACATCTCTTCTTCTTCTTTTTTGAATATCTATTGCATGTTATAGGTGATTGCTTGTAGGTGATTCTTGGGGACTGTGAAGTTGGTTTTTCAACTTCTACATGGTATCAAAGCCCCAGACCTATGGCTACCTATTTGTGATTTGAAGATATTTCCTCACAACATCTTTTTCTATGCAAGGGTTTCAAGCTAGGCTATTTTTTTGTGAATCTGGGGGCTACTTATTTTTTTGGGAATTTTTGGACAAAATGGACCCCACCATTGAGTATGTAGTGCCCAAAAACCCCTATTTTCATATAATTTTTTCCATTTTGGACACAGTCATCTAAGAAGGTAAAAAAAATTTGGCCCCAAGGCATGATCCACTAGGTGAAAATTTGAAAAAAATAAATAAAAATATATAAAAATTAAAACATAGAAAACTTTGTGTGACTAGTGTAAAAAGACTCTACTACCACCGCTCTACCTAGTGGCCACCACTCCATCATCGAGCAGCCACCCAACCACCGCCACCACCCTCCAGTGCTACTCCATTGACCTTCAACCCTGACCACCTAGCAGTGGTCACTTCGGCAACCAGGAGCTCTAACCATGACTGCCCACGTAGAAACTGCCAATAGACGGCCTACATGTGACTAAGAAGGTCTAGCCACTAGCAGTTATCTCAAAACACTAGTTTTTTCCTAGCCCCTAAGCACACAGTCATATGCAAAACTGAGGGCCAGAGCCAAAGGAACTTTATTTTTGCCCCTAATTAGTGCTGGAAGTGCCCTTTTATAGGGCTTTTTTTCATTTTCTCATAACTTGGGCAAACAAAGGTTTTTTCTCAAAAACAAGATATTGTCAAAAAGTTGGTTCAACGCTCTTTTTAGTGGTGGACGTTTATTTTTTTATTTTTCAGTTTTGATGCATTTTTTGCCTGCCAAAGCCAAAAGTTGTTGTTTTCAATCTAGGAGGCATAACTTTTGCATCCTAACTCAGTTTTGTGAAAACAAATAGGCATTGTAAAGCTAGTTCAGTGCTCTACATAGATCTAAAACCTATTTTTCCAATTTTTTTACTATCTTTGTTTGGGAAGCAGGATGCTATGAGAGGATTTTAGTTAGAGAATGAGCTTATTAGCTTAAATCCTAGGGATTTTGATAGCATCCAATAGTTTTTCACCAAACTTAATTCTCTTAGATTACAGTTGTCATAGTGTGGTTTTTAGAAGGAAGACTCTCACTTGATATTGTCCATTATTTCTATGCTTGGACTAGATTATTCAGTTTTTGTATCTACTTTTTATGCCATTAGGGATGCACTTGGTACAAGATTCACTATGCCATCTCTTGATGACTTTTCTTCATCTCTCACTTGAGAGAAAGCTAAGTTAACTAGCATGGCACGATGAAACCTTCTTCATCACAAGCACGCATTGCATTACAAAACCCTAGAGATCAGAAGGCTTCTATAAGCAAAGGAAAGAAATAGAAACAAAAGGAGTCATCATATTCATCCTCCTCTTCTAAGGGGAAATCATCTCAAAAGGAGAAGGGTCCATGTGCATATTGTAAGAGGGAAGGACATGTAGAACATAATTGCTACAAGAAACGCATTGATGAGCTAAAGCATCTTCTTCAGAAACATCAGATCAATTTTCCTTCTAGGATTTTTGCATCATCTTCTTCTCCCCATTCTTCTTCTTCAGAGCAAAATGACAAGGGCACAACTAGTTTACATACTTCATTAGATATGAAGGGACATGCTCTTTGTGCTTCTTTAGGTATTGGATCAAGGAGATGGCTTCTAGATTCAGGAGGATGTCATCATATGGTATCTTCAAAGTCTACATTCACTTCATTTGAGCCTTGCACTATCTCCTATTTTGAAGGGAAACAACACTTACATGAGTGTTATAGGGAAGGGGTCTATTATTTTTGGGGACAACTCCTTTTAGGATGTCTTGTGTGTCCCTCACTTGACAAAAAACCTTCTTTCCATCTATCAAATCACACATGGAGGAAATGAGAGATCTATGGAGTTCACACTTGATTTAGTTATCATTAGAGACTTGGAGAGTAGAGGAGTTATTGCTACTAGGATAGTGGATCACTCATCTCAGTTGTATTCCTTTACCGATTTTTCTACTAATGGTGCTTTTGTGCCTACAGTTGTTCCTCACACTTCTAGTGTGCATCATAATTTAGAGGAGAGATTTTGCTTCTTGAAAATTGGTGTTCTCACTTCAAATCTTGTTCTTGATACTTCCATTCCATCTCCTCTACCTCCTATTGCTATTGTTATGGTTGTCAATGTGGCTTCTTCTCTTTCAATGCAATAGGATCTTGTTGATCATTCATCTTTGGAGGTTTCTATTCAATCTTCACCTACTTTGATTTCTTCATTTTTTGAGGTCACACATGCTTCTGTGGAGACATCTTGGGCTACACCTACTTCACCTTTAGAGATTGCATTCATTTGGCCTATTCCCTCTCACTTCTTTCAGGAGATGTAGTTTCTTCAGTTTTTTTGGAGCTACTTCATTTTGGGGGGGATTTGTGGTCTCTTTATTCCTCTCTTATGGGGGGGTTCATTTATGTATCTTTGTGATGGATGGTGTCCTTGGGGGGTCTTACGGAGTCCTCCATCTTTCATCACTTAGTTGTTGGTTTGCAATCTATTTTGGGGAGGAGTTTTGTTCCCATGTGGTTTTCTCCTTTACCCTATTTGATTTAGTTTGCATTGAATTTGTAAATGTGTACCTAACACGGCCTTGTTGTTGGGACTCATCCTTGCATAATAATTTTCTTCTCCCTAATTTGCACTTATGGGGGGTGTTGGTGTAATTAATTATTTAATTACACTTTAGTATAAGTTTACTTAGGCATATTTTATTTCCTAGGTTAATTGTAATGTTTATCCAGTTGAGCTATTTTTTTACTCAAGATAATATTAGGGTTGTGCATGTCTTGATTTTTTACATGATTTCATTTCTGAAGGCTTTTGTATTTTTTGTAAAACAATTATATTCAATAATAATTATTTTAGTTTTTTGCTTGCACATATTTGCTTTGAGGGTTTATAGAACATCTCTTTTTTTTGTTTATGCATATATGTTGCATGTGATAGGTGATTGCTTGCAGGTGATTCTTGGGGACTATGAAGTTGGTTTTTTAACTTCTACATTTGGGTATATGTAAGATCATGATGGGCCAAAAAGTGGCAATATGATGGGTATTTGTAGGGTATGTGGCTGATGACCTTTTTTTTACCCAAAATTGATGAAATGAAAAGGGTTTTTAAAGGAGATTCTCGTATTTCCACCAATATAAATTATGCTTTAATTTGAATTTAATAAATAATTATTGTTCATTTTCTATTTGAATTACAACTAAAGTCCTGATTTATAGGCTGATTGAAAAAAATCTATATCTTTCAAATAGTATCACATTTTTGGAATCCAAAACATGTGTCACATTCTATGCTTTGCATACTATAGGATTAAAAAAAGAGAAATTAAATTTCATGAAGTTTTGACCAAGTTAAGGTGGTTAGAAATACGATTTTTTATATTTTTAAAAAGTTGTAATAAAAAATTCATAATTGATTATTTACTTGGTAAAAAATTATAAAACAATATGCATCACATCTGGACATGATTCCTCTACTTATTTCTAAAATACTATAAAAAAACATTATCATTTTATTGTGGATAGGGTGGTCATATAGACACCTACTTCTTATTTTTTCCCTAAAATTTAAGTACTACTCCATTGAAATTTCAACTTTCACCAAATAGATTTTAAAAAATAAAAATAAACCTAGTAGTTTAGAAACTACATTCAATTTTCTACAAATTCTATTATTACATATGTTTGAAATAATATAGATAACTTATTCAAATTTTTACGTCAAGTTTCCTAACTCTAATTTTTCAATTTTTTTTGCCACTTAAGGGCCTGTTTTTTCCATGATGATTCTGCACATACCCATTTATTTGTGTGTTTGATATGTTATGGACTTTGTGAGAGGGATGAATAATGCCCCACATTTTGATTCATTTGTTCCTTGATCCATGCAAGTGGTTTTTTTTTCTACTTTTGTGGTTGGTGGTCATTAGGGAAGTGGCTTCCAATGGGGGCCAATGCACAAAGGGTCACCTGGATAACCCATGTGGAATTTTCCTAACAAGTGATAACATTAAAAATTAATTAGAGGTAAGGGTAGTTCAAAAAATTAATCAAGATAAGCATGTCCCCTACTCAGCCTCAAGTGCTCGTTTAGGCTTGAGGGGAGATGAGAAAGCCTAGAATGGCACAATCATCTACTTTGTCTCCATGAGAAATGGGGCGATTCTACATGATTGGCATGAGGGTCCAAAGTTTGGTAGAGGCTACTAGGATAACCCAAGGATAGTGGCTGAGGCCTAGGAAGAACTACCTAGATAACCTATGTCTAGTTATGTGATGATACTTCCCTACGACAACCATGAGTGTACTTTACCTATTATTTCACTTGTGTAACTTGATGCCTCTAGAAGTTAGTCACTGTTGTGTTGTACCTGATGTGTTGTACTTGATGACGTTATACATTATTGTTGTTGTTGTTGTTCATCCTATAATGTGAGTTCTCAACCTTGTGATGTTTTAACCCTATCACTCAATTGGTGGGACCCTTGTAACCTCCTAGCATGGGGGAGTGAATATTTGGATTCACACAATTGGGAGGAACGTGTATCATTCTCTATTGGGTTTCCCTTATGTTTGTGATGTGGTGATTTCATCTCATTCCTTGATTTCAGCATTGTACCTTATTCTAGATGATAGACCTTTGTAATTGTATTAAATTGTAACCTTTCTATGTATCATGTATTATTGTAAGGCACTCCTCATTTGTTCGAGGAGGTATCATTGTTAAATTTATAAGTTAACTAAAATGTTGTATCTCTTATAAGCAAGAAGTTTTGTATCTATGACATTATACTTGTAAATTGAAATGGAAGAAACTAAATTATTCTTTTATTTTAATGAATGAATGTCTTACTTGAATCATATGTTCAATTGTATTATGCTATATTATTCTTAGTGATGTTCACATTTGATAGTTAAGAAGTTATGTGGATTTGTAGTTAGAACTTTAAAGAGTAATGTAGTTGTGCACCCTAGGGGACTTAGGGAACAATTTATGTGATGTTCTATTTCATTACATAACAATACATTTTAAAATAAATAAAAATTGTCCATTTATTTGAAGTGTTATTTTAGTCCTCTAGGGTTCTCAGTGGGCGTTACACATGGTATCAGAGCTAGGGTTTAAACACGAGGTGCTCTAGGTATGTCAACTAGCCCAATAAGTTGTCTTAGTTGTTCAACTGAAGTTTAAAGTTTTGATTTTTGGACCTCATCTAATACCCTAAATTTGTCTATGTAGGATCATGCCTAGGAGACAAGGTAGAGGTCAAGGGTGAGGTAGAGGTCATGATGGTGGCCATGGGGCCAATCACCCAAATTCACCTCCATAGAGTTCTCACGAGTTAGATCATGAGGAGTATCAGAGTTCACATAATAACTAGGGTGGTGGAGATCAAAATGCGGGTTGGCCTGGGTTAGAGGGCACTCAGTTGCACCAATTACTTGAGGAGGTTCTTATCTAGCTTCGTTTGAGGTAGGAAGGAGAGAAGTTAGTGATTTGGGAGAGAGAGTGATCCCCCAGGAGGAGGGAGTTGGTTGTTGATCAGGACACTATTTTAGCTAGTCACATGAGAAATTTACTTCATGCATGTCCCTTGACTTTTGATGGATCAGGCAATGGACTTGAAGTAGAGACTTGGCTTATCGATCTGAATCAATGTTTTGCATTGCACCCATATGGTAGTAATACCAAGGCCAAATGTGCCATCATGCATCTCGATTGGTTTTCCTCTACATGGTGGTGTCTTGAGGAGTAGAAGCTCCACTTAGATATTGACTTAGTGTCTTGGGAGATGTTCCTTGTGCAGTTTAGAGCCTACTTTTTATTTGATCATTGGAATCAATGTCGAGTAGACGTGTTTCATGAGCTTAGATAGTTAGCTATGTCAATGGAACAATATGAGAGGAAATTTTATGAACTTAAGCAATATGCAGGTATTAGTGATGATGAGAGCATGCTAATGCAACATTTCATCAGGGGCTTAAATTCCTAAATCAGTGGTGGAGTTTGAGTGTTCCAGCTGAAGACCATAGAGGTAGCCATGGAAAAGGATCAGATTGTTGAGGAGAGTCTAGCCATGGCCTCAGGTGGATAAACAGGGGTTCAAATTGGCAGTGCACCTCCAGCAAGGTACAAATCTCGTGGTGGACAGTCATAGTTAGCAGGTCCATCTAGGAGTCAGCAGACACCCTCTAAGGGTGGCCTACAATAGTAGCAGTAGCAAACTTCATAGTTTAAACATAAGTATTCTCAATCCCATCAGGAGGATAGATCTCAGTCAAGGAGAGACAGGGACAAGAACTAGAGGTAGATGAAATTTTACCGCTTTGAATAGCCAACCCAAATTTCACAATCTATAGTTAATAGGGGTAGTGTTTAGTATTCTAGTGCTCCACTTGGTAGTAGAGGATTTAGAAAAGGCATAGGGTGCTTTTCATCTGGATAGCAGGATCATATTTCTTGCCAATGTCCTCAGAATGACACTACATGATTTTCTCATAGACTTGTGACTTTAAATTCGATAGCTGGTGATGCTAGTAGATCTCACAGGGTTTTTGCAGTGGTTGATAACCACCAATTTGAGCACCAATGGATAGTAGTTGAGACATTAGGTTAGTTGCAAAGTGATAGAGTTTCTATACTTTTTGATTTAAGAGCTTCAAACTCCTTTATTTCCCCCTTTGTTGTAGTGCTATGTGGACTAGTGGCAGTTAAGTAGGATGATAAGTGGTAGGTTGAATTAGCTTCTAGTGTTAAGGTTGTAGTTGAGTCACTTGGGTATATGCAAGATCATCATGGAAAAAAAAGGCCCTTAAGTGGCAAAAAATTTAGAAAATTTAGAGTTAGGAAACTTGATGTAAAAATTTGAATAAGTTATCTATATTATTTAAAAAATATGTAAGAATAGAATCTATTGCAAATTGAATGTAGTTTCTAAACCACTAGGTTTATTTATTTATTTTTAAAATCTATTTGGTGAAAAATTGAAATTTCAATGCAATAGTACTTAAATTTTAGGGAAAAAATAAGTAGGTGTCTGTCTGACCACCCTAACCATAATAAAATGATAATATTTTTTTATAAGATTTTAGATATAAGTAGACGACTCATGTCCAGATGTGATGCATATTTTTTTGTAATTTTTTTCCAAGTAAATAATTAATTATTAATTTTTTCTTACAAGTTTTAAAAAATATAAAAAACTCATATGTTTGACCACCTTAACTTGGTCAAAACTTCATGAAATTTATTTTTTCTTTTTTTAATCCTATAGTATGTGAAGCATATAATGTGACGCATGTTTCAAATTCAAAAAATATGATACCGTTTGAAAGTTATGGATATTTTTCAATCAACCTATTGATCAGGACTTTATTCTTAATTCAAATAGAAAATGAATAATAATTATTTATTAAATTCAAAGTAAATTATAATTTATATTGGTGGAAAGCTGAGAATATCCTTTAAAAACCCTTTTCATTACATCAATTTTGGGTAAAAAAAAATTCATCAGCCAAATAACCTACATATACCCATAATATTGCCACTTTTTGGCCCATCATGATCTTGCACATACCCACTTGTCCATGGTTGCAGTTAGAGGATTAGATCTCTTGAAACTATGGTTGATCTTTGATTCATTCCTCTTGGGTCTTACAACATTGTATTAGGTATGGATTGGTTAGAGGCCCATAGAGCAGTCATAGATGATTGTCAAAATTTAGTGAAGTGTGTTGATGATTTTGGTAGAGAGGTTGAGGTGGTTGGGATTCAGAGACCTATTTCATTGACAATGATCCCAGCCATGTAGTTAAGGAGATGTGTGTGGAAATTTTTTCAGTTATTTGCAGTGTTAGTCAATTCTTTGGAGTTAGGAGAGAGTCAGGAGGAGGTTTCACTTGATAGCCACCCCATTCTTAGACAGTATGTCAATGTGTTTCCTAATGAGATTCCATGGATGCCACCTAAGCGTGACATCAACTTTAAGATTTATCTAGTGCTTGGAGCTGAGCCCATTTTGCAAGCTCCTTATACGATGACCACTTAGGAGCTTAAGGAGCTCTGACTTTAGCTTGAGGAGTTGTTAGAGAAGGGATTCATTCATCTTAGTGTTTCTCCTTGGGGAGCACAAGTGATTTTTGTGAAGAAGAAGGATGGGTCCCTTCGGTTGTGTATAGATTACCAGTAATTGAATAAGGCGATGATAAGGAATCAATATTCATTGCCAAGGATAGATGAATTATTTTATCAAATTAAGGGTGCTAGGGTATTCTCGAAGATTGATCTAAAATCAGGTTATCACCAACTACACATCTTTGAGGTAGATATATAAAACCACATTTCATACTTGATACAGTCACTCTGATTTCATAGTGGTACTATTTAGGTTAACGAATGCACCCTCAGTGTTTATAAGTCTAATGTATGGTGTGTTTCATAGCTACTTGGATCTATTTCTCTTGGTGTTCCTAGATGATATTTTGATCTATTCTAGGACTATGGAAGAGCATGAGGATCACTTGAGATAGGTACTACAGTGCTTGAGAGAGAACTAGTTAAATGCCAACCGATCGAAGTGTGAGTTTTTTAAAATAGAGGTGAAATATTTAGGACATGTCATATCTATTAAGGTCATTGTAGTGGATCCTTCCAATATCCAAGCAATCATTGATTGTCCTGCTCCTACAAATGTGTCAGAGGTTTGTAGTTTTATGGGGTTGGCAGGCTACTACAGGTGATTTATACATGGGTTTTCGTAGATAGCACACCCCATTACTTCTCTTCAGAGGAAAGGGAAGAATTTTTTTTGGTTAGAGTAGTGTGAGGCAATGTTTCAGACTCTTAAGGAGAGATTGACCAATGCTTCGATCTTAGCCATTCTAGATCCTTCTCAGGATTTTGTAGTGTGCACAGATGCTTCCTTGGAGGGTATTGGAGTTGTGTTGATGTAGGAGGGACGCGTGATTTCCTATGAGTCTCATAAACTAATGGATCATGAACTGAATTACCCTACACATGATCTTGGTTGGCCACTATGGTACATGCTTTGACTAGATGGAGACATTTTCTTTTGGGGTATAGATTTGAGCTACACACTGATCATCATAGTCTGCAATATATATTTACACAACCCAATCTTAATGCTAGACAGATACGTTGGATGGTGTTCTTATGCGAATATGATTTTGAGGTGAAGTTCATCCAGGGAAAGGAAAATGTAGAGGCAGATGCACTTAGTAGATGGAGGCATGAGTTATTGGTAGTGACTTTCAGTGTGGATTTGAGGAATCAGGTACTTTATGCACTTCCTTTAGATGTATAGTATTAGGAGGTGAGGGCTAAAGTGGAGTCATGTAGAGCATTAGAGGGTAGATTTGTAGGATATTCCCTTGACTCAAATGGTCTCTTGAGGAATTTGGGCCAAATTTATGTACCTTCCATTGGGGATTTTTACTCTTTGATCATGTTAGAGGCACATAGGGCACTGTATTTTGCTCATCTTGGTGTCAAAAATATGCATGTTGATCTTCAACAGTTGTGCTTTTGGGGCTGCTATGAGGAGAGACATTACAGATTTTGTGTCCAGATGTCTTGAATGTCAAAGAGTGAAGGTAGAACATCAAGATCCTACAGGGCTCTTGTAGCCTCATTTGGTTCCAAAATGGAAATGGGACATCATTTCAATAGATTTCATAGTTGTTTTTCCTATTTCTTCATGAAGAAATGATGCCATTATGGTCACTGTGGACAGGTTGGTGAAGGTGGCTCACTTTTCCCCTATCCATTCCTCTTATAATGCCTCATCAGTGACCAAAGTCTTCATGGAGGACATAGTTAGATTACATGGTATTCCATGTCGGATAATTTATCAAACAGAGATCCTGTATTTACTTTAGCACTTTGGACGTCCCTACAACATGGTTTGGGGACTTAGTTGAATCTCAATTTAGTATACCATCCAGAGATGGATGAGTAGATTGAGAGGGCCAACCAGATCCTTGAGGATATTCTTTGTATGTATTTCATGGATCAGTAAATGCGATGGGAAGACTACCTACATTTGGTAGAATTTGCATATAACAATAGTTATCACAGTTCCATAGGCATGCCTCCCTTCCAAGCATTGTATGGTCATCCATGCTAGACACCATTGATTTGGAACTATTTGGAGCATAGAGTTTCGTTGGGTCTAGAGATGCTTCAGGAGATGGAGCAATAGGTAGCTCACATTAGAGAGAATTTGGTAGTAGCTTAAGATAGATAAAAGAAACATGTCGATGCTCACAGGGTGGATCATCAATTATTAGTTCATGTCAGAGTTTTTTTGTGTGTGCATCCGTGGAAGAGTCTGATCCAATATGGAAAGGTCTCTAAGCTTACATGGCATTTTGTTGGACCTTTTGTGATCTTGGAGAGGATTGGACCTATAGTGTACTGCCTTGCTTTGCCACCTAGTCTCTCATGCATACATGATGTGTTTCATGTTTTTGTACTTAGACCATATTATCCTAATTTATCTCACGTCCTCGATTGGAATGCATTACTAGTAGAGGATGGGTAGCTAGATTTAGATCCCATAGGCATCATTTAGCATAGGAGGCTCACACTCAGAGGATGAGATATAGAGCAGGTCAAGGTCTAGTGGGATCTGAATGATGAGGATTTGGCTACATGGGAGGATGATTCCAAGATGAGTGAGCTTTACCCTTATTTGTTCACAGACTTCTAGGTGTAAGCCTGGTCCTAGGGGAGAGGATGTGGTGCCCCTTGGGTTGCTCATGTTTAGACAACATTTCTAGATTTTCTCTAGATTATCAAATGTGGCTTTGTTGTTAGACATTCTGACTTTGTGGATATTGTTTAGACATGATGATATTTTGAAGTGTTGTTTTAGAGACTATTTGATGATATTATGGTGCTTAGTTTAGTGATGTTGATGATGCTTTGATGGTTGGTTTAACAATGTTAATAGAAATGTGATATTTAATGTCATTCATTTATGCAATGTTTTTTCAAATTAGTTGATTGTTTAATAGACTATGGTGATATGATGTTATTTATGATGTATGCATTCATGTGATTATGTAGATGTTATGTTTCGAGGATGGGGAAAGCATCGTATCACTCGATTGCAAGTGCCCTACGACTCTACGAATCCCCCATCATGGTGTGACTGATCATTTTATATACACATGTTCAACACCTTGTTTTGTTATAGGTTATAGGTACAGGGCATCAACTCCACCTATTTATTAGGTTTGAGCATTCCATAGCCAATGGAGTTGCTGTTTGGAGGTTGCACTAGGTCCCCCACTTTGAGCCATCATCCTTGTCGAGGACGAGTTTCCAATGTCTCATTCTATTTGTGAGTTTTGTTAACATTGTTTCGTCTTTCATGGTTGTTGTGTATCTGTTATGTTTTTGACTGTCTCTGTTGTTTTTTCTTGGAGTTAAGCCTATATCTTGAGCTTGGTTTGATCACTTCATTTTATTTTAATGTCCTTGTGTCAGGTTTGACTAAATATATTAAAAGGGTAAACATAACCTGTTATGGAATTAAATTTTATTGAGTTTAGAATTAATTCCTAAAATAATATTTAAATAATATATATATGTATATACCAACGTTTGCTTACACACATTAGTACATATTTATATATACATTAATAGACTTGTATAAATAATTTATAAAATAAATCTAATATAATAAAATTAAAAAATAAATAATGCATCATGTACAAGTAAAAGGGAAAAAAAAAGCTAATAAAACAAAAGTTGAAAAGGGTTGGAGAGTGTGAATTGAGTGCGGTATCAAATTTGTTATAGGAGTAACTGATTGAGAGTAGTGGAGATAACTCCACATGGGCAGTTTCCTTTAATTTTCTCTTGAAGGATAAACAAATCATTATTTTCATTTCCTTTAAACAAGTCTTGGTTTTTGGCTAGAAGTTTCCTCTATGTTTACAAGAAACAATTTGGAAATTCTATTTTATGTTTTTGGGGTTTTGCATGAGAAAGAGTTTGGTTCTGTTTGGATTTGGATCTAAGAAGTGTGGGACCTGGAAATTGACAAGAAGGGGGAAGCACCATTTTTGGCTGGATATGATGAGAAGTGAATGCTCTGTAGCAAAGCCTTCTCAAACTTCAAAAGAAATCCAGGTTCCATGTCATTTTAAAGTTTTCTTTTCTTTTATATACAAATACATGGAAATAATATTCAATTATCACATAGTGTATAGAATCACAAAAGATATCTTTCTTTAATGGTTATTCTAGAAGTACATATATGTCTTTCGTTTAATTCAAACTACATTTCTCGTGGTTTTGAAGGCTATGATTGTATTTTACATTCTAATTTTGAAACGTAATGAAACCTATTGTTAGCGTCATACAATATTTGTTCTCCTTAGTACTCTATCATTCTTGTCTTCAAACCCTAGGTGAACTTCTTATTCCAATTAAGTCGTTAGTTTGCTCCTAATACAATATCTATATATCGGCCTTTAGTGGAGAGTATTCTTGTCAATATTTTACTTCTATCTTATTTTCTTTACATTTAGAACAATCTTAGAAATCTTATGCTCTATTAGAGTGATTGGTCAATCATGGTTGTAGAATTTTTGCAATTTGGTTAACACAGAATTAATGTTGTTTTGATGTGATTCCCCTCAGGTTGCTTATGCTTAGACAAAAAAATTGGATTTTCTCTAGACTATCTCATGTTGCTTTGTTGTTAGACATTATGACTTTGTGGATATTATTTGGACATGATATTTTGATGTGCTATTTAAGAGACTATTTGATGATATTATGGTACTTATTTTAGTGATGTTGATGATGATTTGATGGTTCGTTTAACAATGTTATTGGCAATGTGATATTTAATGTTGTTCGTTTATGCAATGTTTTTTAGATTAGTTAATTTTTTAGTATACTATGGTGATATGATGTTATTTATGATGTATATGTTCATGTGATTATGTAGATGTTATGTGTCGATGATGGGGATTCACAAAGTCATAGGGCACTTGCAAGTGAGTGATGCAACACTGTCCCCATCGCTAACACATAAACATCTACATAATCACATGAACACATACATCATAAATAACATCATATCACCATAGTCTATTAAACAATTAACTAATCTAAAAAACATTGCATAAACGAATGACATTAAATATCACAATGCCATTAACATTGTTAAACCAACCATCAAAGCATCATCAACATCACTAAACTAAGCACCATAATATCATCAAATAGTCTCTACAACAACACATCAAAATATCATCATGTCCAAACAATATCCAAAAATTCATAATGTCTAACAACAAAGCAACATGAGATAGTCTAGAGAAAATGCATAAATTTTGTCTAAACATAAGCAACCCGAGGGGCATCACATGAGCTTTAAGTTGTTTTTTGGATATATGTACAAGTATGAATGGATATATATATATACATGTACTCAAACTTTTTATAGATCTATCTATATCTATATTGATTGGACATTTGACATGATTTAGAATGGGTTTTTCTCAAAGGATTGGTCATTTACTTTTGGAATTGTATTTAAATTTTTTTTATGTGGAATTCTTAATTTATTTCAAGAATCTTTGATTTCATAATTTACATTTGAAACTCCAATTAAATGTGTATGTTAGATCATATATGCTTGATGTAAAACCTAGTGAGTTTTAAAATGTTTTCGAACATTTTTCCTAAATTCCTTTAAATCATCTATTTCCCATTACATTTTTATGTTGGACATGGAATTCTTTTAATTTCACTTGAATCTTTGATTTCATTTGTTGAATCTTAGATTATATATATGCAATTTACAAAACCTAGTGAGTAAATTAAAAAGTTCACAATTTTCCCTAAATTCCTTTAAATCATCTATTAAAATTGTATTTTTATGTTTGACATGGAATTGTTAAGCTCACTTTCAAATATTCAATTTCATTTGTTGAACTCCAATTATATGATCTAGATCATATATATGCACAATTTACAAAACCTAGTTTATGCTCCAATTTTGCATTTAAATTTATGTTCCATGGAATTCCTAAGTTTAGGAAAATTTCATTTCATTTTTTCAACTCCACAAGTATAACTTTCATCATATGCAATTTAGAAAACATCTAGTACAACTTTAAAAATTCATTTTTCCTAGGGCCACAAGGATGATTTAAGGAATTTCTAGGAAAAATGAATTTTTAAAGTTGTACTAGATGTTAAATTGTAAATTTGATATGATGCACTATATAATTGTGGAGTTAAACAAATGAAATGAAAGATTCTTGAAATTAAGAATTCTATGGAACATAAATTAAAATGTAAAATTGGAACATAGGTTACTAGGTTTTGTAAATTGTGCATATATATGATCTAGCTCATATAAGTGGAGTTAAAAAAATGAAATCAAAGATTGTAAAGTGAACTTAACAATTTCATGTCAAACATAAAAATACAATTGGAATGGATGATTTAAAAGAATTTAGGAAAAATGTGAACTTTTTAATTTAGTCACTAGGTTTTGTAAATTGCATGTATATATGTGATCTAAGATTCAAAAAATGAAATAAGTTACATTAGTATTTAACTACCCTATGACATGGTGATTGTGTCCTTTTACTCTATAAATATATATTGTGTGAGAGTGTTCATGTTGGAAGTCTTCTTTTGGTCCCCTAGTCAGATGGGAAACACTAACTTAGCTATGTTGAATACTATATGAAGTGTTTATGTTGGGATCATGTAATTTTAGAAGGTTTTTTCTAGGATGTTCTTAAATGTTAAAGTGTTGGTATGCTCTTTATTAGTGTAAATTTTTTATATTTTTTTGTATTGGTTTCCTAAACTATGATTACTATTGTAATTTTGTGACAAAATGGATCAAGTTGATTTAGTGTTTGATTGGTGAAGAATCTGCATGTGTTTTATCTAGTTTTATTTATTTTTTATGTTACTAATGTGACATTCAATATTTTGATTATATTATCCAAGATCTATAGGAATTTTAATTTATTTTCTTTCATTTAGAGTAGCAACCATGATTTTGTATGGGTTCTCTTGGATTGGTCTTTCTTGTTGACCTTGGTGCATTAGAATATTCATTGTAGTGAATCATAGTGATGGTCTTTGGGGTACTTGAGATAGCTATATTTTGGAATCAATAGTTTTTTACCACATTCATATCATGAGACCACATGTAATGGGATCTTTGGTAATTATGTGCAGATTGATCTCTTTTTAACATATAGTTGTCATGGGAAGATCTAGATACTTATATAATGTGCATAGTGATATTTTATCAATTTCCAATTACATAAATGTTCCATGGAATTATTACATTCAAGAATAGATTTGATTTCATTTACATTCAACCCCACTTATATCTCATCATCTATATCACTTTCTTTCCATGCACAATCAAATTCATGTGTAGTAGATTATATCGAATTCTTAAGTTCAGTTGAATAGATTTGATTTCAAATTTACATTCAAATGGACACAAGTATAGCTCATCATCTAGTTTGAATTATTTGTATTCAAATTCAAATTCATGTGTATTAGATTATATGGAATTCTTAAGTTCATATAGCATCATATATGCATAATTTACATTTAATCTAGAGTGACTTTAAAAATGAACATATAGAGCTAAGAATTCCTTATCATCTATTTCCAATTGCATTTTTATGTTCCACTTAAATACCATTGAATCTCATAGTCCAATTGACCTAGAACTTACATATTTTCATTAAAACTATTTCTATTTCTTGAGCTACTTAAAGAAAAATTCATTTCTATAATTAATTGTACGTCCATATTTTTAAATTTACATATAGTAACCATTAGATAGTCCAACATTTTTATTTCACGATGTAAATAGATGTACAAAAAGTTTTCAAACCATAATAAATTTAAATAAAGGTACCAACTTGCTAGATAAATAAAACCATAATAATGCACAATGTAAATAGATGTAACAAGTGTTCAAACCATAATAATGTGTATAACAAACCTGTTCAAACCATAGTACTATATGAATGTGATGTAAATCATAACAAGTGTATACCATAAAACATAAATGCATGTAATTTAGGGTAGATCATAAAAGTTTCTCCAACATAATAATCTAATCTCAAACCATAATACTATAAAACATGAAAAACATCTCAAAGAAAGGGATATCTAGTATAAATAGAATCACTAGATCTCTAGCCCAATCTCTCCCTTGATCTCTCCCTCAATCCATGGCTCGATGTCTCCCCAATCCATGTAAAAATACCTCTCCTAATCCAAGATGTGTGGATCCATGTCTCAATCCAAGCTCTCTTGATCCATGCCCTAAGCCTCATCCCAAGCTCTGCACAATTTCAAGCAGACACATGTAATTTAGTTTTTAATACATGTATATATGTGTGTATGTATATGTAAAATTATCTAAAACTTATAGTGTACAAGTTCAATGTGTTCAAACTTACATCAAGTAATTTATTTTTTTATTATTTAAATGTACCTTAGCTACATATACTGCATGGGATCACCATCATGCACCAAAATTTTGAACTCTGACAAATCACCATACTGTTTAAAATTTTTAAATACATGATTTCAATCAGGAGTTAAAGAACTAGACTTTAAAATAAATTATGTATGTACATAAATTTTTGGAACACAATTCTATATATAAATTATTCAAGTACCTATCATGCCTCCTAGATGCTCTACCAATGTCACTAAGATCGCGAGAATGCAAATACACTATAGGGGGATTTGTAGTATCAATGCCAAAAAGAAGTCAACTATATGTGTCATGGATAAGATTAGGTGTTGCAATAACCTTAGTGTGATATATAACATCTTGAGGACCTAGATAAGCTAAAGGATTGATAGAAACATGATGTGCATGGGATCCTATAGGCTACTTTGGAATATCCTCTAAAGTTGCCACCCTGTGGCTCATATGTGTACTAGGATATCACTGTCTAATAAATCCCTGAACCTGGTCAAAAAGGATCCCATGGTCCTCATTGATGACCTAATAAGTTGCTAGTAAATCCAAAATTGAGACTCTACACATATTATGTAGAGTCATGTGGCTCATATGCTCAACATCTAAAGGAGTGGGTAGTTCAACACAAATAAATGGATTATAAGATGTAGATGTAGCCTCACTAGTAGGAAGGTTGATCTATGGACATATTAAGTATCTACCAACTCGATCAGATGACATCTGATTGATCTGTGTCGCAATAGAGGCAATGCTATAAAAAAATTGGAATCAAGTGGAGCATGTTGTTGACTCCCTTGTTGCTACCAATTCCAAAGACTTTGGTAAAACCAAAAAGTTTGGGCCAACTAATGCCCTCTTGCTCATAGGTGGTAGAAAATATTGATGTCTAAACTCTTGTTTGTCAGAAAAATGACCTTTACCTTTCCCAACATGCTTAGGATAAGATGTGTAGTCCACATCTATCTATAAATGAAACTTTGCATATAATTGTTTGACAAAATATAGTGGTAGCTCATCATTGTGAGGCCATCTATAATAAGCTAGCAACCATCTAGGGTATATGAATGGTGCAACAAGAGGATCTAGAAACTTCATAACCATATATCCTATAATTCTATTTTTTTCTCTATAAAAAAGGAACATGGTAAACACATTTTCTTGTGAAACTAACTTTCCAACATTTCTCCATTTTTGTGTGCTAGTAACACTCTTAGCAAGAGACAAATAAAACTACTCAATGTTGATATTATCATAAGGATTGAATGATCGAATTGTCTCAATCATTCATAAAATCTCATCTCTAATTATAACTAATCTATCTTGATTAGCCAAATTAGGGGAGTTGTGAATTGTTTGATCTAAACATTAGAGAGCATTTTCTAATCTAGCAATACTCTCCTGATATAAATTTGATCTAACTTGAGCATGTTTCTTAGAACTATGGGAATGGTGAGATCCCTCATCAACCATGATATATATATGTATATAAGTAAAGAGATATTTGCATATCATTAAAAAAAAAATACAAGATGTTAAACAAATTTATCAAATTTCAAAACTAAAACATATATATTTAAGTTATAAAATTTTTAAGTTTCAAAACTAAAATATTTTTAACTTTATATCTAATGTGATAGTTCGTGTTATAGATATATGTTCAATAGCTCACCTTCTACAACTTATATAACATAATAAATATGAGAACTCAAAAGAGACTTGATATACATGTATATATGAACATATATATGTGTGTGTGTGTGTGTGTACATGTACATATATATGTTTCAATATATATATATACATGTGTACATGTACATGTATGCATATATATGTATGTATATATGTACATACATGTAAATGACATATGTATATATGTATATATATGTAAGTATAAATATATGTATGTACATGTACACATATATACACACACATACATGTATGTATATTAAGCATATGTACATACATACATATACATATATGTACATGTAACTATATGCATTTACATATATATATATATATATATGTATGTATGTATATGTATACATACACATGTGTACACATATGTACATTCATACACACATACACATGTATATATGAACACATACATGTACATATATATACATATGTATGTATATATGTACATACATATACATATGTAAACATATATACACATGCATATATACATACACTTGTACATGTGTATGTATACATATACATATGTACACACATACACACATGTAAGATTAAAATTAGGATTATTTATTTAGAGTTAGTTTAGGTATTTAGGTTACAATTTAATTAGGATTTAATTAAGGTTCAACAATGGTTAGAGATCAATCGGGTTTGAGTAAGATTGAAAAAAGGTTAGAGTTAATTTTAGGGTTAAGGTTAAAGTTCAAATAGGGTTAGATGAATGGTAAAAGGGGTAGATTTTAGGATTTATCAAATGATGTTAATCTAGAAGAATTGTAATGACTAAAGATGACCTTAATAGATGAGTTAATCTAGAAAGATTTGTAATGACCAAAGATGACCTTAGCAAATAATGTTAATCTATATGAATTTGTAATGACTAAAGATGACATTATAGATGAAGTTAATCTAGAATAATTTGTAATGACTAAAGATGAGTTTTAGTAGATGATGTTAATCACTAATCTAGAAAAAATATTCATGACTAAAGATGAGTTTTTTGGAACCGTTGTTGTTCCTCATAAGCCAAGATTTAATAGATTTTTAGGCTTCCTAAATTATCAAGTAGCCATAAAAAGTCCAATAATTTTGATTAAAACGTGATACATAACCATAGCATGGAATCCTAAGTATTGCTAGGTTGATCTCGTATAAGGAGAACTTAAGGAGATGTAATTCCTTAATAAGAGTTTCTAGGATTCATTTCCTTCAATGACACACACTATCCACTTGGCATAGATTATTATTTATTATATATGAACATTTGTAAGACTTAGGAAACCACAATCTTTGGGAAGACAACATGGATCTCAAGTGACACTTTGGAATCCTTTGTTGCATTGTAAAAGTTGGCCCAAATAAAGTTACGTATAAGTTTCACTAGCTTGTTGTATGATATATGTTAGAAGGTGCCCACCATGAATAGTAACGCATATGCATGATAGCTAATACTTTAGAACAAATTTAAATTTTACCTACAAGTGTAGGTGTCTTGGCAATCTAATAAACCATTTTTCTATTCTATCATAACATATTGCCAAAGTACAACTAGTAATCATGGAAATAAAAAAGGAATCCTAAGGAATTTAAAGACATTTTCATGGTCAATATGTATCCACACATAATCTAAAATCCAAGAAAAGAGAGGAGAAGAGTACTACCTATAAGAAATTGAGAGAGATATTGGAATATATTAAGATGATAATGGAATTGAATATGGAGGAAAAGATATTGAAACAAGTTTAGGACAAGAAATATATTGCAAGAGAATGGAAAAGGTGGAAGAATTCAATTTTAAATCATGTGAGGAAGGTCTAATTGAGAGTAGTAATGATAATGAGAGTCAAAATAATCCACCAAAACAAGGAAACATTATTATAATTTAACATACTAAGGGTGTTGCTGCCAAAGATGTTAAGAATCTAGTAAGTGTGGAGATTTCCAAGAATTTTTAGAATATTATGTGTGTGAAAAGTGATAGCTTTTATAAACACACAAACATATGATAATTGCATTCCTCAATCACAAAGAAAATTTTGAAAAACCAAACAGCATATTGATAAAGAAAATCATTACATGATCAAATGTATGAAACATATTAAATAATATGATAGATTTAAGAAGTCACTAAAAGGAGGGATTTGGATCCATAGTGCTCTACCATTTCAAATTTGAATCATCTACCTTATTTTGAACTTATTGCACAATTTTTTTTTTATCACACTAACCATATATTAATGATGTGTTTGAGGGTTTATCAATCCCATTTAGAAAACTAAAACATTTGGAACTTAGTGAAAAATATTTGGTTAGTGTGGTAAGAAAAAGTGTAGGATTCTAAAGACATAAGAAGATGAGGCATTGGGAATTGATAGGAGAGAAGGATGTAAAGAAATAAGGATTGAAAGGAATGTTTAATATCTTAGCCATTCACACAATCAAGACATATGAGGAAGGATGGGATAAACCTATGTTGCTGGGTACAATATAATTAACTAAAAATAGATTCAACCATTACAAGGAATTTTAAATTTTCAAACTAAACATGGGATCAATGGTTTCCCAATTGCATTGAGGGTTCTTCTTATCATCTATCTAGTTTAAGATCCTATGTTTAAAATATTTTTAATTATAACTATTTATGTGACTAAATATTGTATTAATGATATGAATTGATATCCATACAAGGTCAAATTAATTTAAAGCTTTAATATGTCCATTGTTGTTCACTAGTAGCCTCTCAATTTTCAGTTTTATTTTTACTTATATTCACTACTCTAAGACAATTCAACTTTAATCTATCACAAACAATATTTATCAGTTGTATGTATTCGACTATCAATCTATAGTCTGCTAGTTTTCATGCAATCTCGAGTTAAGAAAAATACAAAAGAGATATTTATGCTGGTGGTTTGTAATGTTGCAGATTTAAAAAGATTTCTTTTACACCAATTTTACTTTTAAGAAATATGTATTCACATGTAATGTATAAATTAGAGGATATGATAAACCCATGCACTACATCAATAATTTGTTTACATATGTATATTTTCTACTATTGTGGTTACATACATCAACCACATCCATGTTGCCATATTTTTCAAATGAAAAATTTGACTGTATCTTGCCCATGGGCATTTTGTAGAGGGTAACAAATGGAATTCAAAAGAATATTATAGAATTAAGAAGTTTGAAGAAGAAAAATATATTAAAAATGCCCAAGTCAAAATACTTGTTGAAGTATATGAGTTGAGAAATGTAGTTTATCATATCCACTAGTGTGCAGACTTGTTGGTATTGAGTTTTTCTAGTGATAAATTGCTTATTTGTTAAATTTTAGTTGTTATTTCATCTTAGTGTTGTACAGTCATAAAATTGCACCACTTGAAATTTCACATACATCCTTGCACCTACTTTAGTGTCCACTCCCTTAGTACTTGTGTAGGCTCATTTTAGCCCTTGCATCAACCTTTTTCCCTTCTTAAGATACTCCAACACCCCTTTTGAGTAGCTACCCTTGTGTGTTAGTTTTTTATGACCCAGGGACTTGATGCAGAGGGTATGGGGCTTTAGGAAAAACACACAAAGATTACAAGGATTTCAATGAAGCATTCTCAAGCCTCTTCCAAGCACCCTATAGGAGATAAGCCTCAAAGTTTCACTTATGACTTTAAACCTTCACTTATGGACCCAAACCCTTGGGAATATTTTAAAAGACTCAAAAAAACTTTTCTTGAATGGTTTCAAGCCCCAAACCTCTTACTTAAACACAAACTCACTTTTTGCACCTTGACTAGGCTTCTAGCCCAACTAGGCCTTTAGCAATGTTTTTTTGACTTTTCACTCAACTTCCCCAAAGGACTCCTCAATATAATGATTTATTTAGTTGTGGTTTATGATGCTAAACAACATATAAAATCCCTAATAACACTTTTTTCTAGACTAACCCTTCCAAAATCTGTTGTCTTCACAAAATCAAGGCCTAATTAGCCCTCTTTTCCAAAGCAACCCTACTCAAATCTTAACTCCAGATTATAAAACATTCAACAGTACCTTAAAATGTTCCCAAACCAAGTATTTTTAGGTTTTTATGCGCCTATGACACCCTTGACACCCTCAAACACAAAACCCTCACTAAATTGCTCCAAACCTAGGGCCTCTTGAAAATTAGCTTTCCCAACACTTCCACAACCTTGTCTTTAACTTTTCACCATTAGATCAACATATTTAAACACATTATATTAAAAAATATACCCCTCATTAAGGAGGATCCTCTGCTGCTACACCTTAGCCTCCATTTTCATGCACTTTTTCTTGCTAAAACTCGATGTACACCCAAGAATCACTCTTTCCTGCACAATAACTTATTATATCTATATAATATAGGTTAGAAATGATCCATTTCACAAGTTTTCAGTCACACTCTCCCATGAAATGGATCATTTATTCATGAAGACTCTCAAAACTAGTAAAAAATTTGCACTTTTTGAGTACAGTTAGCAATATAACAAAATAAATTGATTCCCAACATTATTCAGGTCATTAAAAAGGTAAAATGCATGTAAATATAAGCTCCTAATTCATCCAAGTGACATGAAACCAAAAGGAATCATAGATTCATCAAAAAACTCAAGAAAATACAAAAAGATTGAAGTTTTTATTGATTTTCTGTAGCAGTCCGTACAATACTTACAATATTAGCCAACAACCTATACAAATGAATCCTCCAACCTTAAAAACCCTTCCCCCAACTGTCCCAATTGATTAGAATTGATTTCATTACATTATTAGTGCTAAATCATCAAAAACACACTTTCCCGCCTAAAGTTGGAGTTTGACAAATTGAATTCTCCAACTTGAAATTTATTAACTCCTATGAACTAAAGCCTTCTAAAACTTATTACATGGCATTATTCAACCTTAATTAGCATGATTAAAACAAAAAAACACCTATCTATACCCTTAGGACACTATTTGTCAGTTACAATGCACTTTGGTCCTATGGTCCTTATTAGGACCCTTAGGACATTTGACTCCTTCAATATTTTTATCCATTTCAAAAGCCACTATAGGCTTCAAGATGTCATAATTTATATTCTAAGATGTTTGATAGATCTTCATGACCTGTGCACTCTCCTATCTCTTGAAGTGCTCCTTGAAGAGCTTGGGTGCTCCTGCACTATTCTCCCCAAGAAAGAAAAAGTTCTTTCCCCAAGAAGTATCCAACTTGTTGCTGCCATAATACTCCTTGTTCTTGTATGTTTGCATTTTTTGATTACCACGCATGAAATCTCCCAAAGTTACCTTCTTCCTTTTCTGCCAACTTGCGTTCATGTCACTCAACATGTTAGTGTCAAAACTGTGTTTTGTTTGTCCTTTTTGCTGCTTGAACTTAGTCTGGCCTTGTACCTTGTTCCTGCCCTTACTCCACTGATCCCTTTGCAAAGAAACACCACCATTATTACCTGCAACAATAGGGAATTCAATACTTCCAATCTTAATAGTTTCCAAGTCCCAAAGATTCTAATTTTTAGGACTGTATGCTTCATATCTCTGCTGCAATTTACTAGTTTTCAACCAACCAGTGTCTTCCCCTGTCCTACCCTACACTTTAACCTACAAATTCTTCTCAAAACAGATCACAAAACTCTCACTAGACTGCTCCAAAGAAAAAGGAACCAACTTATATCTACTATCTCCTTTATGCACCAAATATGTATTATGGAATCCATCATGCACTATCCTCCTAGAATACTACCATGGTCTCCCTAAGATGATATGACCACAAGTCATTGGAATGACATCACAAAGCACCCTATCCTGATATGATCCAATTGAAAAATTTGCATAATCCCTCTTAAAAATCTCTACATGCTGCATTTGAGTTACCCAAGTGGCCTTGTAGGGAGTACGGTGATCAAAAGTTTCAATTCCCAACTTGGCTACCATATCAGATGAAACTAAATTGCTATGTGACCCTAAATCTATGAGTAATTTGCATATTTTACCATGACTGAGACAATTGGTCTTAAAGATAGTTACCTTTGGCTCTTGATGAAGTCTTTCTCCTTGCTTGATCATAAGAAAATCACCATCAGTCACAAGCTCTACCATAAATGTTTTTGGTTCTTCCTTTTTGTCTTCTTCTTCTTGTACCAAATTAGCTCTCCTTTCTCTGCCCTTATTAGCTTGTTCCCATTTAGGACACTCAAAGGAAGGATGCACTAGTTCATTGCAATTGAAACACCTACCTGTGAATGGGCCTCTACCTTGTCCAAATCTACCTCCTCCTGTTTGATCTGATAACACCTCTTTGCCTTTGTCATTGTTGCTCTTGTCATTGATGCCTTGTCCCTATTCTTTATTACCTTTGCCCCTACTTGAACTACCTCCTCTTCCACCATTGCTTGACCTTTCTTGCTTCCTTTTCACCTTTTCTTCTGCTCTAATGGCCAATTGAAAACACTCTCCTAATGTTCTTGGCAATTACAAACCAATCTCATCTTGTAGATTATACCTCAAGCCATTGATATACCTGGCTACTTTCTCATCTTCTTCTTCATATCCTCCTTTGATACTAAGCATGTGAAATTTCTTAGTATAGGACATCACATCCATGTCCTTTTGTCTTAGTTTCTACCTCATCCTCTTCACATGAATTGCGTAATAAGATGGTAGGAAATGTTCCTTGACCAAACTCTTCATCCTTTCCCATATAGAGACTTTTGCCCATCCCCTAGCCATCCTATCATTCTGAAAACTAGTCCACCATGTCAATGCTATGCCTCTCAACTTGGTTTTGGAAAACTTAACCTTCCTCTCTTCAAACTTAAAATAGTTCTCTAAGGCATCAATCCATCCTAACACCTCTTCACTATCCATCTTCCCTTGATAGATAGGAAAATCTATGTGACTCTTTCACCCATGACCTTGTATTGCTTTCAACAACCTCACTAACCTCCTTTCTTTGGGATCTTCTATCTCACTTGCAGGTGGTTCTTGATTTACCCTCACATGCTCTTCATCTTCATCATTATCTTCTTGGTTTTCTTGCTCTTCTTTCCTCTTTCTCTCAAGGTTGTTTATCCTTGCTTGCATAGTATCTCTCTCCCTTCTCCATTACCTTTCTTCCCTTGCTCTGGCATGCTCTCTTGCTGCTTCTTGTTATCTTCTTTGCCTTCTCTCCCTTTCCAAGATTTCCCTTAACTCTTCCAACTCTCTTGCCAGTTGATTTTTAGGTGCCTTTCCTGATTCCTCAATCCCTAAAGACTTACTCCCTACTTTGATACCACTCTGATGCAGAGGGTATGGGGCTTTAGGAAAAACACACAAAGATTACAAGGATTTCAATGAAGCACTCTCAAGCCTCTTCCAGGCACCCTACAGGAGATAAGCCTCAAAGTTTCACTTATGATTTTAAACCTTCACTTATGGACTGAAACCCTTGGGAAGATTTTAAAAGACTCAAACAAACTTGTCTTCAATGGTTTCAAGCCCCAAACCTCTTACTTAAACAAAAACTCACTTTTTGTACCTTGACTAGGCTTCTAGCGCAACTAGGCCTCTACTAATATTTTATTGACTTTTCACTCAACTTCCCAAAAGGCCTCAATCTAATGATTTATTCAGTTGTGGTTTATGATGCTAAAAAACATATCAAATCCCTAATGACACTTTTTTTAGACTAACCCGTCCAAAATTTGTTTTCTTCACAAAATCAAGGCCTAATTAGCCCTCTTTTCCAAAGCAACCCTACTCAAATTTTAACTCCAGATTATAAGACTTTCAATAGTACCTTAAAATGTTCCCAAACCAAGGATTTTCAGGCTTTTAGGTGCCTATGCACCCTTGACACCCTCAAACACAAAACCCTCACTAAATTGCTCCAAACCTAGGGCCTCTTGAAAATTAGCTTTCCAAACACTTCCACAACCTTCTCTTTAAATTTTGACCATTAGATAAACATATGTAAACACCTTAAATTCAAAAATGTACCCATCGTTAAGGTAGATCTCCTACTGCTACACCATAGCCTCCATTTTCATGCACTTTTCCTTGCTAAAACTCGGTGTACACCCAACAATTACTCTTTCCTGCATAATAACTTGTTAGATCTATATAATATAGGTTAGATATGATCCATTTCACAAGTTTTCAATCACACTCTCCCATGAAATGGATCATTTATTCATGAAGACTCAAAACTAGTGAAAAATCTGCACTTTTTTAGGATAGCCAGCAATATAACAAAAGAAATTGATTCCCAACATTATTCAGGTCATTCAAAAGGTAAAATTCATGTAAATATAAGTTCCTAAATCATCCAAGTGAGCTTGAAACCAAAATGAATCAGAGATTCATTAAAAAAATCAAGAAAATGCAAAAAGATTGAAGTTTTTATTGATTTTCCGTAGCAGTTCATACAACGCTTACAATATCAACCAACAGCCTATACAAATGAATCCTCCAACCTTAAAAACCCTTCCCCCAACTGTCCCAACCGATTAGAATTGATTTCATTACATTATTAGTGCTAAATCATCAAAAACACACTTTTCCGCCTAAAGTTGGAGTGTGAAAAATTGAATTCTCCAACTTGAAATTTATTAATTCCTATGAACTAAAGCCTTCTAAAACTTATTACATGGCATTATTCAACCTTAATTAACATGATTAAAACAAAAAAACACCTATCTATACCCTTAGGACACTTTTTGTCAATTACAAAGCACTTTGGTCCTATGGTCCTTATCAGACACTTAGGACATTTGACTCCAATATTTTTATCCATTTCAAAAGCCATTATAGGCTTCAAGATGTCATAATTGATTTTATGAGATGTTTGATAGGTATTCATGACCCCTGCATTCTCATATCTTTTGAAGTGTTCCTTGAAGAGCTTGGGTGCTCTTGCACCATTCTCCCCAAGAAAGAAAAAGTTCTTGCCCCAAGAAGTATCCAACTTGTCACTGGCATAATACTCCTTGTTCTTGTATGTTTACATTTTTTGATAACCAAGCATGAAATCTCCCAAAGTTACCTTCTTCCTTTTCTACCAACCTACATTCATGTCACTCAACAGGTTAGTGTCAAAACTATGTTTTGTTTGTCCTTTTTGCTGCTTGAACTCAGTTTGGCTTTGTACCATGTTCCTGCCCTTACTCCACTGATCCCTTTGCAAAGAAACACCACCATTATTACCTGCAATAATAGGGCATTCAATACTTCCAATCTTAATACTTTCCAAGTCCCAAAGATTCTGATTTTTAGGACTATATGCTTCATATCTTTGCTGCAATTTACTAGTTTTCAACCAACCAATGTCTTCCCCTATCCTACCCTGCACATTAACTTTCAAATTCTTCTCAAAACAAATCACAAAACTCTCATTAGACTGCTCCAAAGGAAAAGGAACCAACTTATATCTACTATCTCCTTTATGCATGAAATATGTATTATGGAATTCATCATGCACTGTCCTCCTAGCATACTGCCATGGTCTCCCTAAGATGATATGACCACAAGTCATTGGAATGAAATCACAAAGCACCCTATCCAGATATGATCCAATTGAAAAATCTACATAATACCTCTTACAAATCTCTACATGCTGCATTTGAGTTACCCAAGTGGCCTTGTAGGGAGTAGGGTGATCAAAAGTTTCAATTCCCAACTTGGATACCATATCAGATGAAACTAAATTGCTATGTGACCCTAAATCTATGAGTAATATGTATATTTTACCATGACTGAGACAATTGGTCTTAAAGATAGTTACCTTTGGCTCTTGATGAAGTCTTTCTCCTTGCTTGATCATAAGAAACTCACCATTAGTCACAGGGTCTGCCATAAATGTTTTTGGTTCTTCCTTTTTGTCTTCTTCTTCTTGTACTAAATTAGCTCTCCTTTCTCTACCCTTATCAACTTGTTCCCATTTAGGAGACTCGAAGGAAGGATGCCCTGGTTCATTGCAATTGAAACACCTACCTGTGAATGGACTCTACCTTGTCCAAATCTGGCTCCTCCTCTTTGATCTGATAACACCTCTTTGCCTTTGTCATTGCTGCTCTTGTCATTCCTGCCTTGTCCCTGTTCTCTATTACCTCTGCCCCTACTTGACCTGCCTCCTCTTCCACCATTGCTTGACCTTTCTTGCTTCCTTTTCACCTTTTCTTATCCTCTAATGGCCAATTGAAAACACTCTCCTAATGTCCTTGGAAATTGCAAACCAGTCTCATCTTGTAGATTATACCTCAAGCCATTGATATACCTGGATACTTTCTCATCTTCTTCTTCATATCCTCCTCTGATACTAAGCTTGTGAAATTGCTCAGTATAGGACATCACATCCATGTCCTTTTGTCTTAAATTCTCTCTCATCCTCTTCACATGAATTGCGTAATCAGATGGTAGGAATTGTTCCTTGACCAAACTCTTCATCCTTTCCCATGTAGAGACTTTTTCCCATCCCCTAGCCATCCTATCATTCTGAAAACTAGTCCACCATGTCAATGCTATGCCTCTCAACTTGGTTTTGGCAAACTTAACCTTCCTCTCTTCAAGCTCAAAACAGTTCTCTAAGGCATCAATCCATCCTAACACCTCTTCACTATCCATCTTCCTTTGATAGATAGGAAAATCTATGTGACTCTTTCCTCCATGACCTTGTACTTCTTTCAACAACCTGACTAACCTCCTTTCTTTAGGGTCTTCTATCTCACTTGTAGGTGGTTCTTGATTTACACTCACATGCTCTTCATCTTCATCATTATCTTCTTGGTTTTCTTTCTCTTCTCTCCTATTTCTCTCAAGGTTGTTTATCCTTGCTTGCATAGTATCTCTCTCCCTTCTCCATTTCCTTTCTTTGCTTTCTTTTTCCTACTCTCTTGCTGCTTCTTGTTCTCTTCTTTCCCTTCTCTCCCTTTCGAAGATTTCCCTTAACTCCTCCAACTCTCTTGCTAGTTGATTTTTAGGTGCCATTTTTTATTCTTCAATCCCTAAAGAATTACTCCCTACTCTGATACCACTCTAATGCAGAGGGTATGGGGCTTTAGGAAAAACAAACAAAGATTACAAGGATTTCAATGAAGCACTCTCAAGCCTCTTCTAGGCACCCTATAGGAGATAAGCTTCAAAGCTTCACTTATTACTTTAAACCTTCACTTATGGACCCAAACCCTTGGGAATATTTTAAAAGACTCAAACAAACTTTTCTTGAATGGGTTCAAGCCCCAAACCTCTTAAACAAAAACTCACTTTTTGCACCTTGACTAGGCTTCTAGCCCAACTAGGCCTCTAGCAATGTTTTTTTGACTTTTCACTCAACTTCCCCAAAGGACTCCTCAACATAATGATTGATTCAATTTTGGTTTATGATGCTAAACAACATATCAAATCCCTAATGACAGTTGTTTTAGACTAACCCTTCCAAAATCTGTTGTCTTCCCAAAATCAAGGCCTAATTAGCCCTCGTTTCCAAAGTAACCCTACTCAAATCTTAACTCCATATTATAATATTTTCACTAGTACCTTAAAATGTTCCAAAACTAAGGATTTTTAGGTTTTTAGGCACCTATGACACCCTTGACACCCTCAAACACAAAACCCTCACTAAATTGCTCCAAAACTAGGGCCTCTAGAAAATTAGCTTTCCCAACACTACTAGAACCTTATCTTTAACTTTTCACCATTAGATCAACATATTTAAACACCTTAAATTCAAAAATATACCCCTCATTAAGGCAGATCTCCTGCTGCTACACCTTAGCCTCCATTTTCATGCACTTTTCCTTGCTAAAACTCGGTGTACACCCAAGAATCACTCTTTCCTGCACAATAACTTGTTATATTTGTATAATACAGGTTATATATGATCCATTTCACAAGTTTTCAGTCACACTTTCCCATGAAATGGATTATTTATACATGAAGACTCTCAAAACTAGTGAAAAATCTACACTTTTTGAGGACAGTTAGCAATATAACACAAGAAACTAATTCCCAATGTTATTCAGGTCATTAAAAAGGTAAAATGAATGTAAATATAAGTTCCTAAATCATCCAAGTGAGCATGAAACCAAAAGGAATTAGAGATTCATAAAAAAAAAAATCAAGAAAATGCAAAAAGATTGAAATTCTTATTGATTTTTTGTAGCAATCTGTACAACACTTACAATATAGGCCAACAGCCTATACAAATGAATCCTCCAACCTTAAAAACCATTCCCCCAACTGTCCCAATTGATTAGAATTGATTTCATTATATTATTAGTGCTAAATCATCAAAAAACACACTCTCGCCTAAAGTTGGAGTTTGAAAAATTGAATTCTCCAACTTGAAATTTATTAACTCCTATGAACTAAAGCCTTCTAAAACTGATTACATGGCATTATTAAACCTTAATTAACATTATTAAAACAAGAAAACACTTATCTATACCCTTAGGACACTATTTGTCAATTACAATGCACTTTGTTCCTATGGTCCTTATCAGGACCCTTAAGACTTTTGACTCCTTCAATATTTTTATCCATTTCAAAAGCCATTATAGGCTTCAAGATGTCATAATTGATGTTCAAATATTTTTGATAGGTCTTCATGATCCCTGCATTCTCCTATCTCTTGAAGTGTTCCTTGAAGAGCTTGGGTTCTCCTACACTAGGGCTTTTCCCGTTCGTGTCAATTTGTAGCATGATGTGTTCGGATACTAGCATGCCACACTAGCATCCTACAATATTTCAATGCTCAAGTGACCATTTTCAAGCATGCTTTCTACTTGTCACCTCCTTTGTTTAGTGGGAACGGCTCAAGATTCTTTGTAACTATCCAAGAAGCTTCCTTTTGCTTCTTTTCTCTCTTTAAAAGATGTCCTTTCACTTCATTTGTGACTCTTTCTCCATTTCCTAGCCCCACTCTTCTAATTTCATCTTCACTCTAACTTTTCCTTTAGCCGTCTACACTCCAACCCATGCTTACACAACTAAATTTTTTTTTACATTAGCTTCAAGCTCTCTCAATCTTTTACAACACCCTTTTGCAACACCCTTAGCTCTTGTAACTACATCTCCTTTACTTCATGCTTGCACACATCCTAGGATTCCATATACCTTACCCATTGTATAATTACTTTATGCTATGGGTCTTCCTCCTTTAGTGGGGATTTCTTTTATCACCTCCTTTGTGATATGGGTTCTCCTCCTCGAGCGAGGATTGCTTCTATCACTCCTACTTGGTGGTGGAAGTTCTACTCCTAAGTGGGTTTTGCTTTCACCACATGATTTTCCCATTTCTCTCTTTCTTTATCTTCTTGATTATTTGTGGAGGTGGGAACACCAAAATGAGGGTTCAACTGAGTCAAATCCCTATACATCCCCAACAATTTCTCCAGATATCTATAGACATGGGTTTTGAAGACATTTGTTTGGTGGAGGCTTCATCACTCATGTGGCTGTAAGTATTTCTTTCATTTCTTCTCCTTATCTCTAAAATTCCTATTTCACTTTATTTTAGTTCTATTGCATTCTCCTATTTCATCACATTTTGTAAACTCTTAGCAATTTGATAGCTAGCAATCACTTAGGAATTTTCTAATACATTCTCATCCTCTGGTTCGTATGAGATGCCAACGTACCACGTTGTTGTCCATATTCTACGCTTTTGTTCTTTGGCTAAGAGCTTGTTAGTTTTTCTAGAAAATCTTCATTACTTTCTCTTTTTGATTCTAAAACTTTCACACTGTTGCTGAGGTAATTTTGGGAAATTCACCCCATGAGGATCTCTGAATGAAGAGAGCTCGTGAGTAGTGAATCCACCTCTTCTACATTTTGGTGAACCTGACATGAAGAGGATATTTTTCAAAAAAGATAGGAATTTATTTACCCCTACTTGGTAGAGCCATAACTTTTGACTCGGTGCTCGGAATTCATAACTGTTTGCACTGTTGGAATGGTCTCCTAGAGAACTAGTTCAGTCTCTAAAATATAAGTGTCTTCAATAATAAAATTTTAGGGACAGTTGAAATTTTTGACCTCAAATTCCGCTCTGGAGAACTCTGAAAACATGAATTAGTAGAACATAGAAAATACCAAAAAAATTGTAATGAATTTAATATCTTCTTTTATTAGTTCAGTATCTAATTTTCTTCAAAGTGTTAATGATATTCCATTGAACATGCATGTGATAGTGACTTGGATTTACCCACTTGGTTTCTTTGATCCTTCTCATGAAAGTCCTCTTACTTCAAAGGATATTTTGTTGCAAGAAGAAGAAATCATTAATACCTTTCTTAATGTTAATTTACCTTCTCTTCATTCCAGTGCACTCTCTTCTAGAGATGATGCATCTGTGAATGATGAATCTACTCTTCATTCCAATTCTCTCTCTTCTAGAGATGATGCATTCATGAATGATGAATTTCATATTTGTTTTGATGCACTCTCCTCTAGAGATGATGCATTAGTGAATGATGAACCTCCTTCCACATATGATTCTCCCTGAATCGATGTTGAGAATGTTTCTTCAAATAATTATTCCACATTTGATCTTGTTTGGATTGATGTTGAGAATATGTCTTCAAATAATTGCTCTACTAGCTATGATGAGTTTGTAAATATAATATGTGTCTTTGCTACCCCTCAAAGGCCTAAGAGACCAGTCATTTGTGTGACTCCAACTAGTCCTTCTCCTACAAGGATTTTTTCTATTGATGGTCTTCCATTGGATAAAGATTATCCTAATATTTCTATGGCTTCCTCTTATAGAGTAATAGCCCATGCTTATGAGAATAGAATGAATAAAAAAAACAATCCTTCTTTAAGCTCCTAAACCTACAACTAAAGCACCTGGTGATTATGATCTTTTCAAGCAACCTTAGGTTACTCTGGATAAGATCTCACTGTGGGACCTGCTTCAATCTACTCTAGTTTACCAAGGAATGCTTCAAGAAGCCTTGCAAAAATTCCTCTTGCCTTCTTTTACTAGGCTGATGGATTCTAATGTGTTGATGGTGTATATTCATGTGGATTTTTTGAATATTACATTCTATCCATAGGAACTCCCACCTCTGGAAGTACAAAAGCAGACAAACCCTTTGATGATTATAGTTAATATTAATAAAGTTGGCACTAGATGTACTCTCGTTGATGTCAGTTTGATACTCAATTTATGTAGCATTGATCTATTTCCTAAGATTAATATTGACTCATCTTCTCTTAATGTTTTTTCTGTTTTCATTTGTGGGTTTGATAATGTTGGGCGACAAGCTCTAAGTACAATAGTATTATCTTTGTAGCTTGGAACCGCCACCATACCCACCCTTGTTTATGTTATGTTAGAAAATTACCATAGAATCTCCTTCTTGATAGATGATGGATTCATGCTATGGGTGCAATCCTGTCTACCTTGCATAAATCTATTAAGTTTTCCCTTAACAATAAAGTAGATATAGTCAAAGTTGACCTTGAGGCTATGCAATTATGTGAGATGGATGTTGTTGGACAAGCTTAAGTTGTTCCTACCCTTATTCCTTTAGTGTCTTCTAGTGCGTGGATGTTTACTCCAACAGTTTGTACTATAAAGGATACTCTGGAGATAAATGCCCCTAAGGAAGATCCATTTGAAGCTAGAAATCCTAAGTCTACTCCTTCTCAAAAGAATGCATGTCTTGGTGATGATTGAGGCTCTTTAGAATTTACATATTCCTTCATTTTGGAATATAAAGTCAACCTAATCCACTTAGACCTTCCAATAACATCATCCACCCCTAATATCAGAGATGGTTATTCTCTTGTATTGTGGGGTAGTGTGAGCAATAATTGTAATCTTCTTAGTGTTGATCCTCCTTCTGAGGAAGATGATTACGCTTCTACTAAAGAGGATAATGTTGGAAATCCTATTAATAAGGATGATGGTGATACCATAGAGGAGTGTGATCCCCATTAGTGGAATGATGCTCTCTATGGAGATCCTCCTTTTCAAGACCTACAAACATGTTATGGCCCCAACTTTAAGATCGTCTCTAAATATGGCTATGAGCATAAAGGTTGTGGGTGTATCAAATAAGGAATTCATGCCTCTATAGAATTCACACCCCATAAGTGTAATTTGGGGTTTGGTTTCTTGGATGAATTGTCTAAATAGAAGCCATGGTTGAGTGAAAAGAATTATTCTCAACCTTGTTCTGTTGAAAAGATTCTTCCTCCATTGTCTTCTATCTTCATGTATTCTTCTTCTTCTTGTGAGAAGTCAAACTTTTCTCCACAAGAGAAAGGGTTGCTTGCTGCTCATCCTCTATCTAAGAGTTTATTTTGTTTCAGCTTCTAAAAGCTTGCTTAATCACTCTTCCTTCTACTCACAAGAAATCTCATGATCATGATAAAGAAAAACATTCTTCCTATATGTACCATCGAGTGCCTAGCCATTCCACTAGTGAATGAAATACCTTAAAGGATAAAATATAACAACTTCTTAATTTAGGTACCATCAAACTCTTGTTTTATTGATTCACCTACCTCTTCTTCATATGAAAGTAGATATCGAGGTTTACCTCTATCCTATTTATTCTAAGCATCTTGCACGATTCTCCTACCCTATATGTTGGGGCAACGATAACTTGTTTTTGAGTTGTATATCCTCCTTAAAGGACCCCCTCTCTTCTTTATCTCGTTCAAGTGATGTGTCCCTTGAGTGGACCCCTTTTCCTTTTGAAGGGTTCCTAAGGGACCCCACTTTAAAATATTTTATCTTGAGTAAAATATTTGTGTCTAGCTTGGGGGCAGCCTAACTAGACCTCACTTTTCAAATAGCTCGTCCCTTGAGTGGATCCCTCTTCTTTTGAAGGGTTCCTAAGTGATCCCTTTGAAAACCTTCCAATCTATTGATGGTATACATGACTACCCACTTACTTGCATATGTGGCTACTTTCACTTTGTAGGTGTGCTTTTGAAGTTGCTTTTTGACTCCATGGAGTCCCCTTCCTAGGGTTTCCACAATGTGAGAGTTATTGGGGGATAACTCCCTACAGGTTTGTGGGCTTGTATGGAGCTTCTTCTAAGCTTCCTCCATGTGAGAGATCTTGGGGGTAGATCCCTTGTAGGTCTACAGGTTTGTATGGTGCTTTCTTGGGTTTCCTCCCTGTGAGAGATCTTGAGGGATACCTCCTTGTAGGTTTGCAGGTCCGTATGGTGCTTTCTCGACTTCCTCCATGTGAGAGATCTTTGGGGATGCCTCCTTGTAGATTTTTAGGTCTATAAGGTGCTTTTCTCAATTTCCTTCATTTGAGAGATCTTGGAGGACACCTTCCTTGTAGGTTGTTGGGCCTGTGAGTTGCTTACATTCTTAAATTCTCTCTTCTCTTCTCTTCTCAATTGTGTGTATACCAAATCGAAGACTTGCATCTTCTTCATCCTGAGTATATGCCCTTCCTTTCTTTATTTTAGAATTATTCTATGTGTTATTTCTTATTTTGGGGACAACACATAGTACTAAGACAAACTTCTACATTAAGGTCTCTTTACTTTGTTGACTTGAATCCTTTAGCTTTTTATGTTCTAACATTGTTGTTTGGTGTAGGTTTTTCTTGTCTAGTACATTTTTTTGTAGGTCTTAAGCCTGGGGGCATGCTTCTGTGGTTCAAAAGACTATTTTCTTCCTCTACAGTATCCTTTTGGCATATGATGTTGTTTATGTTTAGTAGATTTCCTTTATCATGCATATTAATGTAGATTCATATGCCTACTAAAGTGGGGGAAACATGTATAGTCATAAAATTGCACCCCTCAGAATTTCACATACATCCTTGCTTTTTGTTTAGTGTCCACTCCCTTAGTACTTATGGAGGCTCATTTTAGCCCTTGCATTAGCCTTTTTACCTTCTCAAGATGCTCCAACACCCCTTTTCAGTAGTTACCCTTATGTGTTAGCTTTCGACGACCTTGGGGATTTTCTCATTCATTTTTCTTTTTAGCATGATGTGTCCAAACACTAGCATGCCACACAATTGTCTACGCACAACACTAGCATCCTGCAACATTTCAACACTCAATTCTCTCTTTAAAAGATGTCCTTTCACTTCATTTGTGACTCTTCCTCCATTTCCTAGCTTCACTTTTTTAATTTTAGCTTCACTCTAGCTTTGGCTTTAGCCTTCTACACTCGAACCCTTTCTTACACACCTAAAATAGCTTGTTACATCAGCTTCAATCTCTCAAGATTTCACAACACCCTTAGCTCTTGCAACTCCATCTCCTTTACTTCATGCTTGCAAGCATCCTAGGATTCCATATCCCTTACCCATTGTATAGTTACTTTCTGATACAGTTCTTCATCCTTGAGTAGGGATTTCTTTTATCGCCTCCTTTGTGATATGGGTTCTCCTCCTTGACCAAGGATTGCTTTTATCACTCCTACTTAGTGGTGTGGGTTCTAATCCTATGCGGGTTTTTCTTTCACCACACACTTTATTCATTTTTCTCTTTCTTTATCTTCTTGGTTGTCCATGGAGGTGGGAACATCAAAATAGGGGTTCGACAAGGTGAATCCCTATGCAACCCCAACACTTTCTCCAGATATGTTACATACATAGTGTGTGACTGAAAATACGTGCGTATTAAAATGAAATAAATACTATTCAAGCACACCAATGAAACTTTAAATCAAAGGAAAATTGATTAAACAAAGTAAAGCAAACTCTTAATGCAGCAGCTCCTCTGAAGACGTCCCATTGTCCTCTATCTCCAATATTTTTGCTAAAGCTCTCTGATTTGTATGCTAAGCTCCACAAAATGACTACTAAAGAATGAGATTTAAAAATAAATGCATACTATACTAAGAATGCGAGACTTTGAAGGTTGATAATGGAGGAATGTTGGTCGTTCACTTCAATAGCATAACAACTTCATATGATGACAAATGAAGAATGATAAGAATGAATAAAATATTGAGGAATTATTTTGACAGAATGCGGATGTCTGAAGAAGATCAGATCCAAATGGCTTGTGAAAGGTTAGATTTATATATTTTCGAAGGCAAAAGCTTAGTTGGAAAAGATCAATGGTTGAGATTCAATCTGGTAAGATGAACGGTATAGGATTTTCGAAAGCTTGACAGGGAGATAGAAGGTTTCCTCTTTTTCAATTTTTCTCATTCAGATCCGAAGGAAGGTTTCTGTTTTGAAGGATGAGTTAGAATGAAATTCATAATGAAATAAATAAACTTACTTAATTATATGAGAAGATGAATTTAGAAATTTGCATAATTAAATAAGAAATATTTAATTATATGAGAAAGATAGATTTAGAAAGCCTTAAATTAAATATTTAAAATATTTAATTTAACTATGAGATGAAGAGGAGGAATATTCCATTTTTGAATATAAATATTCAAACTTAGAATAATATGATAATTAAAATAAATAATCATAATTATTTAATTTAATTAAGAGGAATGTGGAGATGATACTTAATTAAATAAAATTATTTATTTAATTAAGATAGAAGAATTATAAAAATGAACAATATAAATAAATAATTAAATTTATTTATATGTAGATGATTTTAGGAGATTAATTAAATACTTGTATTTAATTAATTACCAGACTTATTATAATGTGACCATTTTTACGCGCATACACATAGGTTTTAAAGAAATTCATTTGGTGGAGGCTTCATCACTCGTGTGGTTGTAAGTATTTCTTTCCTTTCTTCTTGTTATTTCTAATATTTCTATTTTACTTTATTTCAGTTCTATTGAATTCTCCTATTTCATCGCATTTTGTAAAATCTTAGCAATCTAATAGCTAGCAGTCACTTAGGAATTTTCTGAGACATTCTAATTCTCTAGTATGTACGAGACACCAGTACGTTGCATTGTCATCCTTATTTTTCACTTCCTTTGGCCGAGATCTTGTCATTTTGTTCAGAAAATCTTCACGACTTGATCTTTTTTATTCTAAAAATTTCACAATATTCCTGAGGTAGTTTAGGGTAGTTTGCCCCATGAGGCTTTCTAAATGTAGATAACTCATGAGTAGCGAATCCCCGTCTTCTACAACTATAAATCTAAAATCCATAAAATATTTATTTTGAGAGTTCCTGACCAAAAAAATTTGTAGAATCTTATTCAATTTATTTCACTTTTTAAAAAATCCCCATCATTGTATCTTTTATCAATACTCAAGCATCGAGGGTTAGTTTTCAAGAGGCTTCCACTTACAATTTGAAGAGAGGTTTTACCCCATATTCTACTCCTCTTTGAGTAGTCTTGCTAAAGACAAACCAAAATGCTAACAAAAACCAAACCTCAATTGTTCTCACTACCATTCAAAGGGTTTAAATAAAAAAAAATTGAAAACCCAAAATTTATATAGTCTGCCATTCAGAGTTATGTTTACAAATTTTCAAACCCAAAAAAAAATTTCAAATAAATTTGGATAGGCTTTCATATTGCCATAAAGTTTGTAAAAATATTACTACCACAAGCTTATAGTTTTCCTTTAAACTTAAAATACTACAAAGGAAAAAATTTCACACTGCCTTTCCAAACACAACATATGTTTCACAAAACAAGCAAACAACCATATGGCCAATGTTGTATGCCAATTATAAACCTCCAAATATCAAACAAGATCCTTTCATCTCATTGAAAATCACACATATCTCAAACTCCAACACTTGCCATGCAAAGAAAACACAAGAATAGAGTCATAGAATAAGAGGAAAGGAACCTAAGCACTTGACTATTTATCATCACTTGAAAACCCTAGCTCGATCGATGGATGCTCGCCTAAGATGCTTCCGCTCAAACAAGCAAAGTGGTCATGACCATTTTTTTTTATTTTTTATTACTCTATGCTTTGGCCATAAGGTAATTGACCAGTAGGGTTTTAGCTAAAACCCTTCCAACTGAAAAGGTGTCACCATGTCAACACCATGTCACTGCTATGTGGTTTTGGCTAAAACCCTACTGACCAAATACCATCCCGCTAGAACCATTTCAATCATAATTTTTTTTTGGCTAAAAGTGTGACACTATTGTTCTTTTACCTCCTAATGAAATTTATTATAGTAACAATTTTGAATAAACCCTTCTATGCTTGAATGAGATTGAAAAATGGAAATTCAAATTAAAATGACAAAAAAAAGGTTAGTCTTGTGCAAAAAGGTAATAGGAAAGGAAAAGCACAATAGGAAAAATGAAAAATAAGCTTACTACAAATATCAAATCCACTAAATGAATTACTAAATGTACCCATTTCTTCTTTTTTTAATTCTTTTTCTGAAATCTCCCTCTAGGGCATCATCAAAGAACAATCCATTAATCTAACAATATTTGTTGTAACTATCCACTTTTAAATTTTAATACTGGACTAATTTGCAAATTCACCCTAAATCCTATTGAAGATACCTTTAAAAGTGATCTTTGGAAAAAAAATGTGAATTATTTTTAGGGTCCTAGCAAGAAGTTGAGTCCACTTTTTGGCCAAAAAGTGGAAGTGTTTTCCCTGATTTTCAGCATTTGACACATTTGACCTTAAAATTTGAAGCACTTAGACATGGAATATTTGAAAAGGTCACTAATCATAAAATGTAGTACTCAGAGTCTAGTTTCCAAATATGTAATTTATTTCAATACCCAGATTGTACAAATTGAGTTTCAATAGGCATTTCTAAAAACCATTGTTTAAAAGTCACTTTTTTTTATACCATACCATGCACGTGTACAACATCCATATTTTGACCTAAATTATCATATTTTTCTAAATCCTTTTGGGAAAATATTTGTGACTCACTGAAGCTTGTTCTCAATATTTTTTTGTAATTTTTTATTGATTTTATTTTTTTGTTAATTTTTTATTAGGCATATTTCTTGTTTTGAAAAATTGTGTATGACACACATAAGATGACCTTAACTTATCATTTTTTGAATTAATTTTTTTAAATTGAAAATAATTATCTAAAGTTTGTTCTCGTGCAATATGTTCGTCAAAATGTTATGTTGATCAAAAGTTATTAAAATATTAAAAAACCTTGATATTGAAAGTTTATGGACTTGTTTCATCATAAATTAATTGAGAAATAGAAAAAAAATCTAATTGTAAAAAAATTTACATATTTGGAATCTGCATTGTCTCATCTAAAATGGGTTTTAATTTCGTCAAAAATTTTGTAAAAAAAGTCGTTAGCCATATGTCCAAACTCAGTATTTTTCTCTGACATTGATGGGACCTTCAACTTGCAAGTCAAACCAGATTGAAGGCCTACGTTTGGATTCCTAATCCTCTTCCTGAACCAAAATACAAAGAAAAAACCTAACCACAAAGCAAATTCAAATTCAATTTTTTAGAAATGGGATCTCGTTTTATAATTAGGATCTTGTTTCCCAATATTAAATAGTGTGACCATTGATAGGGAAACAAGATCCCATCTTATAAAGGGGATCTCAATTTGTACAAAATGGGATCCCGTCATATAAACGGGATCTCGATTTGTACAAAATGGGATCCCGTCTTATAAATAGGACCCTAATTTTTATAAATCGAGATCTCGTTACCTGTCTGTTGGTTCGGGACCCTTTAGCAAACAAGATCCCAATTTTTAAAAAGCAGGATCTCATATTGCATTTAGGCTTGGGATCCTGTTTAGAAAAATCAGGATCCCGTCTTTACAATGCCAATTTCATTTTTTTGGCTAAGGAAAAAACTTCGACTTTTTGTGGACTCAACTTTGTGCACTTACCCTTTAGTTTAAAAAAGTGTCTAATGAGGATAGTGGTCGATTAAGACACTCCTTTTTGAGACTTACAAGATACTATAGGCTAGTAGCAGGAATAGCAATTCAATTTCTTAAAACCTTCACAAAAAACTAAACAAATACACAAGGCATTAATCAATATTGAACAAAGGAGAATCAACAAACAAAAAACCCAGTTGATGCTTCCAACAATGTCTCCTTGACTACTATGGAATTTAATGCATTAACTATGCATTGAGTCTAGTGATGCATAAATATCCTTCATCCAAAATATCCACATTAGATAATAGGCCAACTTAGTTGAATGTTTTCTTATTTAAGCTTGGATGTGGAAGTCATTAATCCTAGAAATAACTAAATATTAAATTATATACTAGCTCATTCACAAAGAGAAAATTGATTACCATTAGGGCTAACCATCAAATCAATAGAACCCTTTGATGTAGACTTCTTAATTAAAAATATTGTAGAATATTGAGGGGCCTAAAAATGAAGACCCAATAAGGGGTTGTAGTCCATGATTCTTTGCAACTCCAAGAACCTACAATAGGGTATGTGTAGGATCGTGATGGGCCAAAAAGTAATGGTATGATGGGTATGTGTAGGGTATGTGGCTGATGAATTCTTTTTACCCAAAATTGATGAAACAAAAAGGGTTTTTAAAGGAGATTCTTGGCTTTCCACCAATATAAATTATGCTTTACTTTGAATTTAATAAATAATTATTATTCATTTTCTATTTGAATTATGACTATAGTCCCGATTGATAGGCTGATTGAAAAACATCTATATCTTTCAAATGGTATCACATTTTTTTAATCTAAAACATGCACCACATTCTATGCTTCACACACTATAGGATTTAAAAAAAAAGAATTTCAAGAAGTTTAAATATTATAAAATAATATTATCATTTTATTGTGGTTAGGGTGGTCAAATAGACACCTACTCTTATTTTTTCCCTAAAATTGAAGTGCTACTGTATTGAAATTTTAAGTTTTCACCAAATATATATATTTTTAAAATAAACCTAGTAGTTTAGAAACTAATTTCAATTTTTTGTAAATTCTATTCTTACATATTTTTGTAATAATATAGATAACTTATTCAAAATTTTATATCAAGTTGCCTAACTTTGGATTTTTTTTAATTTTTCACCACTTAAGGGCCTATTTTTTCCATGATGATCTTGCACATATCCAACAAAAGGAATCTTTGATCAGTAAGGTCATCTTAGCAAGAACCTCCAATAAAAATGCATTTTAAATTTTATTAAATTTTTCATTTTTCTCCAAAAGAAATAATGCTCTCAAAAGACAAATGAATCTTAAATTTCAAAATCAAATAATATATTTAATAATAAAATAATAAAAAGTTGGAACTACAACAACATGCCAACATGGTGCATAGACATTCAACTCATAACCCACATTCTTTGAAACCCTAGATCCTATAATAGAAAACCCAAGAGAAAAAAAAGGGCCCTAAAACCATTCAACTTGAGGTCACTGAGAACAAAAGAGTATGAATTAGCAAGTGATTGGGAATAAATAAAGAAAATAAGCATTAGGGATTCCCAGAGCATGAACATTCCATCATAGTTATGTAGGCCATCAATGCTTCCAACATCTTCTAGCATTGGCATTTAATGCAGGACGCAATGAAATTTATTATAGTAACAATTTTGAATCAACCATTCTATGCTTGAATGAGGTAGAAAAAATGAAAAAATCAAATTAAAATGACAAAAAAAAGGTAATAGGAAATGCAAAGCAAAATAGGAAAAAATGAAAATAAGCTTACTGCAAATTTCAAATCCACTAAATGAATTACTAAATGTACCCATTTCTTTTCTTTTTTTGAAATCTGCCTCTAGGGAATTATGGAAGCATTATCCATTAATATAATAATCTTTGAAATGACAGTGTAAAAGATATAGGAACTTACAAAGACCTTTTTTGCTTCCAATATGATAGATATAAACCCTCTCAATAAACACATATTTCACCCTCATCAAACAATCTAATCAAATGAATAAATAATGCAAATAATCCTTTGCTTGACAGACTTAAAACTTCACACCATAAGACATTAATGATGTCTACACTTCATTCTATTCACAATAAATGAAAATTAGTAACTAATAAATGCACAATGTTCCTTGTTAAAACACAATTCATTGATAGAAACACTGGGTGTGAAGACATGACTATATCAAAGAACATTACAAAGTCATGATTTATTTCCAATAACAAAAACATTAGGAATTGATTAAATTTTTCCCTTTCTTGCCTCGAAAATAATGTGCAATTAGAAATACACAAAATTGAAATGTGGAAAATTGTGGGCTTTTGTAGGGTTTAGGACCTAGAATGATAGTCTTCACTCTCTCTCATTCAACAACAAAACCTAAAGATCTCAATGCAAAGGAGAAAGAAATATTGCAATAGGGTTGTCCTAGGGGTTGAATATAAAGTAATGAGGGGCTCACCACCAAGCTAGGGATTAGAAAGAAAAATTAAATGCAACTCAAAAATTTTAACCCTAATTCAATGCAATCTTTCACTAAATGACCTAAAAATGTATGCAAAATAGAATAAAAAATTGTAAGATGAATTGTGTGTACTTGGGAATGTGAAGATGGTTGGAATGGGGTCTGAAATGTTGTAAATTTTTACTTTAATGATGCCTAGGACTCATTCACTAAGTTGGGGGAATTAGTCCAAAATTTGGGTTTCTATGCAGGAACAAGAATTTGGAAAATGGGTATCCAAATTTGCAAAAACCTAAAATTTGTCCTAAACTAGGACTCATTTGCCGAAAATACAAGAATAATTATTGTGACTAGGTATGTATAGGATTATCATGGAAAAAATAGGCCCTTAAGTAGCAAAAAAAAAAAAGAAAAATCAGAGTTAGACAACTTGACGTAAACATTTGAATAAGTTATCTATATTATTTCAAAAATATGTAATAATAGAATCTATAGAAAGTTGAATGTAGTTTCTAAACTAGTAGGTTTGTTTTAAAAAAAAAATCTATTTGGTGAAAATTTGAAATTTCAATGTAGTGGTACTTAAATGTCAAGGAAAAAATAAGAAGTAAGTGTTTGTCTGACCACCCTAACCACAATAAAATGATAATATGTTCTATAAGATTTTAAATATATGTAGAGGACTCATGCCCCGATGTGATGAATATTTTTTTATAATTTTTTTTCCAAGTAAATAATTAATTATGAATTTTTTATTACAACTTTTTAAAAAATATAAAAAACTTGTATGTCTGACCACCTTAACTTGGTCAAAACTTCATGAAATTCAATATTTATTTTTTTAATCCTATAGTATGCAAAGCATAGAATGTGACACATGTTTTGGATTCAAAAAATGTGATACCGTTTGAAAGCTGTAAATGTTTTTCAATCAACCTATCAATCAGGACTTTAGTCATAATTTGAATAGAAAATGAATAATAATTACTTATTAAATTTAAAGTAAAGCATAATTTATATCGATGGAAAGCTAAGAATCTCCTTAAAAACCCTTTTTGTTTCATCAATTTTGGGTTAAAAAATAGTCATCAGCCACATACCCATCATATTGCCACTTTTTGGCCCATCATGATTTTGCACATACCCGACTTCCTATTGTAAGTGTCTAGAATGCAAGGACCAATTAGAATTTTAGTTTCCTACATCACCCTCCAAATATATATTAACTATAACCAAAGGCATAACCAGTATATAGTTCATTATTAGTTATTAAAAAGTATATTTTAGTTGGAAACTAGCTAACTAATTTAGGGATAATAGTTGCTACTTAGTATATATATAATCATAATTCCTTATTAGTTAGGAGTTAGTATGCAACAAATTTTAGTCAATAGAAAAATAGACTAATTTGTGAAGATCAAGATTACCTAGTATACATGTAATCATAACTAGCATGTATGTTTTATGGGCAACACAATGACAAGAGCCTATGTTAATTACCAATATTACCTAGTGCATATTTGAACCAAAATTTTCACACACATACAAAATAAAGGAAAATTAATGGGATTGTAAAAATGATTGAAAAAAATGTTGTGTAAAGTGTACCATCAATACTAGTAAATAATCAGGCAAGCAACTAACAAGTAGACATTCTTACAAAAACTTACAGATATAAATAGAGGTAGTCAAAAAACTAGGTGAATAATTAATTAGTAAATTGGTTTCTTGAAAGATATTTACTTATTTACATAAATCAAAGGACTAGATGCATGGAGCAGACAGGCTAGGTGAAGGATAAATTAGTATATTGTGTTCACATACACACAACTATTGGAAATATTTAATTTTTTGACAAATCCTTTCTTACATAAACTCCCCAATTTCACCTACTTATTAGGAGCTTTCAATGACAATTTTCTTTTTGGGATCTTCATCCATGTTTTACTCCTTATTGCATAATTTATTTTGGTAGGAAATTTTGAATTTTCTGAATTTATTGTGTTAGGTGACTTTAAATTTTGAGAGGGAATTTTTAAATGAAAATAAATAGAAGGAATGTAACATAACAGCTAGTTAGAGATCTACAAAAGATTGGCGGAAGAATTTTCTAGAGAGTTGTAAGAAGGTGAACTTGTAGCAACAACAAAGAATTTTTTGTGTGAGGAGCAATAGATAGCTCCAAATTATTCAGTATTTTCAAGCAGCAACAAATAGCTCTAGATTATTCAGTGTTTGTAGGGAGCAACAAATAGCTCTAGATTGTTCAATGTAGGAAAAAGTAAAGTGAGCTCTGAGAAGCTCCTTATTGTCCTATGTGTGTGCATATCTAGATTGCTACAAATCTAGATTGATATCTTTAGTTTGTAGTTTTAAGTTTGAAATCATTTTGTAATGGTTATTTTCTAAGTTAATAGAAAAAGAAAGTTTGCATGCCCAACTGTGTGTCTCCAATCTATTTTGTTTTGTTATTTTGCATCTTGTTTTGGGTATTCCCAATTGATAGGGAAATAGAGCAATGACTTTGTGCATTTTATTTGTGTCTAAGAATTTGAATAATTTTTGACATGGTATCAGAGCCAAGTTGTCCCTAAGTAGATTGAGTGAGTTGGGCATTTTTTTTGGTTGTTTAAAGTTTGTTTTGTTGGAGACATGGCTGGAGATGAGAGTAAGAGTTGAAAACAACCACCACCATTCAATAGACAAAACTATGATATTTGGGTAAAGAAAATGAAGACTATAATTGTTGCAAATGATTTGTGGGAGTTTTTGATAAATGGCTTCAATTATGTGACTGATCCAGCAATGTATGTAGTCCTCACAAACAACCAGAAGACCCAATTGAAGGAGACAAGGAAGAAAGATGAAAAAGCATTGAATTTTATTGAAGAAGCCTTGAAAAAGGCTATTTTTACCATAATAGCAGCAACTAACTATGCAAAGGAAGCTTGGGAAATCCTCCAAACGAGATACAAAGGGACTAATAAAGTTAGATTGGTGAAGCTGCAAATGCTTTGAAGAGATTTTGAGACTCTCCAAATGAAGGATAGTGAGTTTATCTCAAACTTTCACACAAGAACCTCAAGTTTGATAAACTAGTTGAAGGTGAATGGAGAAGTCATGGAAGACCAATCGATTGTGGAAAAAATCCTTAGAAGTTTACCCACAAATTTTGATGTAGTTGTGATTTTCATTAAAGAGGAAAATAACCTATCAACATTGTCCATTGATGAGCTGATGGGTTCTCTACAAACCCATGAGTAGTGGCTAAATAGGTTTGCATGTTCTTCCCATGAGAAATATTTCAAAGCTCAATCCAATGCAAGAGACAAGGGGAGAGGTAGAAACAAATCTGAACATGGTAGAGGAAGATCTAAACATGGAAGTGTTGGAGAAGATAGCTCAGTAGGGGCACATAGTCAAGAGGGAGCAAGCAGCTCTCAGTCCAACTTGAGACAAGCCAGGAAGAACAATAACTTGAGTTAGAAGTGTGACAAGAGAAATGTTGAATGTTATTATTGCCATAATCTTGGTCATTATTCAAGTGATTGTTGGAAAAAACAACTAGATCAGTCCAAGCAAAGTGCAAAAATGGATGAAGTTAATCAACAAAAGGCCTTCATCATGTACAACATTATTGAGCAAGGTAGTGGTGAGGTATGGTTTCTAGAGAGTGGATGTGTTGAAAATGATTTTACTTGTAGTAAATAGTTTGAATAAAATCTCCACAAATAAGACCACAAAGAGCCTATCCTTCTTGAAAGATATGGAACAAAGACAACCTAAAGGTAAATTTTGGATTCACAAGACAAAGATTGGCTTTTTTTCAATCCTAAGTCTCTGATAACTAGGTCATGGTTGCACTAGGGTCACTCTTAGGTAATGATGTGACATTTTTTGTTAATATCAAGCGGGACTACAGTTATTCTTTGAACATTTTTAGATAACATTTTTTGAATTGAATTGATAAATTTGAATATCATGAAACCAAAAGATTTGACATAATATTTCATGAAACATAAAAAATTCCTTGCTATCACTTAAGTAAATTTAGCATTAAAAATTTAAAAAATTCATAGAAAATAAAATATTTTCAACAAAATTCTTTCCATTCATTTATATATATTTTTGGAACATTTTCAAAAGATATTAAACATCTATTCCAAAAAAAAGCATAAAAATATTGAAAAATAAAAGTTTCTCTTGGTTATTCTCCATGGATGCCCCAAAGAATTAATCAAAATAGAGAAAACCACTTTATATTTCACCAGATTGCTTCACAACTACGTATAAAACGGTGATAGCTTTTAAAGAGAGGGTTTCATTTATGGACACTGAGTAGGTTCTGTATGCACCCTTAAATGGTGTAACATATAGTCTTGTTCGGCTGAACTTACAAAACTAGCTACAAAAGATACTGAGATAGGTAGCTATCCATAAAGATTTGATATCAATTAATGCCTATGTGCATACAAAGTTTTAAGATGGAATGGTTCAGAAAATAAGAAAAAGAAAAAAACTTAAAAAAAAATTATGCTCCTCTGACATCCACAAATTTTGAACTTAAGTAAAAATGAAGCATCCTTTGGCCTTTTATAGAATGCAAGGCTTAGATAGGATAAGACAACTACATGAGAGGAAATCTAAGGGACCAATCTCATCAAGGTACATGAAATATTATGACCAATAGGAGAATTGCAATTAAAGTCAATGGAAGTCAACTCCAATTACTCGTTGAAGCTCTTCGAGTTATACTTTTTCATTTGGAATCTTTGCCAAGATGATACTTCAAATCATGATAATATGTAGGGGCTTCCCATATATTCAGAATGATAAGGTGGAACTTTCTCCCCCTACACTTTACTTGGATTCGGTTCTATCACTCTCAAGAATGGGCTCTTCCGAAGATTAGCATTTGTTCCCATCACATGTGAAATACCAAGATCCCTAGCATTTTGGTGGACTCAAAGCCATCTACATTATCACCTCCCAGAATGATCAAACCAGATTAGGAATTATTCCCTCCATGATTCAAGTTTTCCTAATCATCCATACCTGATCTTTTCATCACAATCGATATCTATTGCAATCACAAATTCCCTATATTAAATCCCCCCTTTTTTAAACAAAAACATTTTATAACATCTCATGTAAATAAAACCATTATTCAAATGTTAGTACAAAAAAATCCATAATTAACACGTCTTTCAAAAAGAATATCATGAATCCTTGTACATATACCAGATCTCCGGGATCATTAGGCAAATAAAAAATTCTAACATTTCATTTCACATTGTAACCTGATACCTAGTACCTAGTATTCAGCTTTACCCACTTACTTTCCTGGACCTCGGTTATATCAAAACTCCATCATACTGGATTCCTTCTTATAAGACTCCTTCTTACTAGACCAAAGCCTTTTCTTTAAACTTGGCATTACTTTTTTCCTTTTTTTGTGTGTTTTGGATACCCAATACCCAGTATATGAAACACTTGCAATACAAAGTACTCTTTTGTCAAATATTTCTTTTCCATTCTTCACTTCTGGTGATCTTCCAATTAGTCAGCTCCTACCATAAGAGTTTTTTTTTTTTAGTTGGGTCCCCAAGTCTTTCAATCTTGGGGCATGTTTTGAGACCAAACAACAACTTGCAACTAATAAAGGGAATGTGCAGGATCATGATGGGCCAAAAAGTGGCAATATGATGGGTATGTGACTGATGACTATTTTTTTACCCAAAATTGATGAAATGAAAAGGGTTTTTAAAGGAGATTCTTAGCTTTCCATCAATATAAATTATGCTTTACTTTCAATTTAATAAGTAATAATTATTCATTTTCTATTCAAATTACAACTAAAGTCCTAATTGATAGGCTGATTGAAAAAATATATAGCTTCCAAACGGTATCACATTTTTTGAATCCAAAACATGCATCACATTTTATGCTTCACATACTATAGGATTAAAAAAAAGAAAAATTGGATTTTATGAAGTTTTGACCAAGTTAAGGTGGTCAGACATATGATTTTTTATATTTTTTAAAAAGTTGTAATAAAAAATTTATAATTAATTATTTACTTGAAAAAAATTACAAAAAAATATTCATCACATCGAGGCATGATTCCTCTACTTATATCTAAAATCTTATAAAAAAATATTACCATTTTATTGTGGTTAGGGTGGTCAGAGAGACACCTACTTCTTATTTTTTCCTTGAAATTTAAGTACGATTGCATTGAAATTTCAAATTTTCACCAAATGGATTTTTTATTTTTTAAACAAGCCCAATAGTTTAGAAACTACATTCAATTTGCTAAAAATTCTATTCTTACATATTTTTAAAATTATATAGATAACTTATTGAAATTTTTACGTCAAGTTGCCTAACTTTGATTTTTCTAAATTTTTTGCCACTTAAGGGCCAATTTTTTCCATGATGATCCTACACATACCCTAACACAAAATTTAAATCAAAATTGAAATTAAGTCACCAGTTATAAATTAAAACTTATACATATTTTAAAACAATAGCTTTCTAGCTTTACCTAGATTTTAGCATAATAAGCAAGACTCCATCGAAAAAATCAATGTGTGCTCTGACTAATTTTGGTCTTTTGAAACCTAGTAAAAAGAATCAGTTCATTAACATTGAATTATGTAATATAGTAATCCTCCAAAGCTAACTAGGGATAGAACCTTGTTGCCAGTCAAGCATCCATAGCCTTGACAAAGTTATCTCTATAATTCCCCTAGACATAGCTCTATTGCCAGTAAAGCGTCCATAGCCTTGGTAGAGTTATTTGGATAGCCTAAAGAGTTGATATCTCTTTTTTTATATATATAGAAATGATAACTCATTTTCACTTTTGATGTTGTGATAATAGCTATTTTATCAACTTGCAAGCATTGAAGCACCACTATTAGGTTGGGAATTATAGTGGTAGCAAAGGTTACTTTTTTATTTTTAATTCAATATAAATCCCTTCATCAATTTACTACTTCCCAAAACTTATTTAATGATTCCCTGTAATTGTGTGTTTCAAGCTAAATTGCACTAATTATGCCAAATCCTAGCTAACTGTAGCTCACTCTATGTCAGAAAATGTGCATAAATTAAAATTTAACAATAGAAAACTTAATCACCAAATTTAAATCTAAATTTAGAATCATTAGTTACTATGGTCCTTTTGATTAAATTTTATGGCAACTTCTAAAACTTCTACTAACTATCTTGACTTGACAATACTGCACTTCATTAATGGACCAAAAATTCATTATTACCTTGAAACATGATCACATTCTTTTTGCATTAAATTCACACACCTTTCTCAACACATATTATCCTTCCAGCTTATGCAGGTGATGACGTGTATTGCCTTTTTAGATTCATTCTCCTATATAGTCCGCACACACAACATCTCCATAATTAATTCAACGTTTATTTATTTATTTGAAATGACCACTATTTATTTTGAAATCTCCAACTTAATTCACAATCTCTGTATTGTTAAAATTTGAAGAAATTTCACTAGATATGTGTGAAGAATTAATTTGATTTAACCTTTTATTTTGAAGATTATTGTTCTTCCACTTTGCATCTGGTTTCCAAAAAAAATTAAAATTACTGGTGCAGGAGCACCTAGGGGGTCCAAGGGACCTAATATGATTGGTGAGTTTTTGTTTCTTGGTTTTGGTGGTGGAATAAGGTCCTAAGGACCATTTCAAATGTTTTGTAATATGTCTTTTAAGTTTTGGTTGAATTTTTGGTTTTGGTGACCAACTCCTTTGTATAAACAAGGTCTCCATCCTCCTTTTGTAAGTCTAGTGCACCTTGGAAAATTAAGAAAAATAGATGCCTTGCTATATCTAGACACTTGAAGGGAGTCACCTTTTTTCTTTCAAAAGGTTTTAAATTCCTTTGACACATTTTGAAGGCTCTTGATAGTCGAGTTGGAGTGAATTGTCTAAATTGCCTTAATTAGGCATTTAAGTGGAAAAATAAGGCTTTTTGTGTTTCCAACGGGCAACTAATTCAAAATCCAATTGCAAGAAGTTGGAGGGAGTTTGTAAGACTTCAAATATTCCTCTCTTGGTTAGGGCAAGGCTGTTGATGGAGAAAATAAGGTGTTCAATAAAGAGTTTGTTGTTTTTTCTTAATTTTCTATGCAAAGTTTGTTGTTCCCGTGCTTGGTAAGGATTGTATACTTAGTTTTATGCTGAAATAAAATAATGGTTGGAAATAGGGTTGAATAAGCTTTCTTTTGGCACTAGAGTGGTGAGTTTTCATTGACTATTAAGGGAGATATCTTAATTTTATGCTCGGGTGGTCTAAAAACCCTTAAAATAAGGGTTTTGGGTGAAAAATGTGGATTTGTTCCATCCCCATGTTGTAGCATTTCTAAATCCTAATGGGATGGAAGATATATGTCTGTACTACTATTTTCTCAAGGTCTTGAAGAATTGAAAGCTCATTGGAGGAATTGGTGTAAAATTTTTGGCTTGACATCTCTATGTGGCAAGCTTGATTGACAAGCAAAAAAAGTGAGTTTTTGCTTGATTTTGAATAATCTATTTAAGGGGAACTTAGGGATGATGTTGAAAGGTGTAAATAACCTATAGGAGTCTAAATTATTGATTTTGGGTGCAGGGGTGAGCCTAGGTAGTCAAGACGCAGGTGTAGGTCTTTGGATTAGGCATCTTGGAGCAGCGATATAATAGGCTATTGTGGATTAAGCATTGACAATAAAGAAGAGAGGTTTTGAGGCTTTGTAGGAGTCCATTTTGGGAGCCCAATTTTAGTGGTTTGGTTTCATAATAGTCCTCCATGTGGAATTTAAATTGACTATCATATCGAGTGGAGTTAAAAACCTTAAATGTAAAAGAGACCTAAAATATTGGAATGAAAAGTAAAGGATGGTCCCTAGGTGCAAGGTGCATTGTTGAACCTTGATTTAGTCTATTTGGACATGGTACAAGTGTCTTTAATTATTGTGGAAGGTTTAAGTTCATGAATCCTTGGTGTGAGGGGTTTCTTCCTTGAAGGAATAATGGAGTTTAGGACTCCTCATAAGATTATTTGAGAGAAGCATTGTGTGGAGTGTCTTTGCCATTTGCGGTTGTGTTTTTCCTTCCCTGCCACTCTACATCATAGTGGTATTAGAGCTAGGTTGTAGGTAGTTGTTGAAGGGAAGACACAATGCCCCTAAAAGTTGGACCAGTGGTAGTTGAGGAAGAGAGTTCCTCTGAACAAGAGCCAGAGGGTGAAGAAGATGAAGAGAACCCTTAGGGGGAAGAGATAACCCCTCATGAGAGAGGACTCCTTAAATCCTTGCATGCATCCAAAGGAGAATCCTCTAAAGTAAAGATTGATTTGTCAGTATATAGTGGAAAGATGGATGTGGATGAAGTGTTAAATTGGGTGGAGGCTCTAAATAGCTATTTTGAATACAAAGACATTGCAAAGAAAAATAAAGTAAAGTTTTCCAAAACAAAGTTAAAGGGATCCTCCTTGACATGGTGGAATTTCACCCAAGGAGAAAGGGTCAAGATGGGTAAATCCATGATTAACTCATGGGATAATATGGTGCATAGGTTGAAGGAACAATTCTTTTTAGCTGATCATGAAGTGTAGGAGTATAAAAAGAGGAAAAATCTGAAACAAAAAGACATGGATGTTTCATCCTACACTGAGAAATTCTACAAGTTCAATATGAGATGTAGTCATGAAGAAAGTGAGAAGGAAAAAGTGGCCAGGTATATCAATGGCCTAAGACTTAATATTTAAGATGAGATTAGTTTGGTTGTTCCCAAGACTATGGAGGACTGCATACAAGTTGCATATAGGGTTGAAGAGAAGATAAGAAGGAAACAAGAGCAGCAAAATAGAGGAAGAGGCATAAATTTTAGAGATAGGGGTAGAAATCAGTCTCAAAAACATCAAGAAGAATCTAGCCACAATGAATCAAGTGGAGACTCAAGTAATAGAGGGGGATTCAGGGGTAGGAGACCCAATGGAAGGGGTAGATTTAATGGAGGAAGAGGCTCAAATTAGTTTTTAGGGAGATGTTACAATTGTAACCAGCCTGGACATTCAACATTCAAATGTCCTAAAAAACAAGGTTCAAGCTCTAATGGTGGAGAGAGGAGGAACCAACTAGTGCATTAGGATGAAGAAAGTGTGACTTAACCTACAGTAAACCTTACATCAGAAGTTGGAGAGTCCTTGATGATTAGGAAAACATTACTCAAGGTACCAATCCCTGAAGATCCCCAACAAAGGAAAGCACACTTCAGAATAAATTGAAAGGTACAAGGTAAATTGTGTAGGATAGTAGTGGATTCAGGATCAACTGATAATCTTTCTTCAATTGAGTTGGTAGAAAATTTGAATTTGAAAAGGATTTCTCACCCTAACAAATACAAAGTTTCATGGCTTAGTAAAGTATAGCAGGTCTTGGTGGATGAGCCAGTATGGGTGAAATTTAACATTGGGCCATATAAAGACAAGGTTCTATGTGACATCATCCCTATGGATGTGTGCCACTTGCTACTTGGTAGGCCTTGGTAATTTGATAGGAAGACCAAGCATGATGGGGAGAAGAACACATACTCCATTGTGAAGGATGGGGAGACTTAAAACCTTTCAACTCTCCTAGAAGAAGATAAGGCAAAGCATGAAGGGCCTAGTGTTTTGATGGTGGGTGAGAAGCAGTTCATGAAGACATTGAAGGAAGGAGGAGGAAGAGGATTCTTCTTGATGGAAAGGTACAAGGACATAATGGTGAATGAATTACCTAGTTCCTACCTCCCATTAGGGATATAAGCCACCATATTGATCTAATTCCAAGGGCTGAATACAAAATGACACCTACTCAAAATGAGGAGATTGCAAGACAAGTGCAAGAGTTGTTGGATAAAGGGCCAGTGAGGAAGAGTTTGAGTCCATGTGTTGTTCCTACTATCCTATTATCATGAAAGGATGGGAATTGGAGGATTTGTACTAATTCAAGAGCCATTAAAAGAATCACAATTAGATATAGGTTCTCGATGCCAAGAATGGAGGGCCTCATGGATTGTTTATCAAGAGCATCTTACTTTTCCAAGATTGATCTAAAGAGTAGGTACCATTAGATAAGGATCAGAGAGGGGGATGAATGGAGGATACATTTTAAGACTAATGAAGGGATCTATGAGTGGTTGATGATTCCCTTTGGGTTATCAAATTCCCCTAGTACCTTTATGCACCTTATGAATGAGGTATTGAAACCTTTCATTGGAAAGTTTGTTGTGCTTTATTTAGATGATATTCTTATTTTTAGCAGGTCCAAAGAAGAACATTTGAAGCACATTAGCATGGTATTAAGGAGGTTACAAGAGGAGAAGCTACTGATCAACATGGAAAAGTGTGAGTTCATGAAGGAAGAACTAGTATACCTTGGTTTTGTCATCTCTAATGGAATTTTGAAGATGGATCCTTCACAAGTGGATGCTATTCTTACTTAGCCAACACCAAAATACATGGGAGATGTGAGAAGCTTCCATGGACTTGCAAGATTTTATAGAAAGTTCATCAAGAACTTTAACAAAATTTGTACACCATTTTTGGACACCATCAAAGGAGGTAACAAAGGTAAGTTTTTCTTGTGCAATTTTCACACACACGGCCTGCTTAAAGCAATGACCATCCTTTTCTTTCATTCTTGGTGTTTTAGCCCTTTGATTTTTGGGATTTACCTTGCCTTGGCGTGAGCCTAAGTGTTTATCTTTCTTTCTTTGATGATCCCTTTATGCTATTTATTGAAACTCTTAATTGTTAGGCATATTTCTGGTTTTTCACTAATTTTGGGAAAACCTGCTCTTGGTAGAATTTCTTGTATCCTCTCTAAACCCGATGCTAGTTGCCTCGCATTGTAGTTCAATAATTCCTCCTCTTCATGGAATTTTGTGGTGGTCAGATTTTTTTGAATGTCCGTCATCCTGTCGGATCCTCGAGTTTTGTCAGTGTCTTATTGACTACATTAATGTCATTTGTACAATTTTACGGGAGGAATTTTGTCAATTTTTTGGGATTTTCTTGCCATTTTTCTTTATCATTTTCATTCTATTGAGCTTAGGTGCTCAATCTTGAAGTGCTTGGCTAGATTGGAGTGCTAGGTCTACAAATTGTTGGATTTGGTGGTCATTTTTTTCGGCATCACAATTGCTTTTGTTTCCTCTGGTGCTCAGGATTGTTGTTTTTTATTATTGCAATCAACTTGCATTTCATCAATGGTATGTGCTTACTACCCTGCTTTTTGATTGTTGAATGTGAGTGATTCTTTTTGTCCTAGGTGTGCTTGGGGTTCGAATTTATGTATGTTTGAGTATTTCAAGGGTAGGGTTGCTTGATTCCATTAGATTGATGATTCCCAAAGTGAGTTTTGATCTTGTTTCATTTGAATCATGAGGTAGCTTGCTTTTGGGCTATAATGAATCCTTTGAAAACCTAGCAGTTGAGTAACCTGAGCCCTACCTTGTCTTGTGCATTCATGGTGGATCTTTAAGGTTTCGTGCTTAGGGCATCACCATTTCCTTTTGATTTGCTTTAGGGTGAGCCTTGAATTCAAAGATGATCTATGGGAGGTTCAAGTGAAACTAGTTGCTAGCCAATGATCCTCAAATTTGTGATCATTTGATCAATTTGAGTGAAATCGTGAGAAAACATCGACATTCAGAGTTATGCCTTCTTTGCAGATTTTTGTTCCACCCAAATTTTGTTGAAAATCCTTTGTCCCTTCATTTTTTTGGAATTTGTAGACTATCATTTCTTTCATGAAAATCCATCTTGGGTGAAATTCCCTAAAATTTAGTGGAAAATGAGGGATTTAGAGATAGCATGGTTTATTAACAAATGATTATGCACTATATGATCTATTTGAGTTGTTTAAAGATACATAATGTTGTTTCTTTGTTTATGATGATTGATAAAATGGTTATTTGGGGGGATTTTATGTTTATCTACTAAAATCCATTTGGATAGGAATTTTCTAGAATTCCTCTCTAGCCAGGATTCCACGGGATGACTTAAAACCCGAACTTTGATGTGATCATTTTTTATGAGATTTAAGGGCATCTTGCTTATCTTGGGACTCATTTTGAGGATGAATATGTTATTTGTGATTAATTAACTTGGGTTTTGTGTGATATTTACTATGGTTTATTTGTTAAGTGAAGGCTGAGTCAAGCAAAGTAGTGACTAGTGGAGCTAAGGGTAAAGTGATGGATCCAAGTGCAGAGGGATCTTTTGTTTGCAAGGCAAAAAGAATCAAAATGGACATCAAGAGAAGAATCTCTAAGAGCAAGATTACTTCCATCTAGTCATAAGTGATTGATACAAATGTTGGACTATGAGGAGTTCAAGGCTAGGATGGTAGCACAAAACCTTCCTTTGTTGGCTAAAATAACATTGGAATCAGGGTTAGCACATGTAGTTGGATTTCCTCCTATAGTGTAGTGTTACGAGTTAGTTGTTGAATGTGTCAAACACTATGATAAGGTTACATAGAGGATAGTTGGCCCTCAAGGGATGATTGTAGAAAATTTGAATCCTGACTCTATTGCCCAGAACTTTCGCATGCCATATAGCTCTCATGTGGTGCATTTTGACATGGAGGCGATGAAGACATTCTATGAGTAGGATACCATCAAGTCTCAGCAAGTCATCAATTCTTGGATAGAGAAACCTAAATCTCACTATTCCAATTTTCCCAAATAGTTATTCAGAGAAAAATTCAAGGAGTACTATGATGTTATCACCCTTCTCAATAGGGTGGTAGGGTCAAAGAGTGTTGGATTGTTTGAGAACTGGATGTTTCATGTCATTGTGAGGATGGAGAAAAATGTAAATTATCATTGGGAAGGCAATATAAGTGCCATGATTCATGAATAGATGTGCAATTTCCTACAAATGAATACCTTCATGATGACTTCCTACTTAGTCTATGCACTTGCAAGATTTCATCCATATAAGAGACTAAGTACCAAAGGCATCTTTGGGCAAGATGTAATCTATGAGGTTTATCCACAGCTACAACTTGGTAATTCAAGCTATAGAAGGGTGAATGATGCATTCACTATGTACATCACCAAGTTGGTCCAAGGCATAGAGTATGTGAGGATATCTGACCAAGCCAAGGAGCTAATCAAAAGGTATGGGGCTTGGTTCATACAATTTCCCACCTTCTCTTATATAAGGATAGATGGATGTCAGAGGGTTCCATATCAACTTCTTAGGTATCCAACAGATCATATCATACTCCTGGAAGTCACAAGACAAATATGTGACTTTGATGCCATTGTGAAGAAGGATAAGCATAAGACTAGATTCGGCGTAGACTTCCCTCTGAGGATAGGCACTGGTGAGGCATTCACTTCCATTATCTTGGCCCATGCTTATGAGTAAGAAATGAGTACTCTTGGGTTATCCTTTCATTCCAAGAGGTCTAGGTTTGATAGGACTGGAAAAGCACAAAAGAAGGCCAATAGAGAATATAGCCACAAGGATGATATAGAAGACTATTGGGATAATTGTAGTGATGAGTATGAGATTAGAAAGAAGAAGTTTTCTAGGCTGCCTGTTAAATTGGTTTGGTTATATAATGTAAAGGCCATCCTAGATCAAGTTCAATATGATGGGGATTTGATTAAGGGTCATGCTTATGAGGTAGTGAAGGAAAAATTGATAGGAGAAATAGATTGGTTGGAAGAGGAGAAAACATAGCTAGAACAACTCATGGCTCCTGTGTTTAAGTATACAATACTACGGCTCAAGCATAAAATATGGGAACTGGAAAGTGAAGGTGTGCAATGCACCTATGATATGATGGGAGACTTAGAGTCTCATTCTACCTGAGAAGAGTCAGCTAAAAATGATCCTAAGGGTAAGGGAAAGGTGAGCTCTCATTTTAAAATCAAGATTAAGGATGTTCAAGCAAAGGAATTACAAGAGGCAGAAAAACAAAGAAAACCTATTGCCAAGAAAAGGGGCCACGCTTCAAGGACTAAGAAACCAAAAAAAGATGAAGTTGAAAAGCAAGATCAAGAGGTTAGTGCTTCTATGCCTAAGAGAAGAAGGATAGTGAGGTTGGCATAGAAGGGAAAAGAAAGCTCCAAGGCAATAGAGGAAGTTAGCTCACCTGTGATAAATGTGGAGATCTCAGGAGAAAGGACAAAAGTGTATACAAGGAAATCAAGAACTCCTTCTCCTAAGGAAAGTGTACCAAAGAAGGATGCTCCTCTAGTCCCTCCTACAGTAGAAACACATGATGATGTTCTTCCTCCTCATGAAGCAAGCAATGTGCTAGAAGAGCTAGGTGAATCCAAAGAGGTAGAAGTTCATCAAGACTCAGAGGGAGAAGAATTTTAAGAAGGTGAACTTTATAGTATTGAGGTAGAAATTGAGGTGTTACAGTCTCCCTTGGTGACCTATGAGGATTCACCTATTAGGAGTGAGGAAGATATATCTCCTCGAAGGGAGGAAGTTCCAGTTAGAACTCCATCACCACTATACAAAGAAGAGCATACTAAATAAAAAGAAGATAAAGTTGAGGAGGTCCCTGAGAAATAGAATTTGAGTGAAGATACACCTAAGGATCAACAAGATGAAGTGGGATAGAGTAAAGCATAGTCAGAATCCACTATTCTAGGTTGGTTGGATAGGGAACTGAAGAGAAAACATATTCTTGTTAATGAAACTCCTCCCAATTGGGATGAGCTATTGGAAAATACAGGTAAAGGAAAAGAAAAGAAGAAGGCCAAGGTCATTTCCAAGATCGAAAGAGATGAGGATAACAAGGTTGTACACATTGCTACTCTTGCTACTGATAAGAGCAAAGATGAGGTGATTGGAAATGATTACAATGTGTAGACCATCAACCTAGGGCCTACTTCTATGGAGCAGGATATTAAAGAGTATGGAGGCTCTAGTGTTGTGATTTTGGGTAAATTGAGGAAAGAAACATAGGCTAAATAGGAGTTAAAAAAGGAAAATGATAAGCTTAACATATATCACCAAGACTTGATGAATCCTTTGCAATCTACCAGTTCCTCACCATCTACTGCTAGCTTCCTACCACAAGAGACAATATTAGAGCTGGAAAGATTGAAGAGCACCACACATGCTACAGTTGCCTAGTTGCAAGGAGTATAGACTAAAGGGGATGATGGTATTAAGGACATTGTCTCAATTGGAGGTGATGCAATGGGATCATTAGATTGGTTGAAGATTGTGTTAGCTCAAAATAAGGAAGATGTGGATCTCTTATTGCATAAGATCAAGATCACCATGGAGTACACTGAAGACAAATTGGTGAGTGATGGAATTCTTCCTTCCTCTAGAGCTAAAAATCCTTGGGAATGGTATGAGGCTTTGTAAATTAGACAAAAGGTTTTGAATAAAGTGCATAAACAAAGGAAACAAATTGAAGACATCTTGACTATGATCTACAACAAGTGTATTTCCTTTTGTGAGATGATGATAGGGAGAAAGAAATTTGTGCCAAAACACCTCATCTTGGAGAAATTAAGTAAATGGTGGTGAGATGTGTATGCTCCTGTAAACGAGGGCCCTACCATTTCACATTAGTTGCATGATGCAACTACCTATATTGCAGTGATTGACAAATACCAAACAAGTAAGGTGGATTGGGACAAAATGGTGAAGTAGTCAAGAGATGATATAAGGTCAATTGAAAGAAGGGTTAAAATTTTACCTATGCCTCCTATGGCCAACCTAGGTAGAGTCTTCTTGAAGGTGCAAGGTCAAATAGATAAAGATAAAGGGGGAAGCAATTAATATAATGCTACATCAGAATTTGTGCTTCCCTATTATTTTGGATGCATTGGTCTAAATTATATTGGAGATCCCAGGCCGACCTGGATGTAGTTCATGCATTTAATGCATAGTTTATCTTATTTTGAATTCCTTTTGGCTGACTTGTTTTATGGCCATTTATTATTATTGTAAATTCTAATTAGATTGACATGACTTGGGGGTTTCTATAAATATGGTTTTCTACCTCATTTGTAAGGGCGAGATAGATAGTTTTTTGGTATTGGAATGAATTAAGCAGTAGAGCAAGAGTTAGAAGTTAGTTCGTTTTGAGCAAGTGTTGTAACACATAACATTGGAATTGTTGTTGTTATTGGGTGATTCAATACAATTGGAGACATTGTGCTCTTGGTGAATTCTCTTGTGTTTATTTATCTTGCATGGTTCTTGCTATTCTATCTTTTGAGATTGCTTGAGAAATATTAGATATATGTTAGATTTAGAATTAAATATGATTGAATGGTTTTTATGGTTTGATGCTTGAAGTATTTGCAACAATCCCTGGTCCATACTTTTTGCAGCTAGCTGACTATTGGCTACTTTGCAAAGTTAGCCTGGACCTTGTGTTTATTGTGCTTGGTTCAATTGTGAAGGTTTATTCATTCCAATTGCAATAGGGTTGTTTTGGATGAATGTTCATGATCTGAAAATATTTAATACCATAGAAGATTACACTATTTTTGTGAGATTGCAGATTCATCTGGGTCAAGCAAGAATTAGTTATTGAGGGATTGGTTTGTTTCAAGTGTTAATCATTTGCATTATTAATCTTAGGGTTAGTGTTAAATCTAGAAGTCTCTTGAAACCCTTATCTCTTTTTCTATTTCTTTATCATTCAAGTTAGATTTAGGATTGAAGTATTATCATATTGCTAGAACTAATAAATTAAAGGATTTAGTATTTGCTTGTAGTAAGGTCCCTTTGTGATTACCAACATTTTCACATTTATCACTGAGTTGTCTATGCATTGTCAAGACCTAACATTAGAGACCTTGGGGTTATCTCTTGAGGTTTTCTGATAGAGATTTACCTTTCAAGAGAGAAGGATACTTGTATCTTGTCTAAGTTGTTGTTGTGCAGAAAGCACCATCAACAATTTTCTTAGACTAATGAGGCTGATAAAGGGTTTGAATATCTGAAAATGAGAGTAGCACAACAACATATACTTGTGCTCCTTGATTTTGATAAATTTTTTAACATTGAGGATGATGCTAGCAATCAAGCAATAAGGGTTGTTTTGAGCCAAGAAGGCAGGTTGGTTGCATTTTTTAGTGAAAGGTTGAATGGAGCAAAGACAAAGTATTCTTCATATGATTTGGAATTGTATGTTATGGTCCAAGCCCTCAAAAAGTGGAGCAACTACTTGTTACCTACAAATTTTTTTGTTTATATTGATAATCATGCCTTGAGTTTTTTGAATGCATAGGACAAACTCAGTCATAGGCACATGAAGTAGGTAGAGTCTTTGAAAACCTATAATTTCACAATAAAGCATAAGAATGACCAATAAAATAATGTCGTGGATGCTCTCAGTAGAAGGACACTTGTAGTGCAAGAGATCAAACTCCAAAGTATGGGGGTTGATGCATTAAAGGATATGTATCATGAAGACACAAATTTCAAGGACCTATACAATGTTTCTGAGTAGCATTTGAATTCTTTTCATGATGAGTACTCTAACTTTTTATTGCAAAATGGTTTTCTCTTCAAATTAAGTAAGCCAATTGTGTGTGCCTAAATGCTCAATTAGGGAGAATATCATAAAGGACAAACATAATGGGAGTCTTGGAGGTCACTTTGGCCTTGACAAGACCTTGGAACAAGTTAGGAGATTTAATTATTGGCCAAAATTGTAGGTGTATGTGAGAAGGTATGTGGAAGGATGCACAATATGTCAGAGAGCAAATGGAACTTCATAAAATGCAAGACTATATCAACCACTTCACATTCCCAATAGGCCTTTGTATTGGGGTTGCCTAGAACCCAAAGAGGTTTTGATATTTTCTTTGTGGTAGTTGATAAATTTAGTAATATGGCACATTTTCTTCCTTGTAAATGCACCAATGATGCATCTCATTTAGCAGGTCTCCTCTTTAAGGAGGTTGTTAGGATACATGGATTTCCTTTAAGCATTGTCTCTGACAGGGATTCTAAATTCATTGGTCACTTTTGGAGGACCTTGTGGAAGAAACTTCACACAAATATATCCTTTATCTCTACATACCATCCACAAACAATTGGAAAAAATGAAGTGGTGTATAGACCATTGGGAATTCTCTTAAGAAGCCTTACCAAGGGTCATGAACAAGCTTGGGATCTGATTTTACCTTAGGATGAATTTTCATATAATGACTCCATGAATAGGAGCATTGGTAGAATCCCTTTTGAAGTAGTCTATGGAATGCACCCTAGATGGGTCTGTGAACTAAGATATCTATGAGGAGTTGATAGAAGAAGTGCTCAAGGAAAGGATTTTGTTGTTGCAATTAGGAACATTCATCAACAAGTGAAGGAAACCCTTCAAAAGAATGTTGAGAAGTATAAAGAAAAGGTAGATTTAAAGAAGAGGAATGTCCAATTCAAGGTTGGAGACTTGGTGATGGCACACTTGACGAAGGAGAGACTTCTGAAAGTATACTAAACTCGTGATGAAGAAAATAGGACCTTGCAAGGTGGTCCACAGTTTGGAAAAAATGCTTATGAAATAGAGCTACCTCTTGGGGTGGAAATCTCTCCAATATTTAACATTTCTAATTTGGATCATTTCAAAGCTTCTATGAATGCAGGTAATGAACTAGGTACAATAGCCATGGATGATGAATATTGGGTGAAGGACCTACCCCCAAGCAAACCTATGACTCTTGATTGTATCCTAGACACCAAGGAGATAAAGAGGACTAGAAGGAAGGTATGAAAGGAATATTTGGTTAAGTGGAAAGGTCTACCTAATGAGGATGCCACTTGGATGTATGAAACTAACATTAAACAATATGGGACTACTGTGGAAGAGCTGATCTCAAAGAGGACTTGAGATCCTTTTCTTGCTTGGGAGAATGGTGTAGGAGCACCTAGGGGGTCCAAGGGACCTAATATGTTTGGTGAGTTTTTGTTTCTTGGTTATAGTGGTGGAATAAGGTCCTAAGGACTATTTCAAATGTTTTTTAATAGGTATTTTAGGTTTTGGTTGAATTTTTGGTCTTGGTGACCAACTCCTTTGTCTAAACAAGGTCTCCATCCTCCTTTTGTAAGTCTAGTGTGCCTTGGAAAATTAAGAAAGATGCCTTGTTGTATGTAGAAACCTGAGGGGAATCACCTTGTTCTTTGAAAAGGTTTTAAATGCCTTTAACACATTTTGAAGGCTCTTGATAGTCGAGTTGGATTGAATTGTCTAAATTGCCTTAATTAGGCATTTAAGTGGAAAAATGAGGTTTTTTGTGTTTCCAATGGGAAAATAATTCAAAATCCAGTTGCAACAAGTTGGAGGGAGTTTTTTAAGACTTAAAATATGCCTCTCTTGGTTGGGTTAAGGTTGTTTATGGAGAAAACAAGGCATTCAATAAAGAGTTTGCTATTTTTTCTTAATTTTCTATGCAAAGTTTGGTGTTCCTATGCTTGGTAAGGCCTATAGAATTAGTTTTATGCTGAAAACCCATAATGGTTAGAAATATTATTTAATAAGCTTTCTTTTTGTGCTAGAGTGGTGAGCTTTCATTGAGTATTAAGGGAGTTATCTTAATTTTACTCCTGGGTGGTCTAAAAACCCTTAAAATAAGGGTTTTGGGTGAAAAATGTGGATTTTTTTTATCCCCACATTGTAAAGATCCTAAATCCTAGTGGGATGGAAGATATATGTTTGTACTAGTATATCCTCAAGGTCTTGAAGAATGGAAGGCTCATTGGAGGAATTGGTGTAAGATTTGTGGCTTGAAATCTCTATGTGGCAAGCCTGATTAACAAGCAAAAAATGTGAGTGTTTGCTTGATTTTGAAGAATATATTTAAGGGGAACTTATGGATTATGTTGATAGGTGTAAATAACCTATAGGAGTCTAAATTATTGCTTTGGGGTGCAAGGGTGAGCCTAGGTAGTCAAGACCTAGGTGTAGGTCTTTGGATTAGGCCTCTTAGAGCAGCGATAGAATAGGCCATTGTGGATTATGCATTGATAGTGAAGAAGAGAGGTTTTGAGGCTTTGTAGGAGTCCATTTTGGGATCCCAAGTTTAGTGGTTTGGTGTCATAATAGTGCTCCATGTGGAAATTTAAATTGACTATCCTACTGGGTGGAGTTAAAAACCTTAAATGTAAAAGAGGCCTAAAATATTGGAATGAAAAGTAAAGGATGGTCCCTAGGTACAAGTTGGATTGTTGAACCTTGATTTGGTCTATGTGGACATGGTACAAGTGTCTTTAAGTCTGGTGGAAGGTCTAATTTCATGAGTCCTTGGTGTGATGGGTTTCTTCCTTGAAGGAATAGTGGAGCTTAGGACTCCTCATAAGAATATTTGAGAGAAGCATTGTGTGAAGTGTCTTTGCCATTTGTGGTTGTGTGTTTTCCTTCCTTTCCACTCTGCATCAATTACCCAAGGAAACTATGTAGTGCAACTCTACTTACAACTATCTATAAATTTGTATATTTCTTCTTAAATTCTCCACAATTCTCTTTTCTTTCTCTTTTTTTTTCTTTTAATTCTGTAATTTCGTTCTATTCTGGGTTTTTGCATTCACTTATTACCCATGGATACTCCAATTTTCTTAGGTTGTTCTCATATATAGAATGTTTTCTTAGGGAGCATCACACCACAAAGGCTTGAAAAGGTCTTTATCATCAGGATTTTTAGTTTCACTATGCCAAACTTATGCGTAGTCCTTAGGGAAAGATATGGTGTGTCCAACCATTATTTCTGCTTTTACTTTGACATAGCTTCTCATTTTTTAGTGTCATTTCTAGACATTGGGCTACCTATTGAAGATGTTCACACTACTTCCAACTTAATAGTGAAGCTTGAATTCTTGGAGAATCTAGATACCATCTTAGTTGTTGCACATATGACCATCAGGATTCCCTCCATGGATGATATTCCTTGGTTCATGGAACACGAGGAAGTGATTCCACTTTGGATCTTTCTCACTAATCTCCATATCCAAGACTTTGAAACTCACTGAGAACTTGCCTACATAGGGTATTTCACCCTGATAGAAGAGGTGTCCTAGATTGATTGAATGACTACTATCATCTACAAGCTTGCTCACTTTTCTTTTGAGTCCTTTTTATTTTTTGAATGAGGAATTTGATATTTGATGTATATACATGATATACACATACATACATATATATATACATATATATATATATATATATATATATATATATATATATATATATATATATATATATATATATCTTTTTGGTATCTTTTTAAAAATGTGTTTTACTATGTATGGCTTTATTATTTCATTTCCAATTTAGTTTTATAAAATGTTTGGATTTCTCTATCATTCATAAGATAAATTTAAGCAAAATTTTCTAATGCAAAGGCCAAGAAAAAGAAGAAAAAAACAAAACAAAGCAAGAAAAGCAAAACCAACAAAAAAATCCCATAAAAAAACTAAAAAATAACTAAACTAACCCTAACTACCCTAACTCTAATTTTTTAAGCAATTTATTTCAATTTCTAAAACTATTTCCTTTACAATTTTAGTACGAATTACAATAGATTTGTCTTTAAATTGTCTTATTAAAATTTTCAATATTCTACTATAATAATGGAATATCTTAAATTTCTTGCATTTTAACATCTTAAATTCAAAGGTGTACTTACCCAAAATTTGGCTCAAATGTATGAAAACAATCTCATTAGAGAGTAGTTGCACACATTTCATTTGGTGTGACAATATTGTACCTTCTCCTAACCTTGGTCCATTTCCATGAACGATTGTATTCATTTCTTTGTTTCCTTCTCTTGTGAAAATTTTCATATCTTCAGCCCTATCTTTACTTTGCATTTTGTTAGACCAAGATATATCACTATTTATATTGCTATCAAAAAGAGAAAAATTAAAAACTTGATATTCTGTATCTTGTAAAAAATTAGGAAAATGTCTTTTTATAGTTGACTAATTCTCAACTTGAAGCACAATACACACATTTCCCGCTTGGTTTTCCTACTCAATCTCGTTATCTATATTTTCCACGTATATAAGGAATGATGATTCATCCATTCCTTTTCCTCGTTTATGATGAAGTATCTCCAAATCTCAATATTCTCGCATATTCCCCTACAAAGCATTAGAATTTTCTTTAAAATAATCAAAGTTTCCTAACTATTTCAGTTTATTGATTAAATTTTTAATATTTCCATCTCCACTAAGGCAAAACATTTTTCTCACTAACAATCCTTGTCTTTTAGCAGCTAAAGCTTCTTTCATTAACAAAATTTCTCCATTTATGGCCAAACTTACCCTAGTTAAAAAAAATTCACATTCAAGTTCACCGTGATCAGTTGTATCATGAATTCTACACTTGGTGACTCTTCCAAAAGTAAACAAACTCAAAGGATGTAGTTTTTGATTAAAAATTTTACAAATTTTTCCTACTTTCATAATGAAAACCAGCTTGCAATTCAATTTCTCACTTACAAGCATCTTGTCAAATATAGAAACAACATTTCAAAGCATAATTGACCAATTCCAAAAAGATGAAACCTAAAAATATCAAAGAAGGAAAAGAGATGTGCCAGAGCCTACCCTCCTACTGCCAGTTCTTGTTGATGTTGATTTTACTCACAATAAATAGTTTGAATAAAATCTCCATAGATAAGACTGTGAAGAGCCTATCCTTCTTGAAAGATATTAAACAAAGACTATAACCTAAAGGTAAATTCTCCATTCATAGGACAAAGATTATCTTTCCTTCAATCCCAAGTCTCTGATAACCGGGTCATGGTTGCACTAGGGTTGCTCTCAGGTAATGATGTGACATTTTTTGTTAATCTCAGGGGGGACTACAATTATTCTTTGAACATTTTTAGATAACATTTTTTGAATTGAATTGATAAATTTGAATATCATGAAACCAAAATATTTGACATAATATTTCATGAAACATCACAAATTCCTTACTATCAGTTAAGTAAATTTAACATTAGGAATTCAACAACTTCATGGAAAATAAAATATTTTAAACAATATTATTTCCAGTCATTTATATATTTTTTGGAACATTTTCAAAAAATATTAAACATCTATTCTAAAACAAAGTATAAAAATACTAAAAAATAAAAGTTTCTCCTAGTTATTCTCAATTGATGGCCCAAAGAATTAATCAAAATAGAGAAAATGACTTTATATTTCACCAGATTGCTTCATAGCTACATATAAAATGGTGCAACCTTTTAAAGAGAGGGTTTCGTTTATGGACACTGAGTAGGTTTTGTATGCACCCTTAAATGGCTTAACATATAGTCTTGTTCGGTGAAACTTACAAAACCAACTACAAAAGATACTGAGATAGGTAGCTATCCATAAAGATTTGATATCAATTAATATCTACATGCATACAAAGTTTTACGCTAGAATGGTTCAAAAAGCAAGAAAAAAGAACAAAACTTAAAAAAAATTTATGCTCCTCTGACATCGACAAATTTTGAACTTAGATAAAAATGAAGCATCCTCTGGCCTTTTATAGAACACAAGGCTTAGATAGGATAAGATAACTACATGAGAGGAAATCTAAGGGACCAATCTCATCAAGGCACATGGAATATTGTGACCAATAAGAGAATTGCAATTGAATTCAATGGAAGTTAACTTCGATTACTCATTGAATCTCTTTGGGTTCTACTTGTTCATCTAGAATCTTCACCAAGATGATACTTTGAATCATGAAAATATGTAGGGGCTTCCCATATATTTAGAATGATAAGGTGTGATTTTTTCCCCCTACACTTTGCTTAGATCTAGTTTTGTCACTCTCAGGAATGGGCTCTCCTGAAGATTAGCATTTGTTCCCACCGCATTTGAAATATTGAGATCCCCAACATTCTGGTGACTCAAAGCCATCTGCATTATCACCTCCCAAAGTGATCAAACTCGATTAGGAATTATTCCCTCCATGATTCAAGTTTTCCTAACTACCCATACCCGAGCTTTGCATCACAATCGATATCTCCTGCAATGACAAATTCCCTATATTAAATCCCCCTTTTTTTTAAACAAAAATATTTTATAACATCTCATGTAAATAAAACCATTATTCAAATGTTAGTACAAAAAACTCCACAATTAACACGTCTTTCAAAAAGCATATCATGAATCCTTGTACATATACTAGATCACTAGGATCATTAGAAAATTCTAAAATTTTAACTTTTCATTTCACATTGTAACCTAGTATGATCTGGTACCCGGTATTCAACTTTACCCACTTACTTTCGCAAACCTTAGTTATATCGAAACTCCATCATACCAAACTCCTTCTTATCAAACTAGAGCCTTTTCTTTAAACTTCAGATTACCTTTTGCCTTTTTTTGTGTTTCTAGTACCTAGTCACCAGTATACGAAACACTTGCAATACAAAGTACTCTTTTCTCAAAGATTTATTTTCCTTTCTTCACTTCTAGTCATCTTCTAATCAGTTAGTTCCTTCCATAAGAGTTATATTTTTTTACTTGGGTCCTCAAGTCTTTTAGTCTTGGGGCATGTTTTGAGACCACACAATAGGATGTAGTAACAACATGAGTGGTAATGAAATCTTATTTTATTTCATTGATAAATATGTCAAGCTTGAAATAAAAATGGGGAACAATGAAATAGTTTCAATTGTGGGAAAAGGGTCTACTATTTTTCGAGCCAAGTGATGAGGGTGCAATCCGAGACACAAAAAATAACCCACAAATAAGAGAATAATTTTATTATTCAGAAAATGGAGCTTCTTACATGTAGAGGATCTCAAATCCCCAAGTTCTACAACACATGCAAGTTACAAAAAGCTATAGAATAACCCTTTCGTAATATGCGAGCTTGTCCCCAAAAAGCTACCCAAAAATTAAAAAACCCGCCCATAAATAGAACTCCTCTTTAGTTTCAAGCCAAAAAAAAATTCAAATTTGGGTTTAGGCGGTTTGGTGCCGAAAATGACAACTTGAAGTTCAAATTTCAAAAGAACATTTGCAATTGTATCTTCTAGAAAGTGCGCCAACTTCCCGGGGCCATAACTTTTGATCCGGGACTCCGATTCATGAACCGTTTGAACCATTGGAAAGGTATCGAAGTCAATAACACACTCAAAATCCGCTATGCTGATTTTGGCAAGTTTCAGGGCCATTCTAGGAACTCTAAGTGCCTCAAATCCAACTCAGAAGATTTTTAGGTGCAAATCTGTGAAACTAAAACTGCAATATCTTTCAACCCAGGAATAGAAAATAAAAACCGTAAATTGGGAATTTCATTATGACGAAAAGGGTATCCAAAAATTTAAAAACATCTAAAAACTAAGAAACTTTAAATTTAACTATTTTTGGGTGATGCAAGATTGCCCTTACACCACTGGATGCTCCTACATTAGACATCCAAGGTAATTTGAGAAGTGACCCCATCACATCTTAGATGGTGGAGGAAAACCCAAATGGTCAACCTCTGCCTTAGGCAACTAGGATGAATCTTCAACAGGCCTTCCTTTCCATTTCACTAGATATTCTTCATACTACCTATTCCTGGTACTCCTTCCCACATGACTATCCAGGTTTTCTTCAATCTCCTCCTTTTCTGAAGTAGGTGCTGGAATCCCACATTGTTCCATCGATGGTACTTCCTCCGCACCACCTTCATGATACTCTGTCAAATCTGAAATGTTGAACAAAGGGGAAATGTTGAATCCATTTGGCAACGCTACCTCATATGCATTCCCTGAATCATGCCTCTTCAAAATTTTACAAGGACCAAACTTCTTCATCTTCAATTTGTTATATGTTACCATTGGAAACCTTTCTTTCCTTAAGTGGACCATCACTTCATCACCAATCTAAAACTCCTTATACCTCCTCTTTTGATCTACCTTAACCTTATATTGCATATTCATCTTGTTAATATGTTCTCTTACCTTCTCATGTATATCCTTGATGTGTTCTACAAAATCTTTGGCTTAAACACTTATTTTCTTCTCTTGGTCCATCTTCCTGAATTTTGGAGCTATTCTGGGGCTACCTCCATACACAATCTAGAATGGTGATCTACCAGTGCTTCTATTGACATAATTATTGTAAGAAAATTCTGCCTGGGGTAAGATCAAGTCCCATCCCTTGGGTTTATCTCCTACTAAACATCTTAGTAGGTTACCCAGACTCCTGTTAATGACCTTTATTTACCCATCTGTTTGTGGATGGTGTGCAGAACTAAACTTCAACTTTGTCTTTAGCTTCTTCCACAAGGTCCTCCAAAAGTACCCCATAAATTTGGTGTCATGATCTAAAACAATACTCTTTGGCAGACCATGTAGCCTCACCACCTCTTTGAAGAACAAGTCAGCAATGTGGGCTACATCATGGGTCTTCTGACATGGAATGAAATGTGCCATCTTCGAAAACCTATCAACCACCACAAAGACTAAATCATTCCTTCATTGTGTCCTTGGCAAACCAAGAACAAAGTCCATACTTATATCCTCCCACAACCTCTCTGGTATAGGTAAGGGCTGATATAAGCCTGTATTCTGACTCACTCCTTTAGCCATCTAACATACCTTGCAGCTTTGTACAAACTTCTTCACATCCTGTGACAACTGAGGCCAATAATAATGCTCACTGATAATGGCAATGGTCTTATCCCGACCAAAATGTCTGGCCATTCCTCCACTATGCTTCTCCTTTATCAGGTTCTCCCTCATGGAACTCCTTAGGATACACAATTGACTTCCCTTAAATAACATGCCATCCTAGATTATGAAATCCAGCCACCTTGTCCTATCCACTATAACAAGTTCCTTGCAAGCTTTCTAAGCCTCTGCAAAATCAGGATCTTCTGCATACAATGTCTTGAGTTCATTGAACCCAACCACTTCAATCTGCATCTTTGTCATCAATGTATGCCTCCTACTTAAGGCATCTGCAACCCTATTTGACTTCCCACTCCTATGTTTCAAAACAAAGGTATAACTCTGCAAAAACTCTACCCATTTCATATGCCTCTGATTTAATTTTCCCTGACTATTTATACTGCAAGGCCTGATGATCAGTATATAGAAAAAATTCCTTTAGCAACAAATAATGTCTCCATTTCTTTAATGCTTGAACTATTGCATAAAATTCCTGATCATACATAATACTTTCTCTTGGCATCATTTAACTTTTCACTAAAATAGGCAATGGGATTACCTTCTTGGCTCAACACTGCTCCAATGGCACAACCACGGCATCACAATCCACTTGAAACACCTTGTTGAAATCTGGGAGGGCTAGAATAGGTTGCTCATCCTTCTGCTTCCAGGTTCAAAACTTGTTGCCACTCCGATGCTCCATTTGAATTATTTTCTATCCCTCTCATTGTTTTAGTCAGGGGTCCACAAATACTACTGAAGTTTCTAATGAACTTTCTATAAAAACTAGCCAAACCATGGAAAGATCTCACCTCGGTAGTAGTTCTTGGGGTAGGCCATTCTAGAATAGACTTCACCTTCTCTGGGTCCATCTTGAGACCTTCTGCTGAGACAGCAAACCCCAAGTGCACTAACTCCCTCTTCACAAAACTGCACTTCTTCAAATTAATCAACGGTTTCTCTTCTCTTAACTTCTCAAAGGCTCTCTGAATATGCATCAGATGCTCATCCAACGTCTTACTAAAAATCAAAATATCATCTAAATACACAATAACAAAACATCCCAAAAATTATTTTAGTACCTCATTCATGAGCCACATTAATGTGCTCGGTGCATTGGTTAGCCCAAAAGGCATGACTAACCACTCATACAGAACCTCTTTGGTCTTGAAGGTAGTCTTCCATTCATCTCCCTTTTGAATCTGGATCTGGTGATATCCACTCTTTAGATCAATCTTTTTGAAGTACTGAGCTCCACTCAAATAGTCCATCAGGTCATCCATCCTTGGTAGGGGAAATTTGTACTTGATTGTTATCTTGTTTATGGCTTAGGAATCTGTACACCTCCTCCACTCCCCATCCTTTTTTAGTGCTAGTACTGTAGGTACTGCACATGGACTCAAACTCTCCTGTATCAAACCCTTTCTCAACAACTCTTGAACTTGTCTATTCAACTCCTCATTTTCTACTAGAGTCATTCTATGAGCTGCCTTATTTGGAAAACTGGCTACAAGAATCAAGTCAATCTGATGATTGATCTTCCTTATTGGCGGTAAACCCTCAAGTACATTATCAGAAACAATATCCTGAAACTCATCTAACATCCCAGAAACTTCTTTTGGAACCTTCTCACTATCCTCCTTACTCACTCTAGGAATCAATGCATAACACACATGCTCATGCTTCATACCTTCTAAAATTTTTCTTCCATCTACATAACAAATTCTAGCACTATTGCATACCTTTTCTTCGGCCTCCTTCAGGGGTTTCAACTTGTGATGAACCCCATCATTTGTCAAGGAATAAGTGTTTGCATGGCCATCATGTATAGCTTGCCTATCAAACTGCCATGGCCTCCCCAACAACATGTGACATGCATCCATGGGGATGATATCACAGAGTACCTTATCATGGTAGCTCCCGATCATGAACTTTACTAGGCACTGCTCATTGATCAAAACTTTGTGGTCTTTTTGCAACCAGGCAATGCGATATGGATGCGGGTGCCTTTCCCTCTTCAGCTTCAACTTTGTGACCATCTCCTCTGACACCAGATTATTGGTGCTCCCACCGTCAATAATGACATCACAGCATTTTCTTTCACACTTGCACCTTGTGTGAAACATATTTTTCCTTTGTTTTAGTTCCTTTTCCTCAGTCACTAGGGCTCTCCTAATCACTAGGGTTTCTCCCCTTTCAACATAACCTGAATGTTCAGATTGGGCCTCCTCATCTACGTGTGCAACCCTTCCATGACCTTCTAGCCTTTTGTCTACCCTTCCTTGGTGTTGTGGACATTCATAGGCTCAATTCCCTTCTTCACCACACTGGAAACACGTTCCTCAGAAACCACCTCTTCCAGATCCTTGTCCATATCTCCCTTGTCTTCTACCTCTTTGATCACCACTATTTTGATCACGAGGGTGGTAGAAGTTCTCATTCCTTTGGCTTCAGCTGGTACCCACATCTTCACTTTTATTTTGATCATCATTTCAACTTCCTGAAGGTCTTCCATTGCCCCTTCCAATTTGACCTCCTCATCCTTTTTTCTTTCCATCAAATCTTTTGTTCAGCTTCTCTTCCACCTTTAGAGCAAATTGATACACATCCTCAATGGTGGTTATTCTGACTAGGCTTAACTCCTCCTAAATGCTCGGTCATAACCCATTAAGATATCAGGCTTCTCCTTATTGGCCTCTGTGTGACCCATTCTGATGATTATTTTGTGAAAATCTTTGGTATATTCTTTCATAGATCTACTTCCTTGCTTCAACCCTTGTAATTTCTTCAACAGATCTAACTCGTAGTCCACTGGTATGAACTGCTTCTTCAGTTTCTCTACCATGCGATCCCATCTGGTGATCTTTCCTTTTCCTCTTCGATTTCTTTCCAACTAGACCTCTTTCCACAAAATACTTGCATGGCCCTTCAGCTTCATTTTCACAAACTTAACCCGATCTAGGTCCTCTATTTCCTCATAATCAAAATATTCTTCTAGCTCGTTGATCTAGTCGATCAACTCTTCCGGGTTCAGACTTCCAAAATAACTGGGGACTTCTGCTCTAGGTCTTTTCCCAATCTTCAAAATAGCCCTTATTAGCCACATTTGGTCTTGATCAATTGCTTCTTCTTCCTCTTCTACATCTAAACCTTCTTCCTCTCCTTCATCCTCACTTTCCTTCCTTGAGTTTAACCCTCTTCTCAACTGCTCTTGTAACACATCAATCTGTCTCTAGAGGGCTGCCAATGCATCTCTTCCACCAGAATTTATGCCACCTCAACCACCTTTGGCACCACCATGCCTACCAGGCATCACTCTTGGAGGCATCTTTCTTGACCTTGACCCACAACCATGGTCCTTTGGTGAGACTGCCTCATGATGCGGCAATTTTGTCCACACGCTCAAGAAAACCTTGCTCGATACCACTTGATGAGGGTGCAACCTGAGACACAAAAAATAACCCATAAACAAGAGAATAATTTTATTATTCAAAAATGGAGCTTCTTACATGTAGAGGATCTCAAATCCCCAAGTTCTACAATACATGCAAGTTACAGAAAGCTATAGAATAACCCTTTCGCAATATGCAAGCTTGTCCCCAAAAAGCTACCCAAAAATTAGAAACCTGCCCATAAATAGAACTCCTCTTTAGTTTGGAGCCAAAACAACATTCAAATTTGAGTTTAGGCGGTTTGGCGCCGAAAATTACAACTTGAAGTTCAAATTTCAAAAGAACATTTGCAATTGTATCTTCTAGAAAGTGCGCCAACTTCCCGGGGCCATAACTTTTGATCCGAGACTCTGATTCATGAACCATTTGAACCATTGGAAAGGTCTCGAAGTCAATAATGCACTCGAAATCCACTTCACTAATTTTGGAAAGTTTTGGGGCTATTCCAGGAACTCTAAGTGCCTCAAATCCAACTCAAAATATTTTCAGGTGCAAATCTAGGAAACTAAAACTATAATATTTTTCAACCTAGGAATAGAAACTAAAAACTGTAAATTGGGAATTTCATTATGACGAAAATGGTATCCAAAAATGTAAAATCATCTAAAAACTGAGAAACATGAAATTTAACTATTTTTGGGTGATGCAAGATTGCCCTTACACCACTGGATGCTCCTACATCAGATAGACTCCTAAAAGACTAACCTAGGGTGTCTCGGGGGCACATCGATGATGGCCTTCCTTATGTTCAAAGCTTAGAGACCCATAGTTTGACTAGATGACTCTATTTTTTACCTTTTCTTACTTTTTTGATGTATTTTTGAGTTTTGATATGTTTTGGATGCTTTTGGGTTTTTTGATTTTATGATGTTTTTGGATTTTATGATTTTAAGGAAGACTTCAAGAATATACACAAATCTGATCCAATGTAGGTATAATAACATGCCCCTAGTGTGTGATGTGATTAACTACTCTGATATAGGTAGGACAAACTGATATTTGGAATGGTGCCAAATAGTACTAGGGGGACATGATACAAACACAAGATCAAGCGATGATGCAAACACAAATGGGTGATTGATGGAGATGTGGAGGTGAGATAGATGAATGATGTAGAAGCTGTAGAGATTATGGTGGATGGAAAGTTCTTATTTACACGAGGTTCCTATTTGTCAAGTCCTCACTAAGGTACTTGCCCAAAGTGCCACCAAAGTGGTTTTCACTAGAGGACGATTTTTTTTCTTTACTATTTTCAATCCTTTTTCTAATTTTTTTGGACTTTTATATTTTTTTGATTTTTTTGGATTTTCTGATTTACACCCTACAAGTTTAGGCATAATTTTTTTTGAGATGGGATCTTTTGATAGGCTCCTATAGAGGTTCACCTTCAAGTGTTGATAGCTGATATGGTCCTAATTTGTAGCTTGTTGTGATGATGAAGGGTCCCAAATAGTTCAGTTCAAACTTTCCCTTGTCCAGATTTGGTACATTCTTTTGATTCTCCTTTAATATGAGCTCTCTGACTTAAAAGGTCTGACTCCTTATTTTCTTATTGTGGCTTCTCTTGAGATGGTTTTGGTACACCTGTAAGTGATTCAAGGAATCCATGCACTACTATTCCAATAGTTCTAGCTCATTCAATCGTGATACCTGATATTCTTCATTTGTAATGAGGTTCTATAGAGATATCCTTAAAGATGGGAGCTCGATCTCTATAGGAAGGATGGATTTTGATCCATAGACCAGGGAGAAAGGGGTTGCACCTGTAGGTGTGTGGATACTTGTTTGGTAGGCCCATGAGGTGGGATTCAATTGTAGGTGCTAGTCACAACCAACATCATTGACTATTTTCTTTAGGATTTTCAAGATGATTTTATTGGTAGCCTCAACTTGGTCATTACCCTGGGGGTAGTATGGGGTGGAGAAGTAATGTTGGATATTGAATTTTTGGAATAGTTCTTGGACATCCTAGTTTTTGAAAGGTCTCCCATTATCTGAGATAAGGGCTTGTGGAACACTATAATGGAAAATGAGGTAGTTCAAGATGAACTTGGAAATCTATTCCCTATGATGGAGGTCATTATGATGGCCTCTACCCACTTTGTGAAGTACTCAGTGGTGGTGATAATGAACTTGTGTCCATTGGATGAGGTCATTGTGATTTTACCAATGAGATCAAGCCCCCATTGTGAAAAGGTCCAAGGTGTTATGATCGGTTGAAGCTCCTGAGCTAGTGCATAGATGAGGTCCCCATGTTGACATTACAAGAATTTTTAGACATAGTCATGAGCTTCCCTCTTCATTGTAGGATAGTAGTACATAGTCCTTAGCAATTTCTTGGCCAAGGTCATACCACTCTAATGTGATCCATAAATTCCATTATGTACCTCAGTTAAAGCATTCAAAGTTTCCTCAGTGCTTAGGCATCATAAAATTGTTCCTTCAATACTCCTATAGTATAGGGTTTCTCCTAAGATTAAAAAAATGGGATGACTTCTTGACAAAAATTATTTTAAGGTTCAGGGTGATATCAATGGGGAGGAATCCTATTTTTAAGTGTAAATTTCATGATACCAAGGGTCACCAGGACCAACAATTTCACACAAGAATTCATACTTTGGTACCTTGAAAGCTAGTATGAGAAGCGACTCTACAAGGAATTATTGCTTAGGGATGTTGTGTGGGATATCCAGTAGTAATTTGATTATTTCCATAGCATCTGCACACTATTATTTTCCCTAGGAATTTTCTCAAACGTGATGTGAATGAAGAATTATTTGAGGCTTTCCACTAGTTTCTTGTATGGGGTCAATTTTTTATCCTTCATTTGGTATTCATTATTGACCTAGTTGATGATAAGTTGAGAGTCACCATAGAACTTGAGTGTCATGATTTTCCTTTGTATTGCTATTCTAATTCTTATGACAAGGGCCTCATATTCTATAATGTTATTTTTTTAGGGAAAATACAACTTATATGACTTGGGAATGTAATCTCCTTGTGGTGTAATGAAGAAGACCTAGGCTCCTAACCCGTGTTGTGTGTAGGATCCATCAAAATATAAGTTCCAATGATCTACCACACTTAGGTTAAGGATTTACTCATCAAGAAATTTTGATACCAATGGGTTCTTTGAATACATTGATGCCTCTACTAGTTGGTCTACAATTATTTGTCCTTTAATGGCCTTTTTTTCTACATACTTAATTTTGGGTTCTATCAAGATCATGACCCATTTAGTTGTTCACCCTATGAGCGATTCTTTGGAAAGTAGATATTTGAGAGGGTATATCTTGGAAATGAGTTTTATTTGGTGAGCCAACATATAGTGCTTGAACTTTTGTGTTGCAAACACTACTACTAGACAAGCCTTCTCAATGGATGTGTAATTTAGCTCATGTCCTACCATGGTTTTGTTGATGTAGTAAATAGCGATCTTTCCCATTTTCATCATGTTGTGCTAAGAGAGTGCCAAGGGATATTGTTGTTGCCAATATATATAGGATAAGAGGCTTGTTCAAAATTGGTGGCATAAGAACTGGTGGTGTCAGTAAGTATTCCTTGATTTTATTAAAATCCTGGTCACATTTCTTGTCCCATTTGTATGCTATGCCCTTGTGGAGTAGATGAGAATATGGAATAGAATTATTTGCTAAATTTGCTATAAAATTGTGAATGGATTGGGGCCTTCCTTGCAAACCCCTTAAATTCTTTAATGTTCTTGGTTTCTCCATCTCGAGAATTTCTCTAACTTTGGTAGGGCCTATCTTGATTCCTCTCATAGATACAATGTACCATAGGATATTTCCTAATTGTAAACTAAAGAAACACTTCTTTGGATTGTTCTTGACCTTCTATTCTTCTAGCCTATCAAAGATAGAGATTAATACTATTATGTGATCTCGATGCTTATTTGATTTGGCCAATATGTCATCCACATAGTCTTCCATAAATTTATGAATAATCTCAAGGAAGATCAATGTCATAGATCTTTGGTAGGTAGCTCCTAAATTTTTCAACCTAAATGGCATCATGTTCTAGCAATAGGTCCCCCATGGAAAAGTGAAATTTGTCTTGTGTTGGTCATACTTAGCTATCATGATCTAATTATACCCTAAAAACTCATCCATTAGTGATAGCATTTCATGTCCTATTATCATATCCACAATCATGTCTATATTTGGGAGAGGGAAATCATTGTTAGGACATGCTTTGTTTAGGTATCTAAAGTCAGTGCATATGTGGATGCCCCTAGTGGGCTTGGAGATAGGTATAAGACTTGAAACCCACTCTAGATAGTCAATTGTCCATATGAAGCCAACATCAAGGAGATTTTGTAATTAAATCTTGACCAATAATGCAATTTGTGGATGAATCTTTCTCATTTTTTGATTTATTGGCTTAACTTTTGGATAAACAACTAGATGGTGAACCACAACTCTGGATCAAGACCAGACATTTCAACGTAGGTCCATGTGAAAATTACCTTTATTTACCTTAGAAAAGCAACTAGGATTTCTTGTTCTTCTGTCAAAAGTGATTATGTATAAGAGGTGATATGTGGTGTTTCCTCAGTTCCTAGGTTGACAGGATTAAATTTCTCTGTAAAGACTACTCAATTTTCCTAATGAATAACACTAAGGGGAATATTGAATCCCTCATCCTTTGGCTCCTCAAAGATGTTTTTACCATTGGATGCATCCTTTTTTTTACTATTTTTGTGGTCAGAGAGTGCCACGATGTGGTTTTCACTCAAATACCTATATAATATTATTAAATTTTCACTTTTTTGACTGAGGGATTCAATTATTCTTCCATAGTAGGCATGTGTGTCTAGCTCAATGTTCATCCCTACTTTGTGATCTCCATATGGTAGAGTATCTTACAATCCCATGAATTTTGAGAGAGCCTTGCCATTTTTTAACATGTCTAAAATCAGTGGTCCCTGTTGGTTGCAATCAATGAGTTGGGGATAGACAAGTTTTAGCTCATTGGTCTAGGTACTTGGTTCAAAATATAGGGTGCTAATCATGAAAAGGGAGGAATCCTCGAATAGCATGGGTAGGTCATTTATAGGGTCCTCATCACATACATTGGTTATGTCAAAGGTAAAGTTATCTAAAGGTAAACTTGTGGATACTGGTAACTGAAGAGGAGCTTTGACTTTTCAAACTAGGGCACCTTTTCCAGGTATGGTTATTTTTGGGTGGGGTTCATCCACGAACAAGATTCTTTATTTGCTTCTCAAGAATGATGGGTTCTAGTGGGCCATTATCATTTTTTCCAAGCTTTTCATTTTTTTATAGCTCCATCCTTGCATTAACTACAATCCTTGTTATTTTCCATGGGAAGATCAGGTATGGGCCTTTCATCTTGATACAATAAGCTTGATATATGGGTATGTGTAGGATCATCATGGAAAAAAAAGCCCTTAAGTGGAAAAAATTAGAAAAATCAGAGTTAGGCAACTTGACGTAAAAATTTGAATAAGTTATCTATATTATTTCAAAAATATGTAAGAATAGAATCTATAGAAAATTGAATATAGTTTCTAAACTACTAGGTTTGTTTTTTTTTTTTAAAATCTATTTGGTGAAAATTTGAAATTTCAATGCGGGTACTTAAATTTTAGGGAAAAATAAAAGTAGGTGTTTGTCTGACCACCCTAGCCACAATAAAATGATAATATTTTTATAATATTTTACATATAAGTAGAGGACTCATGCCCCAATGTGATGCATATTTTTTTGTATTTTTTTTCCAAGTTAATAATTAATTATGAATTTTTTATTACAAAGTTTCAAAAAATATAAAAACTCGTATGTCTAACCACCTTAACTTGGTCAAAACTTCATGAAATTCATTTTTTCTTTTTTTAATCCTATAGTATGTGAAGCATAGAATGTGACACATGTTTTGGATTAAAAAAATGTGATACAATTTGAAAGCTATAAAAAAATTTCAATCAACCTATCAATTAGGACTTTAGTCATAATTTGAATAGAAAATGAATAATAAATACTTATTAAATTCAAAGTAAAGCATAATTTATATCGATGGAAAGTTGAGAATATCCATTAAAAATCATTTTTGTTTCATCAATTTTGGGTACAAAAAAATAGTTGTCAGCCACATACCCATCATATTGCCACTTTTTGGCCCATCATGATCTTGCATATACCCATATACCTTTCATCTACCACTCCCTGACTTAGGTCCCTACACTTTTTGAATCTGGAGGGGTCTACTTTGAAGGTTTGAACTGATGTGTTAATTATTTGGGGTTTCCCATGAGACTGAGAAGATTAAGGTAATTATCCTAGTACAAAGGCACTCTTTTTCATTTTGTAGTCCCCACACCCATTATCTTGGATAATGAATTTAATATTAGAGATTTCTAGGATGGAGGGTGTCTTTGTCTCAAAAGTGGAGGCTAAGGAATATGGTTCAATATATGGATATGTGGGTCCCTCATCATTCTTTGGGAGTTGGGGGATCTTGTAGTACATGGCTTCTAGATTCTTGCAATAATAAAATGGTTCAAGATCTCCATAAACTATGACCTATTGATTTTGATAGGGAAATTTGACCCATTGATGGAAGGTAGATGTGACAGATTGCACCACATGGATCCATGGGTGCCCCAAGAGGATATTGCAAGGTAGCTCTAGATCAAGGACATGTCATGTAGTTTCCATGATTGTTGGCCCTACTTGAATAGGGAGTTGAATGATGCCTTGAGACACCCGTTCTTGATCATCATATTCCCTAATAGTAATACCCTTACCTTTCTCAATGAAATCTTCAGAGAATCCTATATTCTTTATAAGCATGAGAGTACAAATATTTAGACCCACACCACCATCCACCAAGACCCTTTTGACTTTATTCTTATGGACTAAGACTTCAAGATGAAGTGTGCGGTTATGACATGGTTGTGTTGGGAAGTATTGATTGGAAAATGCTAAGAGATGTGGTGTGGTAATGTGTCCAACCATAGTTTTGAACTAGTCTGCATCAAGATCTATTGGGATAGTGGATGAAGCCAATGCTTCTTCTAGGATTTTTCTATGTGTAGGTGAAATTTTTAGCATCACCATGATGGAGATCTGGGCAGGGGTCCTTTTCAATTGATCCAAGACATTATAACCATTAGGAATTGACTTTGGATTGGTAGTGGTTGCTTTGGGTACTTGGGATGGTCCCAGGATGGTAAATTTTCCCCCACATGTGGTGACTTCATAGTCAACTCTACATCCTTTAATGGTGACAATGGTAACCCAATCATCTAAGGATGCAACGACATGGTCATAAACATGGTTCACATTATTAGAAATTTCCTTACCATTGGTGTTCTCTTTATTGTGATTTGGCATCAAATTTGTGTATATATTTAGATCTTGATCTCTTGCAGGTTATTCAATGGTTGCAGTTCTATCATTGATGAGGTCTTGAATCAGATTCTTAAGTTGCATGCAACTAGCTATTGTGTGTCCCTTTATCTTCTGGAAATCATAGAGTTGTTTCTCATTATACCGTGGTGGTTTAATTTGAGGATCTTGATAATTATCATAAATAGGTATCTTGATAAGATTTTCCTAGACTAGTCATTGCATAACAGACTCAATTGGTTCCCCAAGTGGTGTGTATTTCCATTTAGGAGGATACTTACTTGTGGGTGGTCCCCCTTGATTTTTCAATTTATTAACTGGTTGGTTGTTAGGTTGTTGTGATGATGTGTTGGCTTGTGTGTTGTTTTAGTTGTTGACTTGTAGTCATTGATATGATTGTGTGTTTTTCCTTGGGGCACTAATAAAAACTTTGGCATCAACCACACCACAGTCTTAGTAGTGTTCTTATTATTTTCCCATGTGTGAGGTTTTTGGTTGTAATTAGTGGATGGATGGTTGTCTAGATAAGTAGGTGTCCCCCCTTATGTGATAAGGGCTCTTTCAATGTTGAGCATCTTGGGGATCAACTAGTCATATGTGGTGATGCATTACATTTTCAGATGGAAGGACAAGGTTCCTTCAAGATTGGTGATGATAGTACATATTTTTTATTCCTCAAGCATAGTCTACTTGCTCCTATCAGCTTTGGATTTCCATCATTTCAAGAAGGATGCAAATGTTTCCCCCTTGGCTTGTTTCAAAGTGGATAGTTCTTCTAGACTCATGACCATGCCTATGTTGAATGAATAGTTCTATATGAACAAATCCACAATTTATTGGAAATTTTTGATTCTGAAAGGAAGACAAGAGAACCATTCCATTGCTAGTATAGCTAGAATCTAAGGGAATAGTTGCATTAGATAAGTGTCATCATATGCAACTTCCATACAATGAACATGAAACTCTCTAATGTGATCGTTCCATGATATTTGTTAAAATTAGGTATCTTGAACCCTTTTGGAATGGAACCATCGTAATGCTTCTGTCGAAAGGATAAGGGCACAAATTCCCTTGGGTTTTTGTTTTTTTTCCAAATTATAGGTCTAGCACTTGTTGTGAGAGAAATTTGATTTGTGTAGACACATCATTTTACATGTTTGTGGGAGGTTGTTGCAAGCTTTGTTGTGCAATCAATGCTTGTTAGTATGCTTGTAATTATTTTTGTGCCAATGATTCTTGTTTTTGGTCTTGTTGTTGGGCCAAAAATGCTTGTTGTTGGGTTAGTAGTTGAGCTGCTTCTTGTTGTGCTTGGTATTGTTGAAAAGCTTGCTATTGGACTTCTTATTGTTACACTTGGTATTGTGATTGTGCTTGAGCTTGTTGGGTGGCTTGTGCATCTTGGGCAACCTGTGCGGCTTGTGTTGCTTGTGCAACTTGGGAAACTTGTGTGGCTTGAGCTACTTGCACAACTTGTGCAACTTGGGAAGCTTATTCTTGTTGTAATAAAGCCTGAGCTTGTGCTTGGGCCACTTGTTGTGCTTGTTGTGTGGCTTGTTGTTTGTGTGATTATTGAGAAGCTTGTTTTAGAGCTTGTGTCGCTTGAAAAAACTAGAATGCTTTTTGGTAGGCTTGTTGGGAAGCTTGCAGTGTGATGTTGTATTGGTTTGACATCTTTGGTTTTGGTGGTGGAGGTGGAGGATTTAGAATGGTATGAGACGTCGTGATGATATTTTTTGAGGTGGTTGTTGAGGGGTTGTTTGGGTGATGATAGGGGGTTGTGTGATAGATGGAGTGGTTGTTATGCTAGGTCCTTGGGAGACCACATTTATAGATGGTGCAACAATTGATTGTGTTGTTTGGATTGGTGCCACCTAGTGTTGTGATATCAGTGACATAATTAGAGGATTTGGTATGTTGATTTGATTCATGATTGGATGATTGTTTTGATTTTGTTGATTGAGGATAGGTAAAGGGGGTTTCCCTAAACCGAGGATTGGTGTGGATGTCAATGGTAGAGGGGGAAATGGTGGGAAGATGGGTGGTGTGTTTCCTTGAGAAAGTGATGACTAGGGATGAAATATTCCTCCTTGTCCAAATAGTCTCCCTTCTCCTTGTGAAGTCATGGGGAGAGAGACTTGTGTCTCAAGAGAATATGTTAGTTATGTGGCAAAAGTGGATGGATTGTTGTTGTCATGAAAGATGAGTGGAACATATGGATGATTTGGGTCTTGAGGAATAGTTGGTTGACCCAAGATGGTATTTGTGTCTAAGTCTTGGTTATTTACAAGGGGATGTGTTTGAAGAGCATGAAGCAATGTACTCCCCTTGGTAACCATGGGTTGACTTGGAGCATGAGATGAGGTCGGTTGTGGGATGGGTTGAATGATGTTTTGGAATGAAGGTATGAATGATACCGGTGTCATAATCCCAAGAGGTTTTTCCACAATACTGCTTACATCATATCAAAAGGGAGTTTAGCCCATTCGTTTGCTATTTCCAACATGTATTGTGAAGGATTAAGTCTCATCATTATGTTGAAAAGTTTGTAATTTTTGGGATTTTGGACCATTTCTATGATTTTGTCTTAAGTTATTCTAAGGAAATTGTTGGTAATATCCTCTACTTGGAAACCTCCCTCTTGAATATCTTGTGGTAGTTGAGGAAGGTTGAGTTGGGGATTGCTAGATCCAATGGGGTTGATTTTAGGTGCAATTTGACTTAAGTCACTTGAAGCACAAATGTTTCTTTGTTTGTTTCCATGTTCTTGTGTTGAGATCTAGTTTGAACCATAAAATAAGGATCAACTTTCAATAAAATGGGAGGAAAAACTCTAACTCCTTAGGTTGGTCTAAACTTTAGGTACAAAATATAAAATCTAAGATGTTAAGGATCAAAGGTTGGTGATGAGATAATGAAAGATGGGTGATTGTGAATGATGAACTCTTAAGAACCTTAGAGGGATACTAGACTTTAGGACTTTTGGATTTTGGATTTTGGATTTGATAATAAACTAATAAAAACAAATAGGTTAGATGCTGTCTTAGAATAATTTTTTTCACAAGGTTATAATTTATCTAAGTGTATGAAGAAGTATGCATCCACACACACTTAGTAAACAAAGATGATTTTTATTTGATTTAAAGGATTTTCCAAAAGTCTAGTATGAAGGATTTTTCCAAGATTCTAAGAGTTGTTTGTGAGATGGGTTTTGATTGATGTTTGAGGGTGGATGAAAGTGTTTATTTTGTTTCTAAGTGAACATAGAGAGACTTTTGTTTAAAAGACCTAGGTATTGAAGAACATGTTATACTTCTATGTGAGAAACTCAAAACATTGAAAGAGACTTAGATTTTGACAATAATAGAATGAATACAAATTTGGATTTTCCTTTGAAGAGAATTTGTAGAAGTGATAGACCAATATTTCTCTAACTTTGTAAAGCATAGATTGATATTTCTTGAGATTTCTTGGACTATGAAATTTTTGACAATTGATGGACTTTGGTTTTGGGACTTTTATCTTGTGGGAAATCATTTGAGAAAACACATGTGTGGGGTTCAATTGTCTTTTGTCTTTTCTTAATGATTCCTTTTTACCACAAACACTTTCATGCTTATCTTTTCAAACTAAATGTGTATGTCTCAATTTATTTTCATCACAAAAGGTCCATTATGTGTAAATCAAGAGAATTAAGGAAATATTTTCCTAATGTTGACTTTAGAAAGAGAAAATTGAGATATAAGTCCAAATATTTAGAAGCCTCTAAGGATAAATCCCTAGGGACAAGCAATAATACTTGGAATTTTCAAAGGTATTTGCATCTTCTAAAGGGTTTGAAATTTGATGACCATTGTTTAATTTTTTTTTTTCAAGATTTTAGATTCAAGCAATGTGTTTAATTGACTCAAAAATTGCACAACCCTAGGATGGAAAAGGAAATATTTTTTGAATTCCCACTTGGATAAATCTAGTTGCGCTTATTCAGAGTAGATGATTAGAAGCTTGAACACACTGGCTCCCCTCCATGGCACTCACTTCTATGGGTCAGCCAATCTTAAGCTCTCATGAATCTCCCATGAAAAACTTTTCATCTCTACAAAGAATTGCAAATATGTGGGATAGATCTAGAGGTTCAACCTCATGACACTAGAAAATATTGGGAATTTTGGCTACTACACAAGGGTTCATAATAAGGGAATCTACTTCAAAGGAAACAATGATAAAATCCCTCAAGATTTCTCCCAACCCTTAGAACAAGGGCTTTATGAATCATAAATATATTGGGGGATAGCTATCATGCATCACATTGTTTATTGCAAACTTTCCTTGCAACCACAAATTTGTATAGTGGTTCGAAAGAGCTTGGCTAATACTCATTACCACTTGGGTTGTTCTCTTGGCATGAGTAAATTTTATCACCAAGGTAATCCCTCTATAGATAAAAAAAATTGAGTAAGTAAATTTATAGTTTGATCAATCTTTGGTTGCGTGAACAAAGAGAGAATACATGCAATGCATTTTTTCACACTGGTAAGATTTGTTCAATTTTAAAAGCCCAAATTTCAAATGTGGAGGAAATATTTTGGAAAATCTAATGTAATTAGAATGATTTTGATTCCCAAGATCTTTGTGAAGCATGAGAGAAGTGCATTCACATTCGAATGACAAGAGTTTTTTGAAGAAATTTCAAAACAAGAACAAACATGAAGTCTTCTTAGTCTTCAAAAGCATTAAGTGGATTCTTTTTATAGAACCAAATTTGAGTGTGAAAGTTGTGTGTGGGAAATGTTAGTATCAAAATAAGATAAAAAAAACACACCAATGCAACATTAAACTAAAGAAAACTAAATAAAATGAAATCAAAGAAATCAAAAAGAGTTTCTTCATAATTGTTCCATTGTCCTCTTTCTCCAGTGATTTGCTTGAAGCTGCTACTCTTAGATTGTAGAAGAAAAGCTTCTCAGAATGGAAACTTGTAGAATGAGTATGCAAAGGGAGAGTACTTTCTATCCTATATGCTGGTGGAGTGAAATTTTGATATACGGATATGCACAGGGGCTGTAGATTATGCATAGGGGCTATGGATTATGGATGCTATTGAAACTATGATATGAGATTGATAAGCCATGCTATGGAATGATAATATGCTAATCTATGATATATTATGATTCTAGAGGCTATGGATGCTGGAAGGCTGATTGATTATAGTTCTCACATACAAAATATTCTCTTGTTTTAGAGACCCAACAATCCCTTTTATAGATTTTCACAAGCAAGAGCCTAGCTGGCAAAGATCAATGGCTGTGAGATTCTCTGGTAATTTTGAATGGTGAGAGATGGAGAGGTTGAGAGGAAAATGGAAGATGTTGGGAGGTTGGAGAGAAGAATGGAGGTTTGTCTTCAACCCACGGGAACAAGCTTGCTTAGAAACAGAGAAATTAATTTTCTGTTTTGAAGTCTGTTTCACAGTTATTGGAGATAATTAAATAAATAAATTTATTTAATTTTATGTGTTATGTGGGTTTAAAATATTTTGGAAATATCTAATTTGAAGACTGTGGAAGACTCAATTAAATATTTGGAATATTTAATTGTAAATAGACTTTAGAAGAATTAATTAAATATTTGGAATATTTAATTGTGAATGGAATTTAGAGAATTAATTAAATATTTGGAATATTTAATTGTGAATGGAATTTAGAGAATTAATATTTAATCTTTATTTGAATAAAATATTCAAACCAAGATTATGTGATAATTAATATAAATAAATCGTAATGTTTATTTAATTAATTAAGAAAATGGATAAGAAAAGTGATTAAATAAACTTATTTATTTAATCGAAATTAAAAAGTGAACAATATAAATAAATTATTTAGATTTATTTATACGTAGATTAAGTTCAGAGATTTAATTAAATATTAAAAATATTTAATTAATTACCAAACTATTGTGATGTGACCATTTTTAGGGGTATACATTTTGCCCCTCTTTGAAGTGATGTGTTTTACGCATTGCTTCAAAGAATTTTGAAATTTTGTCTCAGATACTGTTTGTCGAAATGTTCATAGGTATATGGCCCCTCAGACGATGAATCGATAAGATTTTGATTTTTTTTTTTTTTATAATTTTTTGGAATTTTTCAATTTTTATGATTTTTAAGATTGTTGATTCATCGTTTGAAAGAAATTTACATGAAAAGATGTGAGATGAAAAATTGATGACCTAAATCGCCCCTGGGATGATAAAATGCCCCAATTTTGCTTTTAAATAGGTTAAAAATGTCATTTTCCCATTTTAACCTAGTAAAAATTGATAAATTTTCCATGTGATAAATTTGTTTTTCATGATGATGAAAAACAAATAGTTTTTTGATAATTTTGCTTCTAAGGTTGTTAAAAACAAATAGGATTTTGATAAATTTGCTTTCCATGATGATGAAAAGCAAATAATTTGTTGATAAGTTTGCTTCTAAGGTTGTTAAAAACAAACAAGATTTTGATAAATTTGCTTTACATGATGATGAAAAACAAATAGTTTTTCGATAAGTTTGCTTCTAAAGTTGTTAAAAACAAACAAGATTGTGATAAATTGATATTCAGATTTGATTGATTTGTTGTGAGGAAGTGATATTGATGTTGTGTTGACTTGATGATTCTTCCTATTCAACAGGAGAGATTGAGCGTCTTGTAGTTACGGGAGAAATTCCCGAAGACATGGAGATTGATTCTGCAACTTGTACAGGTGAATAGAGATGTGATCAAGGCATGCAGACTGACCTTGAGGTGGATCAGGGGCAGGTGGATTAGGGGCAGGTGGGACAGAGCCGAGATTGGCAACATCAAAGGATAGCACTTCATAGTGCATTTTGCATGATGTCTTATTGATACCCTATTGAGACATTTGTATACATATTGATATGGTCCCATTTTGGATGATGTTATGTCATGCATAGCTGACATCTTTGTACATTTTGACATTCATTTTTGAGATATATAATATGAAGCGATGATTCTTTGTGATAAATGCTTCTATTTTCTATATGATGTTTATGATAGGATGGTTTCACGATGTTATGCTTATGATATATATGTATGGATGATTTTTATGATATGATTTATGATGTGATGTATGATGTATGGAAATAAATGAAATGATATGTTATGAAAATGAAAATGCAACAAAAATGATGTAAGGATTATGATGTATGCTTTATTATTTCTTGATGCAAATATGTATGAAAAATGTATGTGATGATGTTTTTGTGAATGTCAAATATACTTAATCATTTATTGGAAAGATATGAAACTTTGATACTTTGCCAGCTTTTTGAGAAAATCTACAAATGTGAAATGCAGATTTTAAAATGAATGTAATCTAATCATGCAAGATATCTGTACAATATTACCATTCAGAGAGCTTATTTGTGCTTTTTATGTCATCATAGAGCATTGAAATGTTGAAAGTTAATACAAGAATCAAAGGGTATGTTAGAACCACTGATGACCTGAGTATTGCTTTCGTGATTTTTGATATAGCAAGGTAATACAAGCATCTAGGTATAATTGAACCGAGATGACCTGAGTATCGCTTGCATAAATAGACAAGAGTTAACTAGTTTCCCATGCAAATTCTGAAATGTCATCAATGATACTTAGTAGAGCATGTCCCGCGACCAATTTGCATTGTACTAATGATTTCCTCACAAACAACAGACAAAGAAAAATCATACTCCTTCCTTACTTTTCTATTTCAATACATCATCAAATTGCTCTAGAGATATGATAGAAAATCAACCAACAATTCAAATTTTTTCCTAAAGTATTCCAAACATTATTCAGATTAAGATCATTCAACTTGGTTATCAACATTGATGTTTGTGGTTTGATTAGCATTGTTTTGACCATGTTGTTTTATTTCATTGGCATTGAATGATCATTTTGATGTTGTGGTTGATTTGATGCATCAATGTATGTTGCGTTTTATCAAACCGTCATTTGTCTGTTTGTGATATTCTAAAAGCTTGTTTCCCCTCTCTTGTTTAGTCTGTGTTTTTTCCCCTAGTGTAAACACAACCTGAATACTATGGATATGTACAAATTTCATCAAGCCATGATGAAACAAAAGAATTCTCATTGCATGATATGGATATGATAGATATGTATAGATGATAGATATGGAGAGATGATGAAAGCAAGACATAAATTAATAGATAGAGGAGCCCATTTTGATCACAAGTAGTGCTTGTTTGCCAGGTTTTCACCACTTTTTTTATTGTACCTTTTTTGTTTCTTCAAGATTTTTTATTTTTATGGATTTTTTTAAGGACTTTTTCTGATTTTTATGGATTTTTTTTTGGATTTTTTTTTATTTTTATGGATTTTTTCAAGACTTTTTTCTGATTTTTTAGACATAGAACTTCTTCAAATGAATGCTATTGATCGGTTCTTCAAACAGGTCCCCTTCTGACGTAGATAACTGATATGCTCCAAAACCGTATGCTACAATGATGACAAATGGACCAAGCCAATTTGGTTCAAATTTTCCTTTCTTTTCTCTGTCTTGCTGATTGCATGGATTTTATTTCAAGACTAAGTCACCTATTTGAAATGTCTATGGTTTAACTCTATGATTATAGCTACGGGACATAACTTGTTGATAACCCTTCAAATGATTAGCTGCATGTTGACGTCTTTCATCTAACAATTCTAGCTTTTACAAATGAGATACTCAGTTGTCTTCATCATTTATCAATCCTTTTAGTGAGGCCTTAAGCGAAGGTATTTCAACTTCTAATGGTAAGATCGTTTCTACTCCATATACCAAGGCATATGGGTAGCTCTTGTTGGTGTGTGAATGCTAGTTCTATATGCCCAGAAAGCTGGATTTAACTGGACATGCCAATCACGACCAACATCATTGACTGTCTTCTTCAAGATCTTCAAGATTGTTTTGTTTGAAGCTTCTGCTTGATCATTTCCTTGTGGATAGTATGGTGTAGAAAACCTGTGTTGGATGTGAAATTTTTCACAAAGTTCATCAACATCCTAATTCTTAAAAGGCTTCCCATTATCAGTGATGATAGAATTAGGAATTCCATATCAGTAGATGATGTAATTTAGGATAAATGAAGAGATTTGTTTACCAGTCACAGTCATTAAAGGAACAAATTTGATCCATTTTGTAAAATATTCTATGGCCGTGATGATGAATTTAAGCCCATTTGATGATGAAGGATGAATTTTTCCAACAAGTTCTAGTCCCTACAGAGAAAAAGGCCATGTTGGAGTGAAAGGACGCAATTCTTGTGCAGGTGCATGAATAAGATTCCCATGGATCTGGCATTTAGAACACTTTTTGACAAAAGCAAAAGATTCTCTCTCCATAGTAGGCCAATAGTATCCCATTCTAATAAGTTTCTTAGCTAAGGTTAAACCACTTGAATGAGCTCCACAAATACCACCATGAACCTCTTGTAAGGCTTTTTCAGATTCATCACGTTCAAGACATCGAAGGAGCGTACCATCAAGACCACGTCAAAAAAGGATATCGGCGATCAAGGTATAACAAGATGATTGGCATATGAAATTCCTTTTTTGGTTTCAAGATAATTCCAGAGGTAAGATGTTATTTTTTAGGTAGGTATAAATATTGCCATATAAAGGTGAATCAGAACTGGTTAAATGGCATATGAATTGGATCTCAGGATTATCATAGGAAGGAGAAAACAATTGTTCTACCAAGAATTCGTACCATTTTTTATTTTCTAATAATTGTAACAAGGAAGCAATTGTAGCCATTGCATATGCAGCTTTATTATCATTCCTTGAAATTTGTGAAAACTTGATTGCCATAAAATACTTTTTAAAGTTGTCCACCATGTTCTTATAAAGTAACAGTTTATCATCTTTAGTCTGATAATCATCATTGATTTGATTAATGACAAGTTGTGAATCACCGTAGACTTGCAGCTCTGTAATCCGCCATTCTAATGCTATCTTCATTCCTATGAGCAATGCTTCATATTCAGCTGTGTTATTTGTGCAAGGAAACATCAACTGATATGACTTTGGAATAATATGTCCTTCAGGTGTGACAAAAAGTATCCCTACCCCTGAGCCATGTTGTGTATAAGATCCATCAAAGTAAAATGTCCACAATTTCTTAATTGTTGTTGTGAAGATGTCTGCATCAAGGAATTCAATATGCATTGGGTTTTCTTCTTGTAAAGGTGCTTCAGCCAATTGATATGCAATGACTATCCTTTTATAGCTCTTTGATCTACATAGTGAATGTCAAACTCACTTAAGATCATTACACATTTTGCAAGTCTTCCTGTTAAGGTAGCTTTACTTAAAAGGTATTTTAGTGGATCAATTTTGGTGATCAGATTAACTGTATGAGCTAACATATAGTGTCGCAAATTTTGGGAAGCAAACACTACTACTGGGCAAGCTTTTTCAATGAAAGTGTAGTTCAATTCATGACTTGTTAAAGTTTTGCTGATATAGTATATGGCTCTTTCTTTGCTTGTAGAATCCTCTTGTGCTAGCAATGCTCCCAAAGATACTTCTGTTGCTGAAATATAAAGTATAAGTGGCTTTCCTGGAACTGGTGGAATTAAAACTGGTGGATTCATGAGATATTGTTTGATCTGATTAAATGCTGCTTCACATTTTTCCTCCAATTTAAATGGGACATTTTTATGCAATAGATGTGTAAATGGTAAAATTTTGTCTGCTAGTTGAGCTATAAACCTCTTGATGCATTGTAGGCATCCTTGCAGTGATCAGAGCTGACTAATATTTCGTGGTTGCGACATGTCCATTATAGCTTGTAATTTTTTTGGATCAACCTCTATGCCCTTTTCTGAAACAATGTATCCTAGGAGCTTTCCAGATTTAACATCAAAGACACATTTCTTTGGATTGAGTAGAATATTGAACTTCTCCATTCTGATAAAAAATTTTGACAAGATTTCTAGATGTTCTTCTCTTGTGTGAGATTTTGCAAGGAGATCATTGACATAATCTTCCATGAATGTATGCATCATATCATGAAATATTGTTGTCATTTCCCATTGGTAAGTAGCTCTTGCATTCTTTAACCCAAATCGCATTACATTCCAGCAATAGGTACCCCAAGGGCACATGAATGCTATTTTATCTTGATCCTCTAGTGCAATATTTATCTAGATGTATCCTGAAAATCAATCCATTAATGAATACATTGCATGACCGGAAGTTAAATCAACAATCATATCTATGTTTGGTATAGGGAAGTCATCTTTGGGACATGCCTTGTTCAAATCTCTGAAATCTATACAAATTCTAATTCTTCCATCCGGCTTTGAAATAGGTACAATATTGGAGATCCATTATGCATAGTCAATAGACCGAATGAATCCAACATCTAAAAGCTCCTTTAACTCTTCTTTAACCAATAATGAAACATGTGGATGCATTTTTATAAGTTTTTGCTTCACAAGTTTTTCCCCTGTGTTTATAGATAGATGATGCATTATCAGATTAGGATCTAACCCTGGCATATCAACATATTACCAAGCAAAGTTGATTTGATTCTCCTTCAAGAACTCTGTGAATTTCAGTACTTCTTCCACTGTTAATGATGCTGCAAGATATAAGATCCTTGGCTACTCTTTTGTACCTATGTTGATTGATTCTGTTGGCTCAATCAAGACAAAAGATATTTCTTGATAATGTTTAGGAAGAGTGTCAAGTTTCTCATCCTTCAGAGCCTCAAAAAGGTTTTCAATGTCAGATTCGCTCTTTATTTTTCTCTTGTTGTGATCTACCACTACCATTTTTTGGTTTTCACCGATAGATCTATGTTTTATTTCATTTATTTTGCAGCTAAGAGACTTGACACTATCCCTATCAAAATCTTGAGTATGAGATTCTTCAATGGAAAAATTATTTTCTTGATTAGATGAACAAAGAAAATTTACAATATCCTCATCATCATGAAATGTAGGGATATGGATAGGTGTATCGTTGTCCCAATCAATAAGTTCTGGATAAACTAAAGGTATGGGATCATTAGGTTGGGTAAGATCTTGAGCTGTCAAAGTCATGATATGGTTGTCAGTTTCATGATGGAAAAGGTCTATGATGGTATTCACCTGGCGATTATCAATCTCATCAAAATCTGAATCATCCTCACTTGAGTCATCATCATATCGTGGTTCAAATTCAAGTGATTGTGTTCCCAAGCTTTCTCCTTGTATAAGAATAGGTGCATATTTATGTTTGGTATCAACTTCTTTGTCTCTCCAACATTCATCATTATAGATGGTGTCCCATTCATATTCATTAGAATCAGTATCTGAACTATTCTGCAATTGGAAAATTAACTCATAAAATTTTTGTAGAGTAAGATCTTCATGGGGTTTATCTGAATTTGATTCTCCTTCATGAATTTGTTGTGCTTGCTATGAATTCGATTCTTTTGTATCTTTACCATATCCAAGTCCTATTTTATCTTTTGGATGTATTGAAATAGGTTGAATTGGCTCAATGATTCCTTTTTTTTTTTTTCCTATTGGTCCATTTCCTGCATAGCCCTTTCTTGGCATGATGGTATACCCTTTTCCATATTGTTCAGTAGGTAACTTGATGTGCAAGAGAGATTCATCTTCATCTTTTTATAATCAGCTTAGAATGTCCCTATCTTTAGCTTCTTCCTCAGTAGTATTAACTTAAATAATGAATTGTCCATCAAACTTTGTGATTGGCAAAAAAGTTTGGAATGTAGAGGTTGTTACGATATTTTGATTTGATAGGGTTGGCTGACCATGTGACCTCAGAGAAGGGGGTAAGCTAGAAAGGCATAGCGAATATTCCCCTACTCCTTTATCTTTTAAATGTAGCTTAGTATCAAAATGCTTTGTCAATTCTTGCAATTGGCCTTGTAGATTGGAAGAAGAAACAGTAAGAGCCTCCCTATTGTGTGGCACAAAGGCATCTTGAGTTGCTCGAAGATTTGAACAGGTTTGGGTACTATTGTAATTAGCTTGTATAGTTATTTCTTGTCCATCATACAGAAAATTGAGGCATTGATGATACGTTGATGGTACCACCTGCATATCATGGATCCATGGATGACCCAAAAGTATGTTATAGGAAAGATCATGATCTAGAACCTGACAAAAGGTATTTTTCACAACAGGTCCCACTCTGATAGGTAACATTATTAATCCTTTGGAAGCTCTTTCTTCATCATCATATGCCTTGATAGTTATTTTCCTTCATGGATCAATGGAATTTTCTGATATTCCTAAGGCATGTATTAGCTTTAATGTACAAATGTTTAAACTAGCTCCTCCATCTATTACAGGACATTTGATTCGATGTTTATGAATCATGACTTCGAGATAAAGTGATGAATTATGCGAATGTGTCATGGAGGTATCATCTTTTTCAGAGAATGAAAGACAAGTGGGGAAGAAAAATGTCCCACCATGGCTTGAAATTTGTTTACATCCAAATTAGTGTCGATAGTTGTGTTTACAAGAGCTTCTTCCAAAATATTCTTGTGTATGGGGGATATTTTGAGAAGTTCAAGGATTGAGATTTGAGCTGATGTTTTTCTCAAGTGGTCAACTAGATTATAATGAGTTGGAGGAGAAATAGCTGCCTTAGATGAACTTCCTTTTAAGACAACTTTTGCTTGTCCTCTCGTAGTCACATCAACTTGTTGATATTCTTGTTTTTCCTTGACTTTGATAACATTAACTTGCTGATCATATGCATAGATGTGGCAGATTATGTTGTCTTCAACATTATTTATGCTTTTTGCTTTGGTATTTGATGTTTCCCCCTTTTGATAATTTGGTAAAGGATCTTTGACTACTTGATGATCGTCATTGGTATGATGTCCTTCAATTGTGATGGTGCCATTGTCAATTAAATCTTGTACAAGATTTCACAAGGCTTGACAGTTATTTGTTCTGACCTTTACATCGATGATAATTGCAATAATACGAGTCATTCCATGATAGTGGTTTGACTCATGGCTCATAATTCCTTTCTTGTGGCAAGGTGATAACCTTATTATCAAGAAGCTCCTTGAGAGTAGACTCAAGAGATTTAACCAAAGCGGTAAAATTTTGTCGATTTGAAAAGAATGGAGGTCTGGATGGATTTGATGTTTGGGTATTTCCCAGATTACCACAATTATCCTTGTTGTTTTGATTGGTCATGCTTTCTTGATTGGAATTTTGTTGGTTGTTGTTTCCTTGTTTGTTGGTATTTCCTTGTTGATTGTTATTTCCTTGTTGATTGTTTCGTGGAGCACTTGATAAGTTGAAGATAGATGATCTTGTTCGTAGATTGATTGCATCCACTATACCATCATTGACAACATTTTTATTTATGTTCCAAAACCTTGTTTTATCATTGTTGTTATGGTTGGATGAACTTGGATTATCAAGTTTTATTACCCCTCTTTTGACCAAGGCTCCTTCAATGGTGATTGCGTTTTCAATCAATTTTTCAAAGTTAGGCAGACAATGAAGATTAAGAATGTAGCTTAGTTCTTGATCTAGGCTATTGATAAAGATATCCATCTTTTCTTTTTCAGGAACAGGACAGGAAAATTCTTTCAAACAATCTTCTCCATCTTTGCAAAAATGTAGTGAAAGATTCTCCCACTTTTTGTTTCACTTTACAAAGATCAAGCATGGTTATCTGGTGTTGGATGTTGTAAGTGTATTGTGATATAAACTGATTGATTAATTCCTCAAAGGTTTTGATGGGAGGGGTGATCTTTGAAAGCCACTCCATGGATTGTCCACCCAAACTTTGTGGAAACAATCGCATTAAGTAGGTATCTTCATAAGCGAATTCTAGACTCATATTTCGGAAATCCCTCACATGTTCAATGGGGTCAGTTTTTCCATTGTACCTAGAAAATTTAGGAATTTCGTAATGTTTTGGAAAAGGAATCATTTGAAGAATCCTATCAAATGGATAAGAACATATGTCATCCAAAACATACTTCTTTGTTGCACCCCGTTGCATTTCCTTTATTTTCCCTTGTAATTCTTTTATCTGTTGAGTAAGAGCACTAAAATCATTAGGAGGAGTTTCAAGATTGTCTTTAATCCCTTCTATATCAAAATTAGAAGGTAACTTAGCTCCTTGATTAGATAATGAAAGGAAATATCTTTCTTTGTTTTGTTCTAAAATCCTTTTGACTAAAGTTTGAAATTGGGGATCTTGCTCTGCTTCTTGAAGTTTTTCTTTTGTTATCTCTTTAGTATGAAATGGATTCTCTTCTCTCTCACTAGAATCACCCATTTTGTTTGTGGTACTTTTTCCCTCATCTTTTTCTATGTGCTTTTGAGATCTCATGACAATAGGCATATGCTTTGCCCAAAATTTTACTAACTTTTGATCAAAAGAATGAAATAGTGCAATTTATGATGGATATGAAAGTCAGGATAGAATGAAAATTCTATGACTTAAATGATTTCTAGTCTTTAGCTCATGTTTTTCCCTGATTGAAAGGATGAAAATCCTATTTGTAGGAATTTGAACAAAAGATTGAGAAAAAGAATGATTTTTCACTTTATGAAGTTTGATCGTAAGTTCGTAAGAAGATGGATTTGTGATAAATGCCTAATGTGATTGAGTTCTCTATTGTAGAAATTAATTCAGACAAGTTGAATATACAATTGTAGGTTGGGGTATATAAGAAGAATGAATATGCTGACTGTGGTTGTGCCTTTGAGAAAGGGCTCTTCTTTGAAAGAAAGCTTGTGAGTATAATGGTTCTACAACATAATCATTAGTGAAACCTCTAACACAGTCGTTATATCGATCAATAAAGGCTCTATGTTCAAGTAAAACCTTTTGACTTTGGTACAAGAATCGTCTTTTCTTCAATAGTTTCTTGTAGCTAAGTGGTTTCTTTGGATTTTTGACTCATTTGAGAATGGATTTCTTAACAAAGGTTGTGGATTTCCAATCTCTTAACATGAGAGTAATCAATGTAATCACGAGTTTTGGATGATCTTTACTAAATTAATGTTTTGAAGACACATCAAACAAGTTGTAGAATAGTTGTTTTTAAGTCGTATACTAAACATCAAGTGTATGATCAAAATGTTTTTCAAAAAAAAATTTCACAGGTTTTACACATGACAAATAGTGCAAGCAGACTCACTCTTAGTACTCAGGTAGGTCACCATAATAATCAACAACCCACATCTTAGAACTGTGTCAACTCACACAGCTGTGTCACCCCCAAAGGGGAGCCCATGTTTTTGTCTTTTCTAGGTGCATACTCAGAGTGACGAAAGTGGATACCAAATCCCCTGAGCAAATGGTCCTTGGCAGTTATATGGTGAGTATCTTGGGGGTAGATTATTCCCTCCCCTGCACTGTGATTATTATGATGTTTAGAAACTAACTTTGGCTAGATACTACACTAAGTTCGTAGTAAGGGTTTCCATTTGGTGCGAAAATAATAAAATCCCTCAAGAGACCTCCCAACCTTTAGAACAAAGGCTTTGAGGATGGTTATCTTGCACACTACCCGCAAAAGAGGGTTTCCCTATATTTGCTTAAAATTTTATAGTGGAGCAGAATAGCTTGGCTTTGGCTTGAACCCACTTGAGTCATTACTCTTGGGTGAGTACTTTTTCCCACAAGAGCAGGCTCTATAAAAGGTTTTAACAAAGCTTAAAATTGCATGAAATAAAATAGATGAGTCTAGCATTTTGATCACCCAATTAAGGGGAGAGCATAGGCCTATCACCGTTTAATCATAGCAAGCAAAAGTTCAATTTTGAGCCCCAATAAATAGTTTTCTATACTATGTGAAGATATTGCTTCACAAAGACATGGAGTTCTTTTTAGTCATAGAAAATGAAGTGACTATCCTAGGGTTGCTTGATTTTTGAAATAAGTGACTATCCTAGGATTGGTTCATTTTCTTAAATCTCGTACTAGTCACAGTTGCATTGGATCCAGTCAAATTTCTACTTAAGTTACAGATTACAGTTGTAGATTTGCAAATTTTATGCTAAAATAGAAAAATGTGCTAAAACAGTCATCAAGAGCACTAAAACAGAGTTAAAGAGCGCTAAAATAGAGTTAAAGAGCGCTACAGAATTATTAACGAGTGTTGTAGGATGAGTAATGGGCGCTGCAGGATCAGTAACGAGCACTGCAGGATGAGTAATGGGCACTGCAAGATCAGTAATGGGTGCTGAAATAGAGTTAAAGAGCGCTAAACTGGGTGTAATATGTGTTGAAACATGTTTAATGTGCTAATACGCTCTTCTAGCTGTAACCTGTCAGAAAAATCTACAAAAAGATGTTAAAATTGGGGCAAGAGCCCCACGGTGGGCGCCAAAAATGTGTGTGCGAAATGTTAGTATCAAAATAAGATAAAAAAACACACCAATACAACATTAAACTAAAGAAAACTAAATAAAATGAAATCAAAGAAATCAAAGAGATTTTCTTTAGAATCGTTCCATTGTCCTCTATCTCCAATGATTTGCTTGAGGCTATTGCTCTCAAATTGTATAAGCAAAGCTTCTCAGAATGGCAACCTGCAAAGGGAGAGTACTTCTCTATCCTATATGTTGGTGGAGTGAAATGTTGATATACAGATATGCATAGGGGCTATGGATTATGGATGCTATTGAAACTATGATATGATATTGATAAGCCATGCTATGGAATGCTGATATGCTAAGCTATGCTATATTATGATTCTAGAGGCTATGGATGCTGGAAGGCTAATTGATTATAGTTTTCCCATACAAAAGATTCTCTTGTTTCAAAGACCCGACAGTCCCTTTTATAGATTTTCACAGGAAAGAGCTTGGCTAGCAAAGATCAATGGTTGTGAGATTGTCTAGTAATTTTGAATGGTGAGAGATGGAGAGGTTGAGAGGAAAATGGAAGATGTTGGGAGGTTGGAGAGAAGAATGGAGGTTTGTCTTCAACCCATGAGAACAAGCTTGCTCAGAAATAGAGAAATTAATTTTCTGTTTTGAATTTTGTTTCACGATTATTGGAGATAATTAAATAAATAAATTTATTTAATTTTATGTGTTATGTGTGTTTAAAATATTTTTGAAATATCTAATTTGAAGACTATGGAAGACTCAATTAAATATTTGGAATATTTAATTGTAAATAGACTTTAGAAGAATTAATTAAATATTTGGAATATTTAATTGTGAATGGAATTTAGAGAATTAATTAAATATTTAGAATATTTAATTGTGAATGGAATTTAGAGAATTAATATTTAATCTTTATTTGAATAAAATATTCAAACCAAGATTATGTGATAATTAATATAAATAAATTGTAATGTTTATTTAATTAATTAAGAAAATGGATAAGAAAAGTGATTAAATAAACTTATTTATTTAATTGAAATGAAAAATTGAACAATTTAAATAAATTATTTAGATTTATTTATACATAGATTGAATTTAGAGATTTAATTAAATATTAAAAATATTTAATTAATTACTAGACTATTGTGATGTGACCATTTTTTTAGGTGTATACAAAAGTCATTTGTTCAATTTTAATCCAAATTGAAATGCTAGTAAGTACCTAAGATTCAATTTTAACCAACTTGATAAAGCTTGACTTGTGGGTTAATTTTAAGTCCAAATCGAATCTAGTTGGTCCCAAAAATTTAAATGCATGAATTAGAGCCCAAATTGTCACAAAAAGCATTAAAAAATGTTTTTTAAAATTTCAAACTCTGCCCCTTCCCTACTTCCTACAAATGTGGTGCTAAAAGGAAAATGCGACACTCTGTCAGTAACGTATGTGATGCTGAAAAATGTATGCAATGCTCTGGTGAAGTCAAATGTTGTACTATGTAGAAACATATAGTGCAAATGTAGTGTTATAGAAAAAGTGGTGCTCTACAGTGAGAAAATTAGCTAGAAGATAGAGGATATGAATGTGGTGATGTGTCAAAATTTCCATGACAGATGTGTGTGAATGTGGTATGGTGTGAAAAATGTGGAACTATGTCAAAAGTGGTGCTCTACGACGTTGCATTTGCAAAAAGGTGGCATCACTCCCCTGTAGCTAGAAAAAAAGGAAAAATTATGCAAAATTGAACATGTTAGATTGCTCAGCCCTCCTTCTACCACCAAAATGTGAGCACAAAAATTTCAGACTAACAAAAGATCAACAAAACAATTTCAAACATGTTAGTAACACAAATCCAATGCTCCCTATCAGATTCTTCAACTAATTTAAGAGAAAACATGAAATAAAGAAGGAAATAACATAATTGAAGCATGTGATCTAATCTAAACTAGCAAAACCTTCATCCCATAGGGGGAGTGGTGTTCCTTTGATGTGGAAAGAATTCCTTTCCCAATCCCTTGATAAGCTTGATGAGTTGTTGAAGATTTCAAGATGAAAAATGGCTATAATCTAGCTACGAAACTTGAAAATGATGGAAAAATAAGAACTCAAATGGCTATAGTTATAATGCATGAAGTTGTGGATCCATATTATGAAAATGATACCTATATGTATAGAAGCCAGAGGTTGAAGATTGGAGGAATTTGGTGAATGTGGGATAGATTGAGAGCCAATGAGAATGCACCAAGTGTCACAGTTCTATTGGATGAGGGTGGAGCACATTTTGGGAAACGTGTGAGTGGAGGAGGATGGAAGAGAAGTAAATGTTGGTTGAGAATTTGAAATTCTTGTAAGAGGAATTAAATGATATTTGAGAGGTTGTAAGAGGATTTAAAAGGTTATAAGAGAATTTATTGCAAATGTAAGAGGATGTGATATATTTTTGCAATCCTTTGGAGGGAAATTGATTAAGAGGTGGTTGAGAGGAATATTCCTCAAAATATGCCTTTGTGAGGTTAATTGAGGTATTCAAATAATTAGAAGAAATTGATTTTACGTGCAACCTAGTTAGTTGACCATGAGTTGATTTAATTATTGAAGAGTTAAAAGTTGGAGGATTTGATAATGATGATTAGAAAGCTAATTTAGGATCAATTAATCTAGAATTAATTAATTGGAGTGAATTGGGAGATGTGACATTTTATTTGATTGATTTTTAATCATATGAGAGGATTAAGAGAGGATTTAATTTAATTATTTGATTTAATTAAATAAGATGAAAATTAGTTAGAAGAAGGGTGAATTAATCAAATAAATTTAATTATTTGATTAATAGTTGAATTTGTTGATTTTAATTAAATAATGTTGATTATTCACTTAAGTGATCAATTTGAAGTGATTTTAGAAGAAATGGTGTTAGTTGATCAGAATCAAATGCATAATATCAATTAGGATATTTTTAGTGTCTGCAAAAAGTTCTCAGATCAATGACATACACGTGTGACTCTCATATCTCAACTATAGAAGAAGGGAAATTGGCAAGCTAACTTTAAATGAGAAACATGGTATATTCATAAGCTATGAGATTACGATGAGAGATGATGAACCTTCCAGGAAAGAAGTTGCTTTCAAGACTGTTAATAAAGAGAAGGATATTTCTTCCTAGAAAAATAAAGTAGAATTGATTCCATCTAAGGATGATGAGACTAATGAAGAGGAGGAAAACTTGATCAAAAGTCTAAGAAGAGGACCTCGAAAATACAAAGGTAAGTTTCCCTTTAAATGTTTTGAATGTGGTAAAGTAGGTCATTTCACTACTAAATGTTCCTACAACAGCTCATATCATGAACAAATTCATGCTTTTGATGCTAGAAACCATGAAGTTATCTTTATGGCAAAAGAGTCTAAGGAGAAGAAGAATGAAAAGGTTGACAATTTTCCTAAAGAGGGTGAAGAATAAGGTGTAGTTGATCTTGAAGGAGAACTCATACATGCTCTTGATGAGATTGATGATCTCATAGACAAGATTGAGGAGTTAAAGAAGGAGAACAAGTAGTAGAAGAAACTTGCTCAAAAAGAGTCAGATAAACTAAGCAAGGAACTAGATGAATCTACCTAGAATGTAGTAGATTTGAAGTTGAAGTTAGAAGAAGCCAAGAGAGCAAAGGATGTGATTAATTCCAAGCTCCAATATAAAGTAGACAGATGCATGAAGCTTGAGGAAGAGATTGTTGCTCTGAGAAGAGATCTAGAAAAGGAAAAAGCATAGATAGAGAAAGGACTAAAACTGAAAAGTGGCTCAAGCATTTTAGATGAGTTACCAAGCATCTAGAGGCCTACAACTAAACATACTTAGGTATGGAGAAAGGAAAAAGATCCTTTTTTGATGCTTTTTCAAAGTTGTATGAAAGATTTAGAGCAAAAAAAAAGTCTAAATCTATCAAGGAGAGCAACTGCGAAGGAAAAGACTATAATGAGAGATATGAAAAGGCAAAGAAAAATAATGAAGAAAAGAAGCCTGATGCAGACAAGAAGGATAGATAATTAGATCCTAATCACCAGAAGAATAAGAAAAAATTCACTAATATTGATGGATTCACTAGGTTGAGAGACACTAGAAGGTGGATGCACAAAAGACATCATCCTGTACAAAATGCTATGACTAGGTATTCTTCATATTTCTATTGATACTACTATTCATGTTATTAGTATGGTCATAGGGATAGAGAGTGTCAAATTATTCTTAAAAGGAGTGTAAATTTTGAAAGAAAAAACTCATTTTCTCCTTTAGTTGATATGAATATAGTTTGTTTCAATTGCTATAATTTTGGTCATACAATGAGAAACTATAGAGCAAAATTTGTAAGACAAAATGCTCATTTTGAGAAGAAAAATACACCTCCAAAAGCTGAAAAGAAAACTAAATTCTTTGAGAAAAAGGAAGAAATTTTTCATGTAGGAGCATCTAGAAGTATTCAAACAATTGTGACAATTGATAGTAAGTTACAAAGTACTAGAAAGAAGCACATTTGAGATTCCCAAAATTTACTACATTTAATTGTTAGAGGCTATATAGCTAGAGTTAGTTACTAGAAACCATGAGCTATGACATATCAGAAATTAAAATTATTTGGGTTTGATTCTAGAGAGATATCATCATCTAAAGATTACCTATGTTCACAAAGAGAAGTCGATAGTGTTTGGTGAAGTTTAATTGATCTGCAGAGAAATTCTTATACTTGTAGAGTGAAAAGGAATATTGTTCAAAGAAGTTAAGGACCTGGCTAACCTTTAGTAGGGACCACACAAAGTTCTATGTATTTGTGGAGAAAAGCTTTATGTTTGGGGCTAACCTATCTATATTTACACGTTACCTAACCAGTCAATGTAACTAGGCTAACTTGTTAATGGTTAGAAGACTTGCAGAGGATATAAATGAAGGATAAGGATTTGTTACAAGACAATGAATGTTGAGTTGATTGATAGTACAAAGTATGAAGCATGGTGATAAAGTGTTTTGATCTAGAAAGATCATAGAGTAGAGGGAGTGTGGAGTAGGAGGAGTCAATGGAAGATTGCTATTGTATGAATTGTTTGTAACCCATGGGCTACGACCTAGCATCTGTAAAGCCTAAGTGGCATATTTAATGTGTTCATGATTATAATATATGAGGAATGAGCTTTGAAGGTTGGGTTTTTCCATGTTAGGGTTTTCCCAGGATACATCTTGTGTCATGTGTTCATGAATATATTTAACTTTTTTATTATTAACATTTAGTTTCCATTGCATATCTATTGTGATCATGGAGTTAGTAGTTTAGGATGCAAGGTTGGATAGTCCTTCATTGGACTCTCCTACCTTGACTATGTCAAGTGGTATTAGAGCTGGTTATGAGTCTATTAGCTAGTTGTGAATTTGTTGGGAAGGAGGACAGTGTTGAAAGAAGTGTGAAACCCTAGAAGTAACAAGTGTCACCACTGAAGAAGATCAAGGCAAGGAATATTTGGGTAAATTTTTTGAATTTATTTGTTTATCTAATTTGCTTCAATGAGGAATATTGGGAAGAGGATGAAGAAGGAAAATGAAAACCTAATATACAAAAGGGATACTTTGGAGGAAGAATTGTGTGAAATCAAGAAGTGTAATTCAAAATTGATGGAGAGGATGAAAGAACTAGGATAAAGAAAGTATGATGCTCTTGAAGAGGAACTGAAGAATGTAAGGAGGACAAATCAAGAATTGAAAGCAAAGCTAAATATGTTTGAAGATGTTGGAAAGAGATTTGTAGAATTGGAAGAAGGTTTCAAGTTGTTTGTAAAGATGGAAAAGAGGAACAAAGATCTGGAGGAAAATTTAAAAGAGTTGAATAAGGAGAACAACTTGTAGAAGAATGAAATATCTAACTTGAAGGAACATGTTAAGTAGTTAGAGCAATCACTTGTAGCATGCAAGAAGGAGACTGAGAATCTAAGATCTAAGCCTGAGTTTTTTGATGTTTCTTGTGATACTAATGATTTGTGTGATGTTTCTAAAGATGGTAGTGCAACTAAACCTACAGTTGTTGGTAATGGTATGGATTTCAAAATCATGCTAAAAAATGGATATGAAGGAAAAGGACCAGTAATAAGATCAAGAAATAAAGGCCTTGGATATGATAGAGGTAGGAATGTCATTGCAAGTTCAAATCGAGGAAGAAAATGTATGTATTGTTCACAATGTAATATGCATGGGCATGAAAAGGAACTATGTTAGGATCTATATCCTTGTAAGTTATGTGGGTTAAGGAATCATTATGAACGGATGTGTTGGAATAGACAGAGAAGGAGAAAGTCTATGATAGGTTGTATGTAGAGGGTTTATGGATGGATTGATGGGGGAAAATGGAAACATGTACATTGTATGTTTAGAATATTGCATAGATGCAAGAATTCATATATTGAAGAAAAGGATGGATCAAGATGTAGAGAAAGATCTTATGCAATGTAGAACATGGACAACAATTCAAACCACAAAGAGAGAAATGAGAGGATTCATAATTCTTATCACAATGAAGGATACATAAGGTATTTTGATAGAAGAACTTGATTTCAAGTTTGGAGGATGAAAGAATCAAGCACTAAATGTCATTAAGAAACTAATGCCAGAGAATCTAACGAAGGGGAAGTAGTAAATGATGCATAGATAGTTTGTGTAGATAAAGAACAACATGTTGATATAGAGATAGTTTATGCAGAGGAAGAACCTTTTGAGTTACTAGATGTGATAGAGAAACTAGAAGAAGGTGAAGCATTAATCTTAAGGAGAAATTTTATGCACTAGAGCAAAGTAAATTTTAATGAAGGAACAAAGAAGGAAAATGATCTTGAGGCAACTTGCAAGGTGGGATTGCTCAGACTGCTGACCAGTGAGGTAGTGAAAGGCTTGTGAGTAGATCATCGAACCCAAACTGCAATAAGATAGAATTTGGGAAAACTTGCAAGGTGGTCTTAGATCATTGACCAGTGAGGCAGTGCAAGGCCTACAAGTAGAACTCTGAACTTAAAAGAAGGATTACAAGTAGATGCCAAACTTAGAAGAAATTGATGTAGTTTTGCAAGGTGGAATTGAAAAAAATGCTAACCTTGACACATTAGCAAGTACCTATGGACAAATCATTGAACCAATTCAAAGAGACAACATTGGATTTGACACAATAGAGACCAAAGAAAAGAGGCTCACTTTTAAAATAACCCCAAGAGTCTGATGCAGGAGCATGTGGAAGTATTCAAACAATTGTGATAGTTGATAGTAAGTTGTGAAGTACCAAATGGAAGCACATTGGAGATTACTTCACTTTACCACATTTAATTATTAGAGGCTATGGAGCTAGAATTAGTTACTAGACACCATGAGCTATGACATATCAAAAATATAGATCATTTGGGTTTGATTATGGAGAGATATCATCATCAAAAGATTACCTATGTTCATAGAGAAGCTAACAGTGTTCGGTGAAGTCTAATTGGTTTGCAGAGAAATATTGAGACTTCTAGAGTGAAAAGGAATAATATTTGAAGAATTTAAGGACCTGGTTGACCTTCAGTAGGGACTGCATGAAGTTCTATGTATTTTTGAATCAATATTTTATTTTTGGGGCCAACCTATCTTTATGTACATGTTACCCAACTAGTCATTGTAACTAGGTTGACTTGTTAATGGTTAGAGGATTGTGGAGGATATAAATGAAGGAGAATGATTTGTTACAAGACAATTGGTGAGGATTTGATTGATAGTATAAAGTATGAAGCATGGCGATGAAGTGTTTTGATCTAAAAAGATCACATAGTAGAGGGAGTATGGAGTAGGAGAAGGAATTGATGGAATATTGTTATTATATGAATTGTTTATAACCCCTGGGCTATGGCCTAGCATATATAAACCTCAACTGACATGCGTAATGTGTTTGAGATTATAATATATGAGGAATGAGCTTTGAAGGCTAGTTTTTCCCTGTTAGGGTTTTCCTAGGATACATCTTGTGTCATGTGTTTATGATTATCTTTAACTTTCTATTGATTACCATTTAGTTTTCATTGCATATCTATTGTGATCACGGAGATAGTAGTTTAGGCTGTAAGGCTAAATAGTCCTTCATTGGACTCTCCTACCTTGACTATGTCAATTTTGAAAATAAAACTAAGAAGGTGTTGATTGGTGTTTTTGCACCTTCTCCACATAGACAATGCATAAGTGCAATGCCTCTCTTGAAAGGTAGTTTTTGCAACTAAGTTTTAGAAATCGCCCCAAGGTCTCTTGGATGTTAGGTCATGATAATGCTTGGAATAATTTAATTTGGTTGTTGGTAATCAAAAAGGTAATTTATGGTTGGCTAAGCATTGAGGGAATTGGATCTACAAAAATAGTTGTAAAATCTAGAAATGTGGTATAGTTGCTGCAATTTTAGGACAACAAACTAAAAATCCATGTTTTCCATCATATTTGGCTTTAAAGTGATGTTGGAACTTTACTTCAACTTCAATTTTCAAAGAAAAGTCAAAAAGGAAAAGGGATGAGAATTTTCCTTGACCTACAACTAATGTTGAATAGTAACAATGGAGGATGCTACGTGGACAACCTTCCTAAAACTAAGTTCCACTTAACCAAGGACTACCTACAATCTCATGAAACTAGTGCAATCTTCTAAGGTCTGCATATTTTCAACCATCTATTCACCATTAAAGAATGAATAATAGATTAAATTTAAGTGTAGCAATGAAATGATGCTCAAACTAACTTTACATAGTTGTTTATCATCAATAGAAAGCAAAAAGTATGAGCAGGGAAGATATCGACACCATAACATTCTTCACCATTAAAGTGCAACATATAATAATGACTAAGAGAAACTTAAAACTAAAACAACCAAGACAAAATATAATATTGGGAGATTGAATCATGCAAAAATGTGAAAAAAAACACCATAATCCATCAAAATAATGCTCTTCTCATTAAATTTCTACAAATACCTTTACACAACAACTCAACTCTCTCTTTGAAAATGAGAGGAGAACCCTATTTATAGTTTTCCAAAATTAGAATGAATGGACAAGATTATCTTTCATTGTGTGGCCCAGACTCATTTTACATTAGGGTTTCACCTACCCCCAAATATATGACAATATAAAATACTCTTTTGTCTTTTTCCTTGTTTTGTCATCTAGTGACTCTGGTACTGTAGCATTTTTGTCTTGTAGTGGCTACCTTCCTTTATAGCTACTTTGACAAATATGTATCATCTATAATTGGCTTTCCAACCACCTTTTGAGCACCTGCATATTCTACAAACTTTCCCAACATGGCCACTAACTTCCTTTCCTTAGAGATCTCAGATTTGAGAATCTAGAAGGAAATCCTCTTGATTCTTTCTATAATCTCCTATAGATTTTGTGTGTAATTTGAAGCATCCTCTACCATCTGCTTTGTCTACATGAAGGATCTTGTAGTAAAATCCATAAATTCTAGTGACAAGGTATCACCAACTCCTCACTCCATCTTCTAGTCAAATAAAGGCTTGACCCTTTTTGCATCTAGTTCAAGGGTGGGAACCTCAAAATCTATCATTTTTTGCATAATATTGGTGACCAATCCTCTTCTACATTTTACTAATATCCTCCTTTGATAACAAGGAAGGTGGCGTTGACATTTTTGTTGGAGTCTCTTCTTTTGTGGATGTCCACTTTTGAATATAGGTGGTGAGATCCACTACTTGAGCCTTCAATTCCTCCTTGGTGGACTGATCCTTATTCAATGGTTGCATAATAGTGGCCACCAATCCTTTAAATTCATGTATCTTTTTCTCGCGGGTCATTGTGCCTAGGTTAATTTTTGATATGTTGTAGTTGGTGCCTGTATCTTTGTCTATCACAAGGGTGGCAATTTGTATCATTTGGGAACCCGGGGAATCCACTATGATGTAGGAGTGGAATTCAGGATTCTTTTATTTTCTTATTCTCATTTGGGCCCTTGCCAAGATTTCCTCTAACCTTGCTATTGGGTCAGCAAGCACAAGATCCTTTTTCCTTCCTAATTAGTGTTCTAGCCAATCAAACATTTCATTTTGTGTCTTCATCATTGGGAATCCTTATATCATAATTTTCCTCCTCTAGCCCCTCTATTTGTATAGCCTTTCCTTTATCTAGCTTAGTAGGAGATATATTCTCTCTAATGATGCTCTACTATAGTTGGGAAGCCCCTTTATCTCCTTTAGGTTTAGTCTCTTTCTTTTATATTCTCTTCTTCTTCCTTCTCTAGCTCTTTCTCTACAAGAACTTACTCTTTTGAATTCATTACTTCTTGTCTTAGGCCCTCATCTTGGCTAGTTTGAGGAGGCTCCTCAAGGATCTTCACATTTATATCAGCACTTTCTTTCTCTTCTTCAGAATGATGTTCCTTAGGATTAGCCTCTTCACTTACAACCTTTTGTTCCTAGAGCACTTCATCTTCTTGATTCGAGGTTTCAACCTCACAAGGCTCATCGAGTTGGTTAATTTCTTCACCTCTAGAGTTTTGTTGTGCTTCTTCATAGGAGGCCACCTTATCAATATTTACATTCAACCCTCCCTCTAAGAGCTTGAAGTAGTCATCCCTATCAAAATACCCAAGCTCTTTAATGATATCTTTTGTAGTCTCTCCTTGTTGTTGCACATGTAATTTCTCCATCTCTTCTAAGATTTACATTGTGGCTTTCATCTTTGGTGGTTTAGTATGGGGTGGGGGAAGAGCTAGGGAAACAATGAGTTGAGCCATTAGGGTCTAAACCTTGGGGTTGAGGATTACCCCAAAGAGTTCCTTAGGTACATTTTTCATATATGTTGTGAATGCATGGGACAGATTGGGAATTTTCATAGTGGTTGTCATTATGGAAGGAGGAAAATTGGATAGAGTAGGAAAGGGAGGCAAGAGTAAGGAAGTTGATAAAGGGGAAGTAGTAGAGAAAGGAGAACCCAATACTACTATTGGGGTGGTTGGAAAGGTGGGGGCAAGATGGAAAAAGATGTCTACCCCAAGTGGAGATGAGATGGGAAAATATTGGGTTGAAGGAGGTGGTGGAGTGGTAGTAGCAGCGACAGTGGGAATGGATGTGGTTGGTGGTGGTGAGTGAGGCCACTTAGACTCTTCTTCTAGAGGAAAGGTTTCCTCCTCGATAGTCGGCATTTCTAACAAAAATGTCCATGTTCTCCCCTTCTTGGGTGGAGGTGGACATTTTTTTGTATTACTCGTATAAACCTTGGGCTTGGGCAATTGCTCTAATGCCTCCTTTCTCTTTCTAGATCATTTAGTGAGTGGGGATTTAGGTGCCTCATCGAGGGGCTTTGCAATAGTAGCACTATTAGTCTCACTAACTATTTCATCTTCAAGTTATCCATAGGTGAGCTTAACACCTTGTTCCTTTAATTATGCAATTTATTCATCTAGACATTTCTTTGCTTTGTTCTCCATAGGACAAGTGAGAATGTCTAGGTTTGTGACTTCTTCTTTGGACCAGTCTATTACTAGCAAAGGTGCATTCATCAGCACACCATATCTTTCATCTATCATGTTGTCATCATCGATAACTTGGTATGGCACCTACAATAAATTGATTGAATTTATAAATGAGAGGGCCAGTCTCATATAATGGCACATTGGCACTTCTTTATCATCCTTTCAATTGGCCCAAAAATCCTCAATGTGAGAGTGATGAGCATACTCTCTCCCAACCCACTTTTTCAACTTTCCCTTAGGGTATACCCTTCCTCTATCTATATTGAGGTTTAGATTGTACTCAGCCAACTCCTTCTTTGAATATTTTGCATATTGGGCATTGAGGTAAGCATACATACTATGTCCAAGAGTGAGAGGATATGGGACCATAACCCTATATTTGTTGCTTAACAATGTGTGAGAAGTATGCAATTTCTGAGTTACCTCTTAAATGTTAATCCTGTCATTGAGATAGCGGGGTAACTTGAAGGTTTCCCTAAGAATCCCTGTACTTTGATGTAGGTGAACTTAGGGAATTGTATGAACAAATATCCATAACCCATTATAGACACTGTTGTACTATGTGTTACCCTCCTTTCAAAATCTCCACCTAGGAGTCTGGTTATATTTCCAATGAAGGCATGATTTACTCTCTAATATTTTCTTTCAAAATTCTTGTATTGTAGTTGAGGGTAACAATAATATAATTTAAAATATCCTTGCTTAGTTCCCAATTCCACAATGCAAAACAAACCCTTGTATGGGAACTTAGCCACTAGGAGGTAGACCAAATAGGAATTCATGAAGAAATGAGAGGTATTCTTTACCTCCATTAATTAATGATGCATGTTGTAACTAATCATTTTTTTCCAAATGGAATTTGGTCTTTCCCTTAAGGATCTCTTCTATGAAATAAAACATCTAGTTTTCAAAGAATGTGACAATAGGAAGGCCCATTACTCTGCTCAAAAGTGTGACTATGTCATGGTAATCCTCAAAGACGTCACTTCTGCATAGGGTTTGGGGAACGTTGGCAATGCTTGCCCTCTTTTCCTTTAACCAATTTTGGTTGATTGTTTGTTTCCACCCAATATGATCTATTTTATACATATTTTGGGTGAATTCCTTCTCTACTTCTTCCATCTTGTTGAAGATTGGAATGTCAATTTTCCTAACAAAACCCCTCTAAAAATTCTCTGGGTTCCATTTTAAATTTTGCAAATACTTGGCTTGGACCCTTGTTTTTGGGCTAAGGTTATGTTCCTCGTCACTATTTTAGGGTTTGTGTTGCCAAAAATCCTCAAAATGGACCTACAAGCCTAAAAACCCCTTATCCATTCTAATTCTACATTGACTTGATGCTCCTAGTCTTTAGTTGTTCAAGTCACCACTTATACCATTTGAATCATTATTTTCACCAGCCCCTTGGGTTTAGGTTTCTTTGTCACCAAGTACTCTTTTAAGTGCTTAATTTTTCCTATGGGTCGGATTGATTTTCATATCTAATGATTTAAGTGTTAAGCCTTCATTCCTAAGGGTCAAGTTCTCATTGATCTAATAGTGGTCCCCTTTTTAAAATTAACATTTGTGGCATGTGGAAATTATAGTTTTGATATGACTGTTCAATCATTGTAGATGAATCTCAATTGTTCCCTATGTACCCGTTTCAATTTATTATTCATTAAAATATTTGAACAGGATGGTGTGAAGTTCCCATGTGTCATGTCAAGTAATGGGACTAGTGCTCCTAAAAGGACAGTAGGCATAGCTTTGAGAAAGATCAATAGTTGACACCATAACACATGTTTTCATTAGGACTGTTCCTCATGTACCCATCTGTATTATGCATTAAGGTGAAGTGATCGCATGAGCTAGTGGGCATTATACATGTGTAACCTTTACATGGTGGGCCCAATGTCTCTTAGTGATTGACAAATGGTATTAGAAGGAAATCAACGGTGGTTGTTGAACGATGTGGCCACATCTTGGATGTTCCCTATGCAGCCATTTGTTTTTTTTCTTCATTAAAATAATCACATGGGCTAGCAGGCACGACAACATTTGTAACCCCATGGAGGGACCCACCAAGCTTTGGAGATGGTGAATACTTCATAAGAAAATAAATCAATGGTTGATGGTGGGTGACGTGGGTCAATCCTAACCATTCCTTGCCATCCTGTGAAGGACCCACTTGTGTCTCATGTTTTCTAGCAGCCAACTAGGCAAATGCCACATGGAAATATTATGAAGGCTTTGATTAATTCTAATGGTGATGGAATGTTGTTAGATTTAGCCGAGAGGGAACTGAAATAAGAATGGTGCCATAGTTGAACTTAATCTTTTGGCACATGTTCAGGATTGTGGCCATCAATTATGTCAAATGCTGGTATATATGGGAAGGTGAAAATAAAGCAAGGTAGGGGTATGGGCTGATTCTCTAAGATTGAATCAAGATCACTCTCCGCTATCCTGTTGTGGTGAAATGCAAGTGTATTAATTCCCACAAGTGAGTGGATAACTATGACACAACATTATTTACTTAATGCTAAGTATGTGGTTAAATGTGTATATAGAGTGGATGTATATCTACTTGTGGGTTTTTTATTAGAAAAAGGAATTAATAGCTCACAATTAAGCTTTTTCATGATTAATTACACTAATAATAACTATCAGTTGATTTATCTTAAAATGTGATCAAATTAAGTCTAAGAGTAGGTTGGTGAGGGTTTTCTGCTAATTAGGAATCTTCTTGTTCTTGTTCTAGTTATTGTGAAAATGAGTAAGTTAGGTAAGTCTATTAAGCCAGTATAAAGGTCTACGAGAATGAGTTTTCTTGAACCTATGGAGAATGCTCCTGAAGATGAAATTGAAACATAGGGATCTCCTGAAACACCAAAGGGTAGAAGGGCATGAAAAAAATTCAAGAAATATGGTGTAAGGAGTAATTACCACCTGAGAAGCTAGACCATTTTAGAACTGGTCAAGTTTAAGGGGAAGGAGTTGGTTGAGTATGAAAAGAGGGTGAAGAAAAGGTGCAAGTATCGTAAGGCTTATTTAGGGAGACATAATTCTCCTATTGAGGTTTCTGATAACCCTTAAGATAGTGGAGGTGACACTGATCCAGAGTGTCACCATTATCCCCTTTCCATGGTACCTTCTAAAGATTCTAATGAGGAAGTGGTGACGGTTCCTCCAGTTCCACCACAAACAAGACGTTGGTGAGCATACTCTAATGCTTATGACTTAGAGTGATGTCTCCACCCCATTTCTATTTTTGATGACACCATAGCCACCGTATCAGGTTCATCCTTTTTAGCATGTTTGTAGTTTTTTTTTAGTGCTAATGTGTAAATCTCTTAGGATGGTATGTTGGAGAAGTGCCAAACTACCTAGAACTTTGATGACATGCATGCTTCTTCCCGGTGGTATACAAAATTTCACTCAAGCTATGAATGGAGAATATTATTTTGTCAACAAGGAAAAGGTGATTCGATGCTACTGTGATGTAGATCAGGGATGGAAACAATGTTTTCAACAACATAGGGTAATGAACTTAGTCTCCATGGTCTACAAACTCAAACTCTTCATAATTGACACATACTCCTTAGTGGTTACAAAGCACAAATAAGGCAACAATGCTTCATACCTTTTACCCAAAACTATAAACACTCTATAAATAGTGGGGGAAATATGTTCATACCTTATTAAAAAATCTTAGATTCTTCATTCTACCTATCATCCCTTCATAAAACACACCTAAATCCTTGTAGTGCTCCAAAATGACAAATCTTGATACAACTTTCAAGAGATACCTGAAATCCAAATTATAAACATAGATTAAGATACCATTTTCACTCTTATTAAACATATCCAAAAATTATGGGGGGTTGTTTTGTATGGATAGACCCTAATTTTGACTATCCTACTTATTTAGGCTTTGAAGGCGAGGCATAAAATTGATTTTTTTTTCATAACTTTCATTGCAGACATTACACCTAGATTGTAAAGGAATATTTAGATACCCATTTGGGATTTATGCAACATATTCAAAATCAAGGTAGGTTACTTTTTTTGAAACACTTCAAAATTATTTGTTTTCTCACTATTATTGTAACTAGGGTTTCTTGCAGTTTTTAGTAAAATGGCTCTAACTTGCTTGAAACATAATGAATTTGAGTGATTAAAAAAGAAGAATAAAGAATATTTATAGCATCACCAATTATAACAAGTTTCAAGCCATGGTGAGGCTATAGAAGTCTATAATAATCACTAGAATAGAGAAAAATGTTGCAAAATATAGAAAATATAGATGTTTTACTATTCCAACTTCAAGATTTTCATTAACCACCACATCTCCAACCTTGGATTCAACCATTCCAAGGCTATTTAAACATGTAACAACCATTTACAATTTATTTTAAAACTACAACCATTCTAATTCCTTCATTTACATTTGTGTCTTTTTATATTCCATTATTTGCAACATTTGCCATATTGACAACATTTTGCAAAATTGACAACTTTAAGCAACTTGACCCACCAACACTCTTAATGACCTAATATGGACTCTAATACACCCAACATGGTCTTATACAACCTTATTACATAAAAACAACATAAGAAAACCAAAATTACAACTTGCACTTAACCTACTAAACCTAAGGTGCTCCTATGCCATATTGTAGTAACAAACATTGCCTTTTGAAAGGCTAGCAAGTCTTCATTCAAAGGATGTGTAGTTTTCTCTTTTTCTTTTCCATATTCTGCATTGCAATTACATGCAACTAACTAAGTAACATCTCAAATTTTGGTGCCAATGATCTTCAAATGAAATGAAATGTAAATGAAAATGAGTTTGATGCTTGTTGCTCCCTTGTTCTATAAAAGGGATTTTAGGGCTCATTATAAATTATTCAAATTTTTAAGTATTAAGATGGTCTTCATGAATATTTAAGTTTAAAAAATCCATTTTGTAGAAAATATGAATGAATAGAATAGTAGATTGTCTTGGGTATGAGTCTTGTATGTAATAGTCTTAAATTAGTTTTATAGAAGCTACATATATCGAAACAAATATTAGTTAAGAAAAAAATACTCTCCTATGTATCTTTCTTGCAAGTTATAAATGAAAATATCAATGGTGTTGTCATTTATCTTTAGTTGTTTGATTGAATGTATGGCTCTATTTTTTCTTTAACTCAAAGAGTTAATTAAATTCTTGAAGAGGGTCATAGATTTGTAAGAAATTGCATAGGATTTGGTAAGAATTTATGTTTCAGGAATTGTGAGTTTTCATACTATAAAGCACTATGGAAATAGTCCACCAATTTTTGAATTAAATAGCTTATATATTATTTTTTCTTGCATATTTTACTCCATTGTCCCAATTGATGAAGCAATGGTCTATTTGTTAGATAACCTTGCATGTAAATGAACTATTTGCATTCCTGGCTGTGGATTTAAAATGAAAACAACATTCATTTAAAAATATTTCAATTATAAAGTATGGGTTTGAAGTACCCCTAATTCCTAGCAATAGTTAATCATCTACTCAAAGGTCTTCCAAATCTTCAATGAATTACATTTATTTACAATTAATAGGAATCAATTTGTGTATAAATGTGTTCTCAACTAGACATACCTCACTTGAACATAATAAGTAACACCATCCTAGGTCCCAAATAGCCTTATGTGTAGGAGTAAATACCACAAAATATTTTACTTGTTGCATTGGCCACTAGACTTGAAGATTCTTAACCATAAGGTTTGGCTAGAATCTTTATAGAATTTCAAGGTTCTATTGGAAAAAACACCAATAGAAATGGAAACCCTACTAGGGAATAATTGTGAATCTCCAGTTGTAGACTATTATTTCACAATCATATTATTTGGTGAATCTGAACATCTGGTTTAGATATTGAGAAGTTTTTAGACCTAGAAGTGGTTGTGTTGCAAAATATTTAAAACAATTTATGTGTGACTCTTCTCTAGTAGAAAACCTAAAATTAAATTCATTTTCCAAAGAGTATCATGTTGCTTGAAGTTCAATCCTTTATGAAGAGAGGTGGCAACTAACTCTAAAGAACCTGCTAAATATTTGAAGAAAATGTCAGATCTACAAATATTTCTAGTCAAGAAGAAATAATTTGTAGCAACTACAACATATTCAGGTATTTTTCATTTTGGTTTTCAAGAAGAATAAATTTGTATATGAAAGCCATACTTGTAAGTCTTGAAAAAAAAAAATGTTTCCCTATTGAGTGACTAAGAACTAAGGAAGGGAAATAGTAGTTATAGTCTTGCATACTTTTTTATTACTAGACTATAACATCTACTATGAAGCGAAATATGAAATATCTTTGAAAAAATTCATTTAAAGGATCTTAAGCAAGTTGAGATAGAAATTTACATTTGTAAAAGCTTAATACTAAGTTGTTAAAGAACTTTGAAGTACCCTTTGTAACCACAATGTTGATATGAGAAGGCTTGTAATAGTGTAAGAAAGTGTATCATCAATATATGCATCTTTGTATGTTTCCTTGTGTAACCATGGTTTGTAGTTAGCTCCAATCAGATTGTTAGAGAAGTTTTAACTCTGAAAGATATAGAGCCATCAATTTCAGTGGAATTAATAGTTAACAAAATGTTATTCCACCTAAAATAAAAAATAAGCTACCAAAATTCAATGGAACAAAGAATCAGTTAGCTAATAAGCATCTGTAAAAATTCAATAATTTAATAGATGGCTATGAGGTAGATCATGAGGCTATTTGTTCAGCCTTTAAAGGGAGATTCAAGAGATTGGCTCTCTAAATTACCACAATGCTCTATCTATTCTTGGATTGAATTCAAAGTAGTGTTCATGGAGAAATTTGGTGAAAGAATTAATGCTATTTCTATGATAAATAAAATTATGAGCATTGAGAAAAAAGAGGATGAGTTGGTTCCAACATTTAACCAGATATTTGCTAGAACATTAAGGGATATTCCTAAGGTTTTGAGATTAAGTGATGTAGTGTTTATGGTTTTTTATTTGGGATCTTTTGATAGTGAGATGAGCTATTCATTGAGAGATAAGGATCTAAAAACCTTGCATCAGGCTTATGGTATAGCAATGAACATTGAAAATAACTAGAAATATGCAATGAAAGGGAGTTACTGGAATATAAGTGTTTGCTGCTCAGAGACACTAAATGTTGATGAGAGGTGTAAGGTAGAAATTAAAGAAGAATTTCAAAGCACCTACACCCCTATTTTTTTAGATTTCACATCATTCCATAATGTTGATCACATAGAGCCTTAAACAAATGGTCAAGAAATTGCATGCATTTGTAATCTTATGATGCATGTTCAAGCCCTCTCTTGCATAAGGAAACATGAAGGAGTATCATCATATGATCCCTATGCAAGATTTATGGATACTCTATCTCCAATTATTGAGTTTCAAAAACTTGAAAATTTAGCATGCATTTATTTATTTTATGAATCTTATCAACTAGGTTTGAGTACTCTACCAAAGGAGTTGAAGTGTGTTGAGCTTGACTGGTGCAGGTGCACCCATTTTATGTTTTCGAAAAAAGGGTCATATGATGGTTAGGAGTTAGATGTAGGGGTTTTTTGTGTAATTTTTCATCCAATAAGGTCTATAAGACCATTTCAGTGTAATTGAGTTAGTTTTGGTGTTATTTGTAGTGAAGTGTAAAAAGTTACACAAAAGTTGTAAAATTGTCAAGCAAAAAATGCAAATTGCAACTTTTAGGAAGTTGAAAGGTCGTGATCACTTAAAAGTCAGTTATGAAAGTTTTGGTGGTTTAAATTTAATTTAATATGTATAAAATCATCCAAAGGCTCAAATAAAAAAATGTGGTTGAAGATTGTTTTGAAGTTTTCACATCAATACAATGTCCATTTTTATAATTTAACTATTTTTTTGAACTTTGCATGATCTATACAGCCCATACACTATGTGATTGGATTTTAAACATGTGTAATCTTGTAGGGTATGGAATATATTTCATTTGAATCCAAATTGAGGATCTAATATTGAGTTTTGAGGGAGATCTCTTTAGTTTTCTAAAACTGCTTGTACATATAACTAATTTGAAGGTTTGATTGGTGTAAAAATGGTGTTTTTGTCATTCCACCTACTATCATAAATTGTAACTTAGTGGAATGACTTGTTTCATGTTATTTTAGGTGTGCACATGGTTTAGGAGGCAAGGGATATATGTTTTATGGTTTTGTGGTGATGCCCTAGGGTAATTTGGCATATTTTCCAAGTGAAAATGAGAACTAAAGTAAGGTTTTGAGAAAATGTTGATAGAACTAGTCTTGTGATGGTTTTCTAAGTTTTTCTAGACCATTTAGAGTCTTTTGGTGGCATTGATTGAGTTCTTCAATCCCAGGTTATGTGAGTTTCAATAAACCCTTCGTATTTTGCATGAAAAGTGAGGGTATGGTAGATCAACATCCTAGAAGACTTGGATCTGAGAATTTTTGATGGAATTTGTTGTTTTGAGACACAAATAAGTGATATTCTCTTTTTTCTAGATGTTTATCAAGTGTTTACGAGGGACATCCTTTGTAAAATAGGTCTAATTGAGTAGCCTAAAATAGGGATAGTCTAAAGGTTTTCAAAATTCTTTAATATAAACCTCATGGTAGCTATTGGTATTTTGTGTTGGTTCATGTTGTGAGTCTTAGAGTATGTTAAGAAGGTATTTTTATGGCCTTCTCCAAAATATATTGTGTAAAGTCAATTTGTGAGGGCTACAAGCCTCTAGGTGTGTGTTTGTGGAGAGGGAAGTGAATAGTGTTGAAAGAGATGATTCCTTGTTAAGATCTAATCAATTTGAGTAGGTTAGAGAGTCATAACCACCTTGATTACATCAGGTGGTATCAGAGCTCAGGGACAAGGTCTCTTGTGGTTGAATTTTGCAGGTTTGAAGAAAAGTGATTGGAAGGTGAAAAGACAAGTTTGGAAAGATGAATCTGAAGGGTGTTGGTGTTGCTAGAGAGTTACAAGAATTGAAGGAGAAGCATGCTAAGCTTTTGGAGTCACACAATGTTGTGTTGGAAAGGCGTGTTTCCTTGGAGACAAAGAAAATAAGAGATGAGAATGAAGAGAGTGAAATAGAGGAAGATGAAGAATATGCAAATGTTAATGAGGAGTTAGACCCTGAAGATCAAAGGATCGAAAAGTTGCTCAAAGTAGTCAAAGGTGATTTAATGAAGGTAAAATTTTATCTTCATATGTATGGTGGAAATTTAAATGAAGAAGAGTTGCTAGATTGGATTGTTGTTATGGACAATCACTTTGAGAGTGAAATCATTTCAGATGAATAGAAGGTGAAGGTGGCAAAGACTAAACTCAAAGGTCATTCTCTTCTATGGTGGGACTATGGGAAAGTAAAAAGGGGAAAACAAGGTAAGTCAAGAATAGTTTCTTCAGACAAGATGGTACAAAAATTGAAAAAGCAAGTTTCTTCCAAAATATTATGAAGTTCAATTGTATAAATGATTGCAAGGATTTAAACAAAATGATTTAGATTTCAAGACCTATACAAATGAATTTTACAAACTAAGTATAAGTTCAAGAAAGGATGAAGATGAAGTTGAAAAAGTGGCTAGTTATCTAGGTGGCCTTAGATTGAATATACAAGATGAGTTGGTTGTTGCTAACCCAAAGACTATTGAAGAGTGTTTCCAATTGGCAATCATGGTGGAGGAAAAGATCAAAAGAAGGAAAAAGATTTTTTTTAGAGGTAGAGGTACTAGTACAAGAGGGAGAGGATCAATCCCTACATCAAGGAAGCCAAGTGAGGAACAAGAAGAATCAAATAGAGGTAAGGAGAAAAGTGTTGATGTAAGAGGAGGTTTTAGGGGTAGAGGTAGATTTAGTGGTGGTAGAAATTCAATTTTTTTTGTAGGGAGATGCTATAATTGTAATAAATTTGGCCATCCTTCTTGGAAGTGTCTTGAAAAGCTTGGTAGTTCATCTAGTGGGGGTGAAAAGAGGATTGAAAGGAGGGCTCAATTAGTTCAAGAGGAGTGTGAGAGTACAAATTCTACAAGATTACATGTTGCTCCTGACAAAGGTGAAATGTTTATGATGAGGAACACCATTCTTAAGGTAGAAAAGGAAATGAAGCCATTGCAAAGAAAGAATATTTTCAATATCACATGTAAGTGCAAGAATAAGGTATGTAAAATTGTCATTGATTTAGATTCTATTGAAAATATGGTGTCAAGTGAGATGGTGAGTAAATTAAATTTGGAAAAAAATCCTAATGAGTTGCCTTATAAGGTGTCTTGGTTGAGTGATTGGAAATCTCCTTTATTCAATGAGTAGGATGTTGTTGAATTTCAAATTCGAGGCTATAAAGATAAGGTAGTTTGTGATATCTTGCCTATGGGTTGTTGCCACTTACTTCTAGGTAGGCCCTACCAGTTTAATAGACATGCATTGTATGATGGGAGAGAAAACAATTATACCATAGAAAAAGATGGAAGTAAATTTTTTTTAACTCCTTTGGTGGAAGATGACAAGGGAATGGCTAAGGTGATTATGTGTGGAAAGAAGGAACTTGTACAGGTTGTGAAGGAAGACACAAAGGTGAGTACTACAGTCAGTTTAAAGTCTGAAAATGCTCTAACAATAGGTGTGAAGATGAATGTAGGGTTGAAAGATGAATTGATAGTGAATTGGAATGAAAATATCTTGGTAGGGACCATGGTGTGTCCTTTGGTAGGAACTAAAGTTACAAAGTATGAGGAATCTATAGGTATAGTGGGTGATAAATCTGATAGTACAGTTGTACAAGATGTTAATCAGATAGTGGAACTGATGATAGTAAAGAGAGTACAAAGTGGACAAGAAGTTAAGGGTAGTTACAAGCATGGAGATGAGAAAAATAAAAAGATAGTTCAAGGAATTACTAACATGTCTTTGTTTGTAGGTATAAATGAAGGAATACAATCAAGTTTTGGTTAGAGAACATATAGAACACCATTATTAGGTCTAATTACAAAGAATGAATCATGTTCAAATGCCAATAAAGGCATGGATGTAGAGTATGTTACAAGATCTTAGTTTATACTCTAGGGAAGGATATTTCTAGAAGAATATGCATGTGGAAAAAAAGGTGGAACTAGAATAGATCAGTACTCATGTGACATGAGTCTTTTTCAGAGGGGTTGTATGGTGTAAGTGCACCAATTTTATGTTTTCGAAAATAGGGTCATATGATGGTTAGGAGTTACATGTAGGGGTTTTTTGTGTCATTTTTCATCAAATAAGGTCTATAAGACAATTTCAATGTAATTGAGTCATTTTTTTTGTCATTTTTAGTGAAGTGTAAAAAGTTGCACAAAAGATGTAAAATTGTCAAGCAAAAAATGTAAAATTGCAACTTTTAGTAAGTTGAAAGGTCATGGTCATTTAAAAGTCAATTATGAATGTTTTGGAAGTTGGAATTGAATATAATATGTATAAAATCCTCCAAAGGATCGACCAAAAAAAGGTGGTTGAAGATTATTTTGAAGTTTTCACATCAATACAACGTCCATTTTAGCAATTTCACTTTTTCTTAATAAAATTTACAAGATTGGTATGGCCCATACAATCTATGATTGGCTTTGAAACATGTGTAATATTGTAGCAGCATTGAATAGCTTTCATTTGAATCCAATTTGAGTCTCTAATATTGAGTTTTGAGGGAGATCTCTTTAGTTTTCTAAAACCACTTGTATATAACTAATTTGAGGATTTGATTGGTGTAAAAATGGTGTTTTAGTCATTCCACCTAATATATTGAATTATACCTTGGTGGAATGACTTTTTTCATGTTATTTTAGGTTTTTAAATGGTTTAGGAGGTAGGGGATAGATGTTGTATGGTTTTTTGGTAATGCCCTAGGGTACTTTGGCATGTTTTCCAAGTGAAAATGAGGAACTAAAGTAAGGTTTCGAAAAAATGTTGATATAAATAGTCTTGTGATGGTTTTGTGAGTTTTAATAGACCATTTAGAGTCTGTTTATGTCATGGATTGAGTTCATTTAGCCTAGGTGATGTGAGTTTCAATAAACCCTTTGTATTTTGCATGAAAAGTGAGGGTATGGTGGATCGATGTCCTAGAAGACTTGGATCTAAGAATTTTTGATGGAATTTGTTTTTTTGAGACACAATTAGTGACTACCTATTTATTTTGGGTGTTTATCTAGTGTTTAGGAGGGACCTCCTTTGTAAAAGAGGGCTAATTAAGTAGACTAAAATAGGGGTAGTCTAAAGGTTTTCAAATTTGTTTCAAAGAAACCTCATGGTAACTATTGGTATTTTTTGTTAGGTCATGTTGTGAGTCTTAGAGGATGTTAAGAAGGTATTTTTACAGCCTTCTCTAAAAGATATTGTGTAATGTCAATTTGTGAGGGCTATAAGCCTCTAGTTGCGTGTTTGTTGAGAGGGAAGTGAATAGTGTTGAAAGAGTTGATTCCTTGTTAAGATCTGATCAATTTGAGTAGGTTAGAGATTCATCACCACCTTTCTTACATTATTGACCAAGTGTGTGAATAATTTTTCTCTTTTTGAAAAGATTAGAGATGATCATCAAGAAACTATCATGTTTTCAACCTATGATGATAACGATTATGCTACTCCATATGATTTAAGAAATGAGATATCACATGAAGAAGAAGAAAGTAGAGAAAAAGTAAAAATTGCATGCCTTAGTGAAACAAATGAAATGTGTGGATTCAATTCTTTTAAAGATTCCAATAGCTATAGTCCTATCGAAGACATAAGATTGAGCATTTAGTCTAAAATTTCTAAACAGAGTTGCAATATTGATGAGTCTTCTTGCTATACTAATGATGATGGCATTAAGTATGATCATCCCTCTATTAGTTATGGTTATCCTCGTAAATAAGTGATCAAATTCTTTGTTTCAAATGAAAAATATGATGATAATGATGGAAACACATTTTTGGTTGAAGATGAACAAATTTCTTCCTATGAAGAGTTTTCAGAATATGAGTCAGAGATGTTAACTATTGATGGTGATAATGAAGTTGAAAACCTATATATATTCTCTTCTAGTGATTATAATGATATCGGTATGAAATATTTATACCTTCATGCTAAGAAGGTTGAGAATTTTATGAGAACAATGAATGTAATGGAAAATCCCTTATTTGATGAGCCTCCATCTTCACTAGAAATGAGAAATGATGATCCTTATTAGTGCAAAGATAATACACTCTTTGTTGAGAACTCTGATGAAGCATCTAATACATGGTTAGAGTGTGGTCTTGGGAAAACAAATCAACACATTGATGAGCTTCTCGAAGGAATTACATATGACTATTTTACATTTGATATAGATGTTGCAAGTAAGGATGAGTATCATGATGCCAACTACTTGGAGGAGTATGAATACTTTCAATTTCCATTTAAATTGGGAGGCACTTTGATGGAGCATGAAAATAAGATGAAGAGAAAGGAATTTTATTTTCAATATGAATATGTGTCATGTGATGATGAATTTTTTTATTTTATTCCTGATTATACAATATAGAATGACAAAGATTACATTAGAAATGGTATACTCAAAAAAGTTGTGAAAGATGTTAATGGAAATGTTTATAATTAGACAGATTTTAGTGGTAACCACATATTTCTTCTTGTAAGAGGAGGGTTATACTTGTTGTAATGGTATGGTAGAGGTAAAGGAGTATTGAGGGAAATCAGTTCTTTCAATAGATTGGTCTATGAAAGGGGCAAGAATCAGCGCTAAGTTGAGTGGCCAATTGCCATCAAATATACTTGAAGCTTGGTTAGATTGCAGGGTACATATTGATTACTTGCACCTCGAGGGAAGGCTTCAAACAATATGGAGATACGATCTCTTGGTTTAGGTCTTTGTGGCCTATGTAAAAACTATACATATGTTCGTTGTCCTGGTTTTGTTTTTTGTTCTTGGTCTACTTCACCCATGATTCTAGGATCTCCCCATGCTTGCAAGAGGCATGTGTCCCCAACTGGAGCCACTAATGGAACCCCTCTAAAAATTCTCTTGGTTCCATTTTAAATTTTGTAAATAATTGGCTTGGACCCTTGTTTTTATCCTATGGTTGTGTTTGTCATCACTGTTTTAGGGTTTATGTTTCCAAAAACCCTCAAAATAGACCTATGAGCATAAAAACCCTTAGCTATTCCAATTTTGCATTGACCTAATGCTCCTAGTCTCCAATTGTTCAAATCGCCACTTATGCCATTTGAATCATTGTTTTCAATGTCCCCCTGGGTTTACATTTGTCGTCGATCACCAAGTACCTTTTTAAGTGCTTAATTTTTCCTATGGGTGGGCTTGATTTTCATAATTAATGACTTAAGTCTTAAGTCTTCATTCCTAAGGGTCAAGTTCTCATCACCCTAGTAGTAGGCCCCTTTTCAAATTAACATTTGTGGCATGTGTAGATTGTAGTTTTGAGATGATCATTCAATCATTGCAGATGAATCTCGACCATTCCTCATGTGCCCATTTCATTTTTTATTCATTAAAATATTTGAATGAGCTGGCGGATGGTTTCCATGTGTCACGTCAAGCAGTGGGACTAGTGCTCCTAAAAAGGAAACAAGCATAGCTTTGAGAAAGATCAATGTTTGACACTGCAACACGCGTTTTCATTAGGATTGTTCCCCACACACCCATTCTTCTTATGCATTAAGGTGAAGTGATCACATGGGTAAGCGGGAATTATACATATGTAACCTTTACATGATGGGCCCAATTTCTCTTGGTGATCGATGAATGGTATCATAAGGAAATCAATGATGGTCATTAAACGATGTGGCCACATCTTGGTTGTTCCTCGTGTGACTATTTGTTTTCTTTCTTCATTAAAATAATCACATAGGCTAGTGGAAAGACAACATTTTTCACCCCATGGAGGAACCCGCCAAGATTTGTAAATGGTGAACACTTCATAAGAAAAGAGATCGATGGTTGCTGGCGGGTGATGTGGGTCAATCCTAACCACTCCCTACCATCTCATGAAGGGCCCACTTGTGTCTCATGTTTTTTAGTGGCCAAGCAAGAAAATACCATGTGGAAATATTTTAAAGGCTCTAATGGAATCTAATGGAGATGGAATGTTGCTAAATTTAGCCAAGAGCACATTGAAATAAGAACAGTTCCATATTTGAACTTATTCTTTTTGCATGTGTTCAGGATTGCAGCCATCAATTTTTTCAAATGTTGGTATATATGGGAAGGTGAAAATAAAGCAAGGAAAGGTACATTCCTATTCTCTAAGATTGAATCAAGATCACTCCTTGTTGTCCTATTGTGGTGAAATGCAAGTGTATTAATTCCCATAGGTGAGAGGGTAACTATGACACGATAAGATTTACTTAATACTAAGTATGTGGTTAAATGTGTATACATAGTGGATGTATATCTACTTGGGGATTTTCTAATTAGAAAAAGGAATTAATAGCACACAATTAAGATTTCTGATGATTAATTACATTGATGATAACTATAGTTGATTTATCTTAAAATGTGATCAATGGATGAGATTTAAAAATCAAAGGAGACTGTTGTCAACTCACATGCATAAGATTTTCTTGAGTATTAATGGTTGGCATGCTTGCATGGCTTGATATAATGAAGATCGATAACCAAATTTTTCATTTAAAATTTTCATTCAAATATTGAAAATTAAATTAAGTCTGAGAGCAAGTTGGTGAGGGTTTTCTACTAATTAGGAATATTCTTGTTCTCATTTTGGTTATTGTGAAAATGAGTAGAAGGGCATGTAGGAAATTCAAGAAATATGGTGTAATGAGTAATTACCACCTGAGAAGCCAAACCATTTTAGAAGAACTAATCAAGTTTAAGGGGAAGGGGTTGGTTGAATATGAAAAGGAGGAAAAGAAAAGCTGAAAGTATCGTAAGGATTTTCTAGGGAGACATAATTCTCCCATTGAGGTTTTTGATAACCTTTTAGATAGTGGAGGTGACACTGATCTAGAGTGTAGCCATTATCCCCTTTCCCTAGTGCCTTCTGAAGATTCTAACGAGGAAGTGGTGATGGTTCCTCTAGTTCCACCATGAACAAGATGTTGGTGAGTATACTTTGATGTTGATGACTCAGAGTGATGTCTCCATGCCATTTTTTGTATGACACCATAGCCATTGTACCAGGTTTTTCCTTTTCAACATGTTTGTAGTTTTTTATTTTTAGTGTTGATATGGAAATCTCTCAGGTTGGTGTGATGGAGAAGTGCCATAATTCCTAACTTTGATGAAATGTATGCTTTTTCTAGGTGGTATATAATTTTTTTCTCGGGCTATGAATGGAGAATCTTCTTTGGTCAATAAGGACAAGGTGATTAGATGCTACTATTGTAATAAAATTTTCCTTTTGAAGGGTTGGAAGGTCTTCATTCAAAGGATGTGGAGTTTGTTCTTTTACTCTTCCATATTTTGCAATGATTACATGTAACTAACTATGGAACATCTCAAATTCTAGTGTAAATGATCTTCAAATAAAATGAAATGTAAATGTAAATGACCCTAATGCTTGTTGCTCCATTTTTCTATAAAAGGGATTTTAGGGATCATTACAAATGATTCAAATTTTTAAGTCTCAAGATGGTCTAGGTGAAAAGCTAAGTTTAGAAAAGCTATTTTGTAGAAGATATGAATGAATAGAATAATAGATTGTCTTGGGTACGAGTCTTGTATCTAATAGTCTTAAATTAGTGTTATAGAAGCTATAGATATCAAAACAAGTCTTAGTTAAGAAAAAAATACTCTCCTATGTATCTTTCTTGCAAGTTATAAATGAAAATATCAATGGTTTTTTCGTTTATCTTCTGCTATTCGATTGAATGTATGGCTCTATTTTTGCTTTAACTTAAAGAGTTCATTAAATGCTTGAAGAGTGTCATAGATTTGTAAGAAATTGCATACTATAAAGCACTATGGAAATAGTCCACCAATTTCTGAATTAAATAGCTTATATATTATTGGTTCTTGCATATTTAACTCCATTGTCCCAATTGATGAAGCATTGGTCTATTTGCTAGATAATATTGCATTTAAATGAGATATTGGCATACCTAGCCATGGATTTAAAATGAGAACATTCATTTAAAAATATTTCAATTATGAAGTATGGGTTTGAAGTACCCCTGATTCTTAACAAATAGATAATCATCTACTCAAAGGTCTGCCAAATCTTTAGTAAATTATGTTTATTTGTAATTAATAGGAATCAATTTGTGTATAAATATGTTCTCAATTTGACATACCTCACTTGAACACAATAAGGAACACCCTCCTAGGTCACATAGAGCCTAAAGTGTAGGAGTACAGACCTCATAATCCTTTACTCATTGTGTTGGCCACTAGCCTTGAAGATTCTTAACCATACGGGTTGGCTACCCTTTAGAGAATTTCAAGGCTCTATTGGAAAAAAACACCAATAGGTCCTACCAATAGATTTGACTAAAAAATATGCCAATACTCTTCCATCATGTTCAATTATCTTTCTATCAAAGTGATAACACTCCTGGAAAGCCATTACCAACTCTAGAGCTATAAGCGTAGGAAGGAAACCAACAACTTTGGCTTGGCCATTCTTTTTTATTTTCAAATTTGTGGTTGTTTTGGGGTTCTATATAACCCTTTCTCTAAATTCATCTATGCTAACCTACCTGAAGTCAGTGTTTGAGATTTTTTTCCAACTAGAGGTGAGCTTGGAAGTGTGTTCAATTGCATGAAACTCATATTTCATTTTCTCTTTCTCTTCCATTCCCCTAGGAGTGTGAGCAAGCTTCTTTCCTTTGTCAAGTTTCTATGTAGAATTCTCGAAAGACCCCACAATAGGTTCGATAAATCTTGCATACATAAGGTGCAATAAATGTAATTACATAGGAATTTGAGAAAATTTCAATTAAATCCTACAAATCAAGTATTGGATCCATTCAGACATCATCAGAAATTCATAAAATTCATCATCATTTAGTATTGGGAGCTTTTTTGGACCATTTAGGAAAATGCAAGTTTAGCATTGCCACCTTCCCTAAGTCAGAAGTCATCACGGAGAAGGTAGTTAAATAACATACAGGAGGCCGTGGAGACCTTCAAAAGGATGCCTAAAACAAAGGTTCCACATTAGCAAGTTGGTGGTCAAATTCCCCATGAGGTGCTCTAGCATATGTGGAAATTAGGTTATGGGATGTTTGGCATCATTAGGTTGCTCGTTGATGTGTGGGTCAAAGATGAGCAAGCACCACTAGGTGGAAGGATGTTCAAACTTAGCCATTGAGCTAGCAAATTTCAAGGGATGGAAACTCGTAGATAGAGTCCCACACTATGGGACCCATGAGTGGTTCAGATGGCATGAGCTACCTTAAAGTTTGATCATCATGTAGCTGGAAGTTGTCGGGTTGTTGTCAAAGGTTTGCCATTAAGAAATAGTTTTGAGGGGATGACAGTCCACATGGGCTAACCCACAACAACTTCATGGACTTAAGTTTAGCATCAAGGTTTTTGGAGAGAAATCGTTCCAGTGGAGTCTATGGTGTGGTCAAAAGTGGCTACTTGGACAGTAAGGCATGACCAAGGAGTAGTGTCTTTTCACATACGAAATCACGTAGAGAGCAGCCTGCATGAAATTTTTTTAACTAAGAATTTTTATGTTTGGGTAGACTTAGAGTGGCAATAGGAGTAGGGTCCATAGTGTGGATAGAAGGGGTGGTCTTTCCACTAGGAAATGATGATTGAATGACACTTAATTCATTGATTTTCCTAGTGTTCAAGTTTATAAACTTTGCGGCAACATTGGGGGTAGAACCCGTGATGTGGAATGCCATCAAGGTTAGGCTGCTAGTTCATGGCAAAGGAATGGGGGCCACCCGTAGTGGGAACCCCACATTGTTATTCCTACAATGGGCTAATAACTTAGTCATTTTTGGGGTTTCATCAAGTTTCATTAAGAATGACTTGGGAATTGATGTGGGTTGCAAGGGTTTGTTGGTTAGAAAAAGAATGGAAAAGGTAAAGGGAACTCACATGAAGGAAAACACATATTTTAATGAATTTAAGATGGTGTTGAAGGTTTGAATGATGATGTGGATTCAGGGAATGCAAAGTTTGGGGAAATTCCCAAGGGAAAACTAGGGTTTCCTTTCAATTTTTTTAATATTTTCCAAAACCCTAACATCTTAAAACATAATAACATGGTAGAGAATGAAATTTACCTACCTCTAAAATTGTGCACATGTAGAGAAACATGACTCCAAACTAGCCACAAATCCTCATGTAGGTAAGATATTATCATTCACCATTTGCAAATTTGAAAATCAGGGGTAAAAATGGCAAGTCTAACCCTCTCCTTTTATAGGAAAGTTTCCATTAATGACATTCAATAAATTCTTGTACAGTGGTAGGCTAGGTAGATAGGGTTTGTAGAAACCTAACTTGGCATGGCCATTGGTGGAGACTCAAATGGTTGAGCTCATTGCAGGACCCGCCATGTGAGTGGAAGTCCCGAATTTTCTAGACAAAGAATGGTAAAGTAGCGATGGTGACCCATCAAGGGAGACCCAAAAATGTGGGTTCATAGGAGCTAGGAGACGCTGGGGTAGAGGGCTAATGGAAACCCACAAGGGGATTCCCATAAAGAAAAAATACTTAGAAAATATGGGCATGGTGATTCCAACCAAAGGGAAATTGGGAACTTTACTACATGTGGCCAAGTCAAGCTTAGAAAATAGAGGCATGCAAAATGAGAAAGAAAAAAGTGAGTAGGGGAAGCAAAAAGGGAAGAGAGGGTCTCTGGTCAAAACAAGGCATGTGTGCAATAGGCACAAAAAATGGCAACTCTATTGGGAGGACACTCCTAAGTTTTCTAAGGGTAAGGATTCATCTGGAACCTAGATTCTTTGGTTGCACAAAACAAAAGCTAGTTTTCATAAGTGAACTAGAAACTTAAAAGAGGATAGGATCCTTAGTTGAATCCAATCACAAAAATATCTTAGAAGTGTGTGCATAGTGTGTTTGTTTCCTTCCCTCAGAGATGATAACAAAAAACAATCAATTAGTCAAGGTAGGCTATGTAAATCATCTAACCCTAAAAGTAACCTATACATTGCTCCACTACTAGCTAGGCATCCATAGCCCTAATGGAGTTCTCTATTACCAAAAAACCATTGCTCTATTGCTAGCCAGATGTCCATAGCACCAATGGAGTTGTCACTATGACTCAATGAACATTTCTCTATTGTCAGTCAGACATCCATAGCCCTAATAGATTTTCCCACACACCCACTTAATTGCTTGTTTCAATTATTTTCTTTTATATTTCCTTTATTATATTTTCTTCAATACTCATTTATTTGCTCAACTGCATAAGCACTAAAGATTATAGTGGGTTTGAGAGTCACAATGCTCACTGGAAAAGACATAAGATTTTTCACTTTTTGAAACCTCATAGTGAGTATTGTATAGCTTGTCAAGAATAATTAAGATGTGTCTTTGTGTGTAATTTGAGATAGGCATGAGGGGATTCATATAAGGGTTCTACCCTAGGTCAAGTTGGAGTTTAGGTAAGGAAACTCTCTTCACGAGAGTAGTCAAAAATTAATAGTAACTAATGAAGACTTATCCAAAGAAAAAATGAGAACAAGAAACAAAGTAGGCCCTTTGATGAACTGAGCACTACCACCACATCAAGATCAAAAGACACCCTCAACAAAACCAAAGTTGGGAAAGCCAACAAAAGCAAAGAAAAAGCAAAGAAACAAAGAAAAAGAACCTACCCTAACTATATACAACTATATACAAATGAGATAATATTGGAAAGCTCAAACAAGGAAATAATGGTTGGGGTACTACCCTTTGATGGGAAACGAGATATCCTCTCTAGTTAGGGTCTTAAGATGAAAGGAATTATCTCCTAGGATTTATGAAGTCTAAAAGGGGTCAAGCTAGAGTTTGTCAAATTTTTCACATCCCCCTTTCTTCTCATGGGCCTTGTCCTAATACAGGACTAAATCCGTAATCCTAAAGGCCTTTACTTTGGCTTGGCGATCGAACCATCTTTTGACCACACCTTGGTGTTTGGAAAAGTTTTCTATCGCTTGGTCATTGATTCCTCTTAATGTAGCAATTTAGCTAGATGGGCTTCTTGGCATTCTCCTTCCTCATAGTACATATTAAAAAATTGGAGTGTGGGGATCTTTAGGTGGACTAGAAATATTGGCTCTAATCCATAGACAAGGTGAAATGGGGAATTTCCCAAGGAAACTTTATGATGCATGCAATCTACCCATAGGGAAAAATGCAACTAGGTGTGCCAATCTTTTGGGTTCTTGTAAAGCAGTTTTCAGATCATGATTATAATTTTTTTTTTGTGGATTCAACTAAGACATTTCCTTGAGGGTAGTAGTTAGATGAGAATTTAAGTGCAATCCCATAATAAAAGGCCCAACTAGAGAACTTAAGGGTCAAAAAGGTGGGACCATTGTCACACACAAGGGAAAATGGGAAACCAAAGTGATTTAAAATAAAAATTTCTAAGAAATTAGTAACTACTTTAGTTGTACATTTCCTACATACTATTGCTTCATTCCATCTAGTGCAGTAATCAAAAGTGATTAGAATGTACCTGTGGCCTATAAAGGATGGTGGGCTTATCACACTAATGAAGTCAAGTCCCCAATGAGCAAAAGACCTTACCTCCACAACTAGTTGCAATGGGATAGTGGCATTCTTTTCCTAGGTGGCAATAGTTTACTAGACATTATAGGATTTGATGTGGTTGTGGGAATCCTTGAATATAATTGGCCAGTATTATCTATTCCATAGAATCTAATAAGGTGCTGAAGGGCCAGATCTAAAACCAGTACCAAATCGATCATAAGACTATTCATCACTTCAACTACTTCTTCCTTTCCAAGACATCTAAGATAGATTCCTTCTTGATTTATCTTATACAATATGGACCCCTTCAACATATAACTACTACTCTTCAACCTCAAAGAATGTTTTTGTACCCCTTTTAGCCATGATGGGAACTTGTTGTTTAGTAAATAATATACTATGTCATCATACCACTCTCCTAGAGAAACATCATCTAGCTGGTATTGTTGCACTGTGAGCTTAGGTCTAGTTTCTACTATGGTGCGAGTGAGGGCCTATACTTGGACTAGTTTCATGAGCTAAATCTCCATGTTGTACTCTTGCAACAAAGTAAACCATTTTTCTCTTCTTTCTCTTAACTCATTTTTCATCATTAGGGTCTTGAATGTGGAATTCAGAATGATTGCGAACACCTTGTTTCTCAAGATATAATGCCAAAATGTTTTAACTCCTTTGATCAGGTCATATTCCTAATTTTCAAAAATATTATATCATAGTTTGGTGTCCTTTAGTGGAACACTCATGAATGCAATAGGGTGCTTGTTCCCTTTGTCATCTTTCTATGTTAGCATGCTAGCACAAGAGTGAACTGAAGCAAAGGAATAAAATTAGAATCATTTCAGATAGTCTGGGATGACTAGCATTGGTGGATCAACAATAGCTCTCTTGATTTCTTCAAAATCCTACTTGGCTTTCATTGTCCATTCCACCTTATCATCCTATTGAAGCATGGTGTTCAATAGCTTGATGATTTCAGCAAACCCCATGATGAATTTCCTAACAAAGTTGATCTTTCCAATGAAATACTTCATTTCTTTCTTGCTCCCTGGGGATTTAATTTTAAAAATGGCCTAAATAAGTTCTAGATCAATTGAGATTCCCTTTTTTGAGATCACATGTCCTAACAACTTCCCTTCAGTCACTCCAAAGATACACTTCTTTGGGTTCATGGAGATACCAAAATCTTTGCATTTCTAAAAGACCTTGCACAAATTAGAGACATGATCTCCCCTTTTCTTAGAGAATATGGTGAGGTCATCCATATGTATGATGATGCACCTTCTTATGAGATCTTTGAAGGCAATGTCCATTACATGCTGAAATGTAGTGTTGACATTGATTAATACAAATAGCATTCTTTTGTATGAAAATGTCCCCCACTTTGTAGTAAATGTTGTTTTATGCATATCTTTGTACTGCACCATAATTTTCTTGTATCCTGAGTAGCCATCAAAAAATGACATCATCTGAGATACATTGACTATTTGTAGTACTTCATCCAGTGATGGTACCAAATAATTGTCCTCTTTAGAAGCTCTATTTAAATTTTGGTAGTCCACACACAATCTGATTTCACCATTCTTTTTCCTAACCAAAACTAGATTTTCCACCCATGTGGAATTCCTAACACGGAAGATAATTCTGGTGGAAAACAACTTCTAAACTTCTTTGTAGATAATTGGCTCTAACAATGCATTGATTAGGTGTTGTCATTGTCAAAAATGCCTCACATTTGGTTTGGGGGGAATGGTTTGAGTAATAATTGAGGTATTGTACATTTTCAAGTCCTCATAACTCCAAGAAATCACATCATGATAGGTACACAAGGAATCTACAATTCCTTTCTTCACCTTTGATGTGCATACTTTTCCAATGAAAATGTTCTTAACGTCTTCACGTGTACCCATATTATGAGCATCACACTGATTATCTATTGTCTCCTTTGTTTTCTAGTCCTAATCCTTGATTTGATCTAGGTCAAATATTCTTTCAAGTTGAACAATACCTCATTGTATTTTTTTGGTTTTGAGGTTGATGGTCCCCTTCTATATCCAGTTCAACATCCTCAAGTTTGGTCTCATCAATGATTTGAGTTGTGAACACATTAGATCTTGTTATGAAACCAAGGATGTGCTTATCATCATTAAAGACTCGAAAGTTGGTGACATTGTTAGGCATTGATGGGTAGAGTTGAGCTCTACAGTGAATTTCTTCAAGCCAGTTAAGGACAAGGGTTGAAGGGTGATAGCTGCTTGGGCTAATGCATTAGTAATTTAGTTTGTATTGTGAGGGATTAATTGAATGTTGAATGAATCCAATCCTTCTATAATATCCCATACCCTATTTTTATAGTTTTCTAACTTTCTATCATGACAGAAGTAAAGTTGCTAACTTGTTTCACTACCAACTCAAAGTCACCAAATACTTGGAACTTTCTCGTAGGACTAATGAGCTTGAATCCAACTCATACTCCTTGCTTGGACTTGGATCCATCAAAACATAGCATCCAAAACTTAGAAGAGTCTTTGAAATTGGAGCTAGTTGAACATGTCTCCTTTCTTAACTATGGATCTACTTCAACATCCTCGAGTGGTTGTGTAGGTTTAGCTAGGCATTCATCTCACTTCTCTTATTGAGGGTTCCCTTTTGGAATTACCTAACCCACTACATGTTCCACTACTATTTGGCATAAGTAGCATTCAAATTCAGATTGAGTGGCATTATGGACCCTACACTAGCTAGGTACTAGTAGCTCCTAGAAGTCCATCCTTGCTCCTAGACTGAGCAAATCTCATACACATTTTTGCATAAATTCTTGGAATCCATCAAACAATCCCAAATCACCATATTCATAGGATTCTTCGTCTTCATATTTGACTAGTACCTCCCTACTATCAGGGATGTGGGTTAAATTTGTGGGATCATTGCATAATACAAGGAATTCCTCTTCTTTGAATTCTTCTTCATCCTAATAAACCACAGGAAAGTAATTCTAAAACTCTATTTCTATTAACAACACCTCATTTTTGTTGTTATATTTCATGATCATGAACTTCATTTGGGGTTCTTTCTCAATGCAGATCTAGTTTGCCAGCCCCTTCCAAGGAAACCAAAGCTGAGAATAGTTTGTTGCAACATACCCGTTAAAAGCCTAGGTCAAGTCTCATCCTAGTTTAATTCCATATGTATCTGTGATATCTACAATTTAGATGTCAATCACTTGCTGCACCCTTGGGTCAACAAAAATTTGTATTGGTATTTTTTTCCTTTCTCTAGCTATGTTTACCTTCGTCCTATCCAATTGAGTCACTTTCCATCAAGAAGGAGTTGGAATTATTCCCAGTGCTTGGCACACTATGAAGGGAATGACATTAGTTGAAGCTTCTAAATCTAATAGGTAGTTGTGTAGATTCTTGCTAAATATTTGAATCATCATTAAGAAGGGAGGGGTCTCCATATTTCCTTGAAATATCCCTACTGAGAAAACTACTTGAGCCACTTGGATTTTGTTGATATCACTACACTTATCCTTGGCTTGCCCTTGATTTGAATCCTTGGTAGGAGATTTGTCTATTGGTTGATTCTTATTGGCTTATTGGTTTGGGTGTTGATTGGGTTTCTTTCCTATGATTTCTCTAATTATGGGCTCACTACTAGAAGTGTCAAAAAAAACCCTCTTGGTTGGTACATCTTGGGCTGGATTTGGTAGGGCAATTCCATTTACTGACCTAAAGAGGGTGTTTCGGATGGCAGGTACCTTCAATAACTCAAAACATGACAAACTAGCTTTGACCTTCTTCAATTCCTCAACTACATACTCTCCCATATATTCGACCTCAACTTCAGAAAATCTACCTTGGGAAGAGCTAGTGGGCTGATCTTGAGTTTGATTTGGTTGCCTATTTTTGTTAAAGTACTAGGTAGGCACATGGGGCTAAGTAGGATTGTTTCTAGCTTTAGGATCAGGTGGAGTATTAAAGTTTTTGGGAGGAGTAGAAGTCATGAAAAGGCCTCCGACTTGTTTATTCCGTACGTTATATGGGGTTTCCCTTTGGTGGAACATATATACTTCATCCTGATGTGGTTGTTTTCGTTCCTTGAGTGCACCATCTCATTGTATAGCTTCTACACCATCTTAGTCAATTCATTAATTTGATCCTTTTCTACGTTGTTTTGTTGTGGTACTGAATTTTGAAGGAAGGTCGGTTGAATTATAGGTTGGTTTTATTGAGGAGATAGGAATTCAAGGCCTTGTAGGTATGAAGGAACTTGGGGCTATTGAGCATAAGCATGCTGCTACTGGGGTTGTAAGTAATGAGGCACTAGAGTGGTGCAGGAGCACCTACACCTCATCCTCCATTTTTTGATCATTTGATGGAAATTGATGTTCAGTAGTGTTAGTGTTGGTCTTTTGAGTATGTTTGTCTCTAATAATGTCTAACAAGACCATTAGTTATGATATAGGTTGAGTTTTTGAGTTTTGAGTCACAATGTACACAAATGCAATCTTGCACTAAAAGATGCTCTTGCAGCCTTTGAAGGAAAAAACATGACTTTGTATGCAAATGTGCAAGGTTGGGGGTCCCAAAAATGTAATAAGGCTATCTCCAAGCCTTTAGTATGATTTTAAGAGTCATAGGTTGCAAACATTGCATAGACATTTCAGTACACTTGTAAATGTAATAAAATGTGTAAAAGAGTGTGATTAGGTCTCCAACAGTCCTAATGATTTGAAATTTTGTTTTAAGGCAATTGGATAGTTAGAAAATGTTTGTAAAAGCTATGTAAGGCCTCAATAAGGATTGAAGAAGGAAAAAGAAAGGCAATGTATTAAAACATTCACAAGAAATAAATGTTCTTTTCTTGGTTTTCACTTTGTTTTTCTTTAGTTTCTCTGAACTTTCTAAATTTTCTTGACCCATGTAGGTGTGCAAAGTTCCTAAATCCTCCTGTATATTGAGGATGTGAGTGTTTTATACTAGTGGAACTCATTTTAAGGGTTTCAAGTTCATTTTTGTGGGAGTTCTTTCTAAATATTCTGAAGCAACCTATGCATACAGTTTGTAGGCCTGATCTTGTGTAATTGAATCTAAAATGACAATCCACCTACTATTTTGACTTGTTACTTGGTTTATTTTCATTAATAAATTTATGGTAGATGTTAGGATGTATTGAAAATAAAGATAAGAAAGATAGGTGGCCTGTGTTGATTTCTTGTGATGAAATAAGGCATCTTTCCATATGAAAATGCAGGTTCTATGTTAGGTTTTTGGGAATTAATGTTGCAATAAAGTTTGTGATGATGTGGAAGGTCTGTGCAGACCCAAATATAGATGTTTGGCATTTCTATTTGATTGTAGGAGCTTGAAATAATGGAAAAACATGAAAACCTAGGGTTTTGGGTGTGTTTTGAAAGGTTTTTGAATTGAAGGATTATTTGAGCATTTGGGGTCATGAGACCTAGAAAATATTTGGTTTGGGAACCTAATACAAGAATTTTTTGAGGTTAGAAGGTCTGGTGAGAAGATTAGAGGATGGTCTCTTTGGAAAAGTGGCCCAGTTAGAAGCCTAAAACAGTGAAAAGTCCATTTTTGAGGCATTCAAGCCAAAGGAAGTGTTCTTGGTTTTATAGTATGTTATGAAAATCTGAAATGGGTATCTCAATCCATGATTTTTTTCATAAGTGTTTTGGGAAAGTTTGCTCAAAAGTCCTAAAAACTGGTTTTTCACTACTACAAGGAAAGCTTGTACCAAATGGTGAGTTTTATGGATTTCAATGAACCTGGCTTGGAGATTGTTTTTAATTGATCTAATTGTCTTTATATGCATGTTGAGGGATTTTTTAAGGGACTTGGTGAAGATTTTCTGTTGTTTTGCAAGATTGAAGGGTTGAAACCCTTAACGGTGAGTTGATACCTAATAGGTTGATTGCATAGTAAAGAAGAGCTCTTTGATTTAAAATTGAAATTTACATTGTTGTGAGAGATCTCCACCTTGGATCTGCATCATAGAGGAACCTAATTGAGTGGCTACCCTAGATGTGGCATTATTGGTAGTTGAGGGACATTATTCAAAATTGGTGTTTGATGAGCCAAAGCATGAGTAAGCCCTTGGACTTGAGTTGGGTTTGTTTTTTATCCCAAGGAAGGTAGCAGACCAAAAATATGCTTCCCCAAGTCAATGCTAGCTATTACTTCATTTTCATAAGCATCCATCAACCTAATAGTGGAGGGTGCATCCGTTTGACCAAAGCGGATGTGAGATTGTCTAAGGCAGCATAGTAGACCAAACTTGTTGTGGCATCATCAACCATGTAGGATGGTTGCAACTTCATGCAAGCTCTATGAAATTGGTCATTGAAGGAGTTGATGGGCTCATTGAATTCCATCCTAATAGACATGAATTTCTAGTATAACTTCATAGGGATGATAGGAACTTTAAAATTCTACAGGAAGGAATCATTCATGAAAGCCCAAGAAGTAATGGAATTGGTGGGTAGATGGATGCACCAATAGAATGCATCATCCCCCAATGATTAAGGGAAGAGCCTACAAGCCACATCTTCATGGTCAATCTACATGTCCTTTAATGTTGTTTGAAAAATATTTATGTGCTCTTCTACCATCCTTTGTGGATCCCATGGATGAAACTTGGTACAAAAGCCTTCTAAATTCTTCAACATGTCATGGTAGTCATTGAAGGACAACGGGGGTGGGTAGTTACCCAATCAAGCCATTGTGGGAGGTGGAGGATGTGTTTGTTGTGCTATAGTAACTTGAGGCTACAAAGGAGCAATAGTTGGGGTAGTGCTCTAGAAATGGATTGTTGGGGCTAGGACAACACCTTGGCTATGGGAAGTGAAGGATATAAAGGTAGTTTGGAGTGAATTAGTATAAGGTACTATCATAAGTGAAGGGGAGGAGTTAGGGGGATAGATAGAATGAAATGGAGAAGATGGAGGAGAGTAGGCTGAGTGGATGGGGCTAAAGTTGATGCTTCCCATTTCTTTTCTCTCTTAGCCTTGGTAGGGGTCTTGAGGTCTTGGAACTCCCATTTGTTTGGTATAGATAAAAGAACTTTGGGAAACCTTTTAGGGGAGAAGGAACTAATTCGATCCACCTTAGCCTATTTTCCCTCCTTCTAGTGCCAATTCTATTGATGGGTGTTTTTTCACCTCAATACAGACAAGGCACAAGTGCAATGCCTCTCTTGAAAGGTAATTTTTGCAACTAATTTTTGGAAATCACCCCAAGGTTCCTTGGGTGTCAATTCATGATAGTTCTTGGGATAATTTAGTTTTGTTGATATGATTTGCTGGTAATCACAAAGGGAATTTATGGTTGGCTAATCATGGAGGGAATTGGATCTACAAAAGGAGTTTTTTAAAATCTAGAAATGTTGTATAGTTGCTACAATTTCAGGAACACAAACTAAAACTCCATGTTTGTCATCATATTTGGCTTTATAGTGATGTTGGAACTTTACTTCAACTTCAATTTTCAAAGAAAAGTCAAAAGGGAAAAGGGGTGAGAAGTTTCCTAGACCTGCAACTAATGTTGAATAGTAATAATGGAGGATGCTAAAATGGAAAACCTTCCTAAAACTAAGTTCCACTTAACCAAGGACTACCTATAGTTTCATGAAACTAGTGCAATCTTCTAAGTTCTACAAATTTTAAACCATCCATTCACCATTAAAGCATAAATAATAGATAAACTTTAAGTGTGGCAATGAAATGATGCTCAGAATAACTTTACACAGTTATTTATCATCAATAGGAAGCAAAAAGTATGAGCAAGGAAGATATTAACACCATAGAATTCTTCACCATTAAAGTGCAGCATATACTAATGACTAAGAGAAACTTAAAAATAAAACAAAAAAGCTAAAATCTAATATTGGGAGATTGAATCATGCACACATGTGAACAAAAACACAAGAATCCATCAAAATAATGTTATTCTCATTAAATTTTTGCAGCGTGCCTTTAAACAACAACCCAAATCTCTCTTTGAAAATGAGAGGAGACCCCTATTTATAGTTTTCCAAAAGTAGAATGAATGGAAAATATTATCTTTCATTGTGTGGCTCAGATTCATTTTACATTAGGGTTTCATCTACCCCCAAATATATGACAATATAAAATTCTCTTTTGTCTTTTTCCCTATTTTTTCATCTAGTGACCCTAGTACTGTAGTAGTTTTGTCCTATAGTGGCTACCTTCCTTTATAGATACTTCTACGAATATTCATCATCTATAATGGCCTTTCTAGCTGCCTTTTGAGTACCTGCATATTATACAAACTTTTGAAACATGGCCACAAGCTTGCTTTCCTCAAAGAGATTGAATTTAAGGATCTGGAAGGATATCCTCTTGATTCTTTCTATAATCTCTTATAGATTATCTATGTAATTTGAGGAAACTTCCATCATCTACTATGTCTACATGAAGTCTTTCCTAGCAAAATCCATAAATTCTAGCTATAGGGTGTCACCAACTCCTCACTCCATCTTTTGGTGAAATAAAGGCTTGACCTTTTCTGCATCTAGATCTAGGGTGGGCACCTCAAAATATTTCATTAACTTTAGATAGTTAGCACTATTTTCCTAGTGTTCAACAACCCACTCATGATCGACCTCAAGGTCATGCAAGACCTTCTCTAGGACTTCCTCTTTATATTCTAGGTTCATCAACTAGGTCTCTACCAACCAATGATCTTATTTTACGATTCCCAGTTCCTTCTCACAAATATCCCATGAAAGATTAAGGATACACTCTAATTTAGGATAAGTGATCCCATACATCTCTGGGCATTCCTTACATGTGTTCATCATACATTTTATGTCCTTCTCTAGGCTTCTATACCTATTATACATGGTGACTACAAGGTTGATCCCCTTAATGCCAACATATACCACCTTATTGAACCAGGAAATCATGGACTTTGTTGAATTTTTCCTATTTTCCATTTTACTAATATCCTTCTTTGATAGCAAGGAAGGTGGCATAGACATTTCCATTGGAGTCTTTTCTTCTATGTATGTCCACTATTGAATATAGGTGGTGAAATCTACAACTTGGGCCTTCAGTTCCTCCTTAGTGGACTGATTTTTTTTTGTTTACTACATAATAGTGGCCATTGACCCCTGAAATTCATATATCCTCTACTCATGGATCACTAGGCCTAGGTTGATTTTTGATATATTGTAGTTGATGCTTCTAGCTTTATCTATCATTAGGGTGGAAATTTGTATCATTAAAGATCCTAAGGCATCTACTTTGATGTGGGAGTATAATTTTGGATTTTTCTTATTTATTTTTCTCATTTGGGCCCTTGAAAAGATTGCCTCTAACCTTTCCCTTGGGTTAGCGACCACATGAGCCTTCTTCCTTTCAAATTGGAATTCTAGCTAGTCAAGCATTTCAGTCTGTCCCTTGGGTGATTCATGGTCACCTTCCACTTTTTTCTGCTCTCTCTAAGGTTCATCCTCATCATCACTAGGAATCCTTCCATCATCATTTTCCTCCTATTCCAATCCCTCTATTTGTATAGCCTTTCCTTTATCTGGCTCATTAGGAGATATATTCTATTGAGTGATGCCCAACTATTGCTAGGAAGCGTATTTATCTCCTTTAGGTTTAGACTATCTTTCTTTTATGTTCTATCCTTCTTCCTTCTTAGAATCTTTCTCTAGAAGAACTTTCTCTTCCAAATGCATTACTTCTTGTCTTAGGCCCTCATCTTGGCCAATTTATAGAGGCTCCTCAAGGATCTCCACATCTGTATTAGTACCTGCTTTCTCTTCTTCAAAATGATGCTCCTCAAGATTAGCCTCTTCACTTAGAACCTTGTGTTCCTAGAGCACTTCCTTTGCCTACAGGCCTTTGTTTTGCTTCTTCATTAGAGGCCACCTTATCAATATTTACATTCAACCCTCCCTCTAGGTGCTCAAAGTAGTCATCCCTATTAGAATCCCTGGGCTTTTCAATGATGTCTTTTGTAGCCTCTCCCTATTGTTCCATGTGTCATTTATCCATCTCTTTTGAGATTTACATTGTGGCTTCCATCTTTGGTGGTCCAGTAGGGGGTGGGGAAAGAGGTAGGGTAGTAATGAGTTGAGCCATTAGGGTCTAAACCTTGGGGTTGAGGGTTACCCTAGAGGGTTCTGTAGGTACATTTTTCATATATGTTGTGAAGGCATGTAGTAGAGTGGGAATTGCCATAGTGGTTTTCATTATGGAAGAATGCAAATTTGATAGAGTAGGAAAGGGAGATGAGAGCAAGGAAGTCAATAGTGGGGAAGTAGTAGAGGAAGAAGAAATCCAATACTACTACTAGGGTGGTTGGTGAGGTGGAGGAAAGGTGGACAAAAATTTCTACTATAGGTAGAGATGAGATGGAAAAAGATTGGGTTGAAGGAGGTATTGGAGTGGTAGCAACAACAACAGTGGGAATGGATGTGGTCAATGGTGGTGAGCAAGGTTGCACAAACTCTTCTTCCTTGGGATAAGTTTCCTCCTTGTGGATAGTTGACATTTCTAACACAAACATCCCTATTCTCCCCTTCTTTGGTGGAGGTGACCCTCATGTTGTCTTCCTTTTCTAAACCTTGGGCTTGGGCTATTGCTCTGATGCCTCCTTACTCTTTCTGGATTTTGTAGTAAGTGGGTATTTAGGAGCCTCAGCAAAGGGTTCTACAATAATAGCACTATTAGTCTCACTAGTTATTTCATCTTTTGGTTCTCCATAGCTAAGCTCAACACCTTGTTATTTTAATTGAGCAATTTGTTCCTCTAGCCATTGCTTTTTTCTATTCTCCATAGGACAAGTGAGAATTTTTAGGTCTATGATTTCTTCTTCAGACTAGTCTATTATTGGAAAAGGTGCACTCATCAAGACACCATATGTTTCATCTATCATGTTGTTGTCATCAAAAAATTAGACTGGAATCTGGAATAAATTGATTGACTTTCCAAAAGAGAGGGTCATTCTCATATAATGGTGCATTCATACCTCTTTATCATCCTTGCAATTTTCCCAAAAATTGTCAATGTGAGGGTAATGATCATACTCTCTCCCAACCCACTTTTTCAACTTGCCCTTGGGATCTACCCTTCCTTTGTCTCTATGCAGGTCTAGATTGTACTCAAACAACTCCTTTGAATATTCCATGCATTGGGTAGTGGGGAAAGAATACATACCTTGTCCAAGAGTGAGAGGATATGGGACTGCAACATATGTTTATTGCTTAACAAGGTGTGAAAGTTCTGTAATTGTCAAGTTACCTCTAACATAATAATCCTATCATTGAAATAGTGGGGTAACCTGTAAGGATTCCCTGAGAATCCCTCAACTTTGATGTAGGTAAACTTGGGAAATTGGATGAACAAATATCCAAAACCCGATACAAATGCCCTTGTACTATGTGTTACCCTCCTTTCAAAATCTTGACCCAAGAGTCTAATTATATGTCCAATGAAGGTATCATTTAATGTGATATTATCTTTTGAAATTCATGTATTGCAGTTGAGGGTAGAAATCATATACTTTCAATTTTCCTTTCGTAGTTCTCATCTCTTCAATGTAGAATAAACCCTTGTATGGGAACTTATCTGCCAGGAGATAGACCTAACAGGAAGTCATGAAGAAGTGAGAGATCTTCTTTACCTCCATTAACTACTAATGCATGCTGTCACTAATCATTTTCACCCAATGGAATTTGGTTTTTCCCTCGGGGATCTCTTCTATGAAATAAAACAACCATTTTTTAAAGAATGTGGTAGTAGGTAGACCGATTACTCTACTCAAAACCATGACTAAATCATGGTACTCCTTGAAGAAGTCACTTTTGGATAAGGTTTGGGGAATCTTAGAAGCACTTTCCCTCTTTTCCTTTAACCAGTTCTGGTTGATTGTTCATGTTGGTGTAATTAAATATGTTGTACCTTGTCCTAGGTCATAATTACACCTTAGTTAAGTTTACTTAGGAACCACATAGGAGGTTGTTGGATATTTTCAACTTTTGGTGGACTTGACATGTCATTACCTCATCACTTCCACATTTTGTAGACATATCATGTGATTATCTCTCCACCTTTTGTGGAGTGATAGCTCTTCATAGTTGTCTCATGTCATAAGATTATGACACTTGTCATAATCTTATGCCCTTTTATGTTCTCACCTTGGCTATATAACCAAGGGGTCTCTCTCATTTGTAATCAATCAGAATCATATCATATCAATGACATTGAATACAGTCTATTCTTGTCATATTCTCTCTCTCTCCTTTTTTGCTTTCCATTTGGTCCGTAGATCTTGGCATCCATAGCCAATTCTAACATGGTATCAGAGCGGGTTGGGTGCCATTGGAGAGTCTTATTCTGAAGAGAGATCCTAGATCTGAGGAGGTTTCGTTTGTGGCTCTTTGTTGCAGGTTCATATCTGAGCTTGTTGGTGCAAATATGAGCTCACCATTGTGTCCGGAAGGTTCAAGAAAGTCAATTTTTCATTTTTTTGTCTAAATCGGACATACGAGGCCAAATCTAGGAGGGTTTGAAGCTGAAGTGTGGTTGCTAGATCTAGAAGGTAGCTACAATTTTGGAGCATTTTGGGTCAAATCCGACCCTACCATTGCATTTAGAAGGGCCAAAAACCCTAAGATCGACTATCAATTCGTCTATTTTGGAGCAAGTCATTCGGTGAGGCAAAAAATTTTGCCCAGAGAGCCATACGGCCCCCCAGGTTGTCATCATTGCATCGACACTACAATTTTGAAAATAAAAATAAAATTATTGTCAGAAATTTTTTGAAATTTTCTTTTTAGAAAAATTAAAAAATCAAATTGATTTTTTCTGAAAAGTTTTTGAAAAAAAAATTATTTAAAAAAAAAAAATCAAAAAGGAAAATATTTAAGTCTGCAAACTCATACCTGTCCTTGCAGCGAAGGTACCATGGTACCCAGGCCCCTTTGTGGGAGCCACATGGCATCACCACAGTGAGGCACGCGGGTCCCCGATCCCCACATAGCCGCAGACACCTTCATGCCGGCGGGTGCTAAGATTTTTGGCAATACAAAAGTCTACCACCTGGCCACATCTTTGGCATTTGGTGGCAACAGTTGTAAAACTCTAGTGAGTGTACGAGCTAGAGAATATTCTCTATGATATACTAAAGATTCCTCCACCGACAGATGAAAAAATAATTCTACAACATATTCTCTATGACCAGCCAACCTGGGCCAACCCATGATGTGCAGGAGGCCATCAAATTTAAGCTTGTGTGTTGCTGACGTCAACCTGCATCAGCATGACATAATCATTTTTGAAAAAAAAATTGCCCCTCACCATTTTCATTTTTGTTTTGATAGGAAAACTTTGAAGTCTCATAGCTCAGTCGTTTTGACTCCTTTTTTCAAGCATTTTTTTTTTATTAGGGATAATTATTCGTGCTCTACGCATTGGTACAATCAGTTTTTGGTTTTGGTGCCTGGTTTTTCCAGAATTTGTAGATTCTCATAGGTGTTGCTGCTTCGTCCTCATTTTAGGAACTTCGGGAGCTCATATCTTGCTCCTATGGTAACGTTTTTGGGTGAATTTTTTTTGAAAGTGAATGATTTTTTGTGTACTTATTAGTGGTATGATCAGATTGATCTCATTTTGTACCAAAAATTGTACTTGATTCTATGGCCTATTTTGACATTTGTAAGCACTAAGATCAAAGACCACTTTGCTATTTTTGGTAAGTGGCAATTGTAAACGCGCTAAGGATAAAGTTCCAAGCTCATATATTGCTAGGGGGGTTCTTTGATTGAGTGAATTTGGGGGGGTAATCTTGTGTATGATTCATTTGTGTTGATCATTTGAGGAGGTATCATGGGTTTTTCTATTCATCCTTCTATGGTAATGTTGAATAAGGATAATTATGAGTCTTGGAAGAAAGATATTCTGATACATCTGAGGTGGCTTAAGCTTTTTCCATACCTTTATGGGCTCATACCTGAACTAGACACACCTTGGAAGCAATCAATTTGGGGCAATAATAATGATCACATTGTAGGATTAATTGGTTCATATATTGGTATTGATATTCCTGTGGAAATCTCAGATATTGATTTCCCACACACACTTTGGACCAATATTTTGGAAATCTTTGGAGACCATCATATCTCTCCATTCCTGGATGATCTTGTTGCAGATTGTTTAATTCCCCTTGATGATGTTGATAATATACCCTATGACGATGATACTTCAGAGGAGCTTGAGTATAATAAATGTCTTGAATTTCCAATTGATAAAGAGACTTCTCTCCTTGCTTCTCCTCCTCTTATTGAGATCACATATTCATCTATTGTTGTACTTGATGATACTTGTGTTGCTACAGTTTTGGCTCCTAGTGATTCAATGTAGCAAGATCTTGATTGTCTTCTAGATATGGCTACTTTGGATGACTTTCTAACATGTATTTTAGATTTGTTCATGGAGTCTCATCTTTCAGATTTGGAGGACACCATTGATAGCATTCATCTTCTCTTTGATGAAGATGCACCATCTTTAGTTGTTGTGAGGGAACACTTTGACCCTATTGTTCATCCTCTACATGATCATTCTTCGCAGATTGGTGTGAGTGTGGATACTTTTGGACAACATTTGGAGGAGGATTATTTTTCTTTAGAGGGGATATATTTGTCTTTGGGTTATGTTCTACATCAGTCTCTACTAGATGTTGGATTGTCATCTTTAGCAATGTGGCCTAGAACACCTGTTTGGAGTGTGCCAGCTTTCAACATTGACATGGAGACACTTGAGCATGCTTCAAAGACACCATCATCCATCATCCATCTTTTTGGCATCCTGCATACATCCTTGTTTTTGTTTCTTCCTAAGGGAAGGAACGTTGTTTGGCAAGATTGGATCATCTTCAGCATTCAATTTCAAGCTTCTACCATCATTGTAGGAGACTCAACATTGGGGGGGGCTACCTTGTCTCTCTTCTACTCTCTTATGGGGAGGTCTTTTTCCTCACATGGGGTTTTTACCTTCTCATTCTTCATTGAGATTATTTCTATTTTGTATTTCATCTCTCTTTTGGGGAGGAGTTTTGTCCCACTGGGTTTTCTCCTTTTCTCCACTTGTGAGAGATTGCATTGCATTTGTACATGGGTACCTAACATGGCCTAGTATTCGGGACCCATCTTGCATTGTTTGCTTTTGTGTACATTCTCCCTAAGTTGTACTTAAGGGGGGGTGTTGGTGTAATTAAATATGTTGTACCTTGGCCTAGGTCATAATTGCACCTTAGTTAAGTTTACTTAGGGACCACATAGGAGGTTGTTGGAGATTTTCCACTTTTGGTGGACTTGACATGTCATTACCTCATCACTTCCACCTTTTGTGGACACATCATGTGATTATCTCTCCACCTTTTGTGGAGTGATAGCTCTTCATAGTTGTCTCATGTCATAAGATTATGACACTTGTCATAATCTTATGCCCTTCTATGTTCTCACCTTGGCTATATAACCAAGGGGTCTCTCTCATTTGTAATCAATTAGAATCATATCATATCAATGACATTGAATACAATCTATTCTTGTCATATTCTCTCTCTCTCTTTTTGTGCTTTCCATTTGGTCAATAGATCTTGGCATCCATAGCCAATTCTAATAGTTCATTTTCACCCAATAGGATCTATTTGCCACACATTTTGGAAGAATTCCTTCTCTAATTCTTCCATCATGGCCAATTATCTTTCTAGTAGAGTGATAGCGCTCCCGATAGGCCATTACCAACTCTATAGCTAAAGTGTAGGAGGGAAACCAATAGATTTGGCTAGGCCACTCTTTTTTATTTTCAAAACTCTGTCTATTTTGGGGTTCTATATAACCCTCTCTTTGAATCCATCTTTGTTGACATGCTTGAAGTCAATGTCTCAGATTTTCTCCTAGCTAGAGGTGAGCTTGGACATGTGTTCAACTCTATCAAACTCATACTTCATTTTTTCTTTCTCTTCCTTTCCCCTAAAAAATACTCAGACAATTGAGGTCATTGTGGATCCCACCATATGGGTGGAAGTCCTAGGTGCATTGCATAAAGAACAATGAAGCAACGACAGTGACCTACTAAGGGAGACCCACAAATGTGGGTATGCAAGAGCTAGGAGACACTGGGGTAGAGGGATAAGGAAACCCATAAGGGGATTCCCACAAGACAAAATACTTAGCAAATTTGGGCATCGTAATTCTAGCCAAAGGGAAATTGGGAATTTTACTACGTGTGGCCAACTCAAGCTCAGAAAATAGGGGCACACAAAATTAGCGAAAGGAAAAAATGGTCTAGAAAAGCCAAAAGGGGAAGAGGGGGTCCCTAGTCTAAATTGGGTTTGTGTGCAATAGGCATAATAAAAGGTATGGAGCAAGAAAGAGTAGGATTATAATAAATCCTTGATTTACTAAACAACATTATATGTGAAGGAACAAGATTTGTGGGTAATTGATAGTGGCTAATCCAAGCATATGATAGGAAATAAAAGAAAATTTATTTAACTTAAAATTGGGAAAGGAGGATCAATGAGCTTGGGTGATAATACTACTCTCAAGATTCACGGTGAAAGAATTTTGAGCATAGATGGGAAGAGAAAAACTAAAGATGTGCTCTATGTTGAAGGTCTGAAACACAATCTATTAAGTGTGAGCCAAATGTGTGATAATGGTTAGAAGTTCACATTTGATTTAGATGGCTTCAAAATTATAAAGAATGGAAAGATATCCACACAAGGGTTGAGAATTGACTGTAATCTCTATGATCTTGCTAAAGTAAAAGGTCAAACCTGTATGATGGGACAAGCTAATGAGAGGCTGCTTTAGACAAAAGACTAGGCCACATTAACTTTGACAACTTGGTGAAAGTGAGTTCAAGAGGATTAGTTAGAGATACACCCAAAGTATTTAAGCCTAAAAACATTATATGCAAAGAGTGTTAGCTGGGAAATAAAACCAAGACTAGCTTTCCAACCAAAGAATGCTCAACCACAAATCCTTTATAGGTAGTTCACATAGATCTATGTGGACCCACAAGAACAAGAGGCTTGAAAGGATAAATATACTTTATGTTGCTAATAGATGATTATACAAGGATGACATGGGTTATATTTATGAGGGACAAATCACAAGCATTTGAGAGATTCAAAATATTCATAAAGATTCTTGAGAAGGAGATAGGAAGAAAGTTAACATTTGTAAGGTCAGATAGAGGAGGAGAATTCACATCTGGTGAGTTTGTTGATTACTATGAGGCACATGGAATTAAGAGACAATGTTTGACACCAAGAACTCCTCGATAAAATGGAGTGGCAGAGAGGAGGAATAGGGTAATGGACAACATGGCTAGAATGATGTTAAAATAAGCTAGAATAACCGATATGTTCTAGAGAGAAGTGATACATAATACACTATACATTCTAAATAGAGTTCAAATCCAAGTACATAGTGATAGTATCCCTATGAATTGTAGTATGGGGAACCCACAACTATTAAATACTTCCAAGTATTTGGAAGTAAGTGCTACATTAAATGAGAAGATGAAAACCTAGGAATTTTTGATTCAAGGAGTGATGAAGGAATATTTTTAGGATATTGCACTCAAAGTAAAGCCTACAAATGTTATAAATAAAGGCTAGAGAAGATTGTGGAAAGTGTTAATGTGAAGATTGATGAAAGTATAAAACATATAAAGTATGATCAAGGCAATTTTGATGATTCCTTAGACTATGAAGATAATGTAGCAAATAATGATGAAGAACCTAAGGAAATAGAAGTTGACAAGGCCCCTGAAAAGTATGTTCAAAAGGACCATCCAATAGATAAGATAATTGGGGATAAAAATAGAGTTCAAACTAGAAGGAGATATGCAAAGAACAAGGAACAAGTAAGCTTTTCTCTCCTATCTCAAATTGAACTTGAGAATTTCTCTGAAGCTAGCAAGGATGAGAGCTAGATAGAAACCTAGAAGAGGAAGTTCACATTGAACAAATAGAAGGTTTTCAACTGATTTAAGATGATAATTATTTCTACAAATTGAGAAAGTCCTTATATGGTCTAAAACAATCACCAAGGGCATGGTATTCAAGATTAGACCATTACTCGCAACAACAAGGATTCAAAAAGGGATGTATAGAAAGTAACTTATATTTCAAATCTAAAGGTGAGCACATGATTATAGTTGTTTCTTATGTGGATGACATCATTTTTGGTGGTAGCAATGATAAACCATGTAAAATATTTGCTACACACATGCAAGATTAATTTGAGATGTCAATGTTAGGAGAATTGTCATTTTTCCTTGGTTTACAAATTTTAAAATTGATAATGGGATATTCATATCTCAAACCAAGTATGCTAAGGAAATGCTCAATAAATTTGGCATGGAAGAAAACAAACCAATCAATACCCCCATGATAACTGGCTACAAGTTAAGCAAAGAAAATGAATCACCTGGGGAAAATCAAATAGTATAAAGGTCAATGATTGGGAGTTTGTTGTATTTAACTGCATCATGACCATATATTATGCAAGTAGTATGTTTACTAGAAAGATTTCAAGAAACACCTAGAGAGTCACATGTCAATGCTGTAAAAATAATTTTTAGATACATCAAGGGTGCTATTGACTATGGACTATGGTACTCCAAGAGAGAAGATTTCTCTCTAATTGTATATACAAATTTTAATTGGGCATGAGGTGTGGATGATAGGAAAATCACCAGTGGAGGAGCATTCTTCTTGGGAAACAAATTAGTTTCCTAGATGAGTAAGAAGAAAGAATAAGTAACCCTATCCACTATTGAAGCAAAGTAAGTAGCAACAACATGTTGTACTCAAGTCCTATGGATGAAGAAATCACTTAAGGACATTAAGGTGGAGTACAAAGAACCTATCTCAATTCTTTGTGATAATTCAAGTTCCATAAACATATCAAAGAATCCAATGATGAATTTAATAACAAAGAACGTATATATTAAGTATCACTTCATAAGATAGAAGGTTGTAGATAAGGAAGTTAGCATGGAATATGTTCCCACAAAGGAATAGGTAGCTAACATTTTCATCAAGCCTCTTTCCAAGGAGCAGTTTGAGTACTTGAGGCAAAGATTGAGAGTCATTGTTCCCACATCAAATCACTAGTCTCTAGTGATGGGGCATATATCCAAGGGAAGTTCCATTCATATCTCAATCATTCCTAGAAATAGACAAGACATATGAAGTCAGATATCAATGGTTTTACAAATTTCTAACAACTTGATGGTTGATTCCTACTTTCTCTTTGAATTTCTTATCCAAGGGGGATTAATGTGTTAGGAGGATTCTACCCTTTTCCATTGATGTCAAAGGGGGAGAAGATCATGAAAAAATGCTCATTTGAGAAGGATTAGCATGGTGGAGATGCATATCAAAGGAGTAGCATTGCTTTATGTGTCTAATTCGTGCAAAACTCAAATAGTTATAGATCTCAATTATTTTCAATTGGTATTAGAATAGTTAAACTAATTGGTATGATAATTTATTGTTTCCATCAATGACAAAGGGGGAGACTATTGGCATACTATTTTCATTAATGTCAAAAGGGTATCATGAGTGAGATGGAACTGATCCTCAAAAGGTAATTATGTCATTGATATCTAAAGTGTAAATAATTCAAGGGAGATATAATGACAAAGAATGAATGTGAGAGCAATGGATTTGATGGAAAATTAGATGGTAGATTCAAACCGGGCTTTCTGAGAGCTTTCTAGAAAGATATTGTGCAGGTATTGATATCAATGGAGATGTCACCATTCATTTGTTTATGCTTTCGGTCTAGGGTTTATCAGTTAAACCCTAAGTGTGTAGGAGTTTACAGTCACAACATTCAAATATTTTCTATTTCATTGGTGACTTGGTATTGCAGGTAGCAGGTCACCTAAGTGATAACTTAAGTCATTCATTCCATATTGGTGACCAACCCCTTCACCTTATCATTTGGTCATTGTCACCTCTTGATATTGCACATCACAAAATCTATTTGGAGTGTGTGATAAGTTTAGTGATACATGATGAATGACTATTGCTAGATATCACACATCACAGTAAGCATTTGAAAATTGATTTGTATTTCAACGATATGTGATGAATAGCTATCACTTGATATCGTGCATCATGGAAAGAAAGTTGATTTTTTCCTTGATTTCAGTGATACGTGATGGAGGACAATACCTTAATGGGACGAGTGACACATGGCATCATATCACCCAATCGCTTCACATCACTATTGTGCAATATGGGATGTATGGATGAGATTGAAATGAAGAACATCTAATGAATGAAATTGCATCATAGGGTATTGGTTCATTATGGTAATGAGATCAAAGGAAGTCAAGCATTCAACAATGAGTGATGTTAGTGGAGAATGACATCAAAGTTAGACCCTACTAATGCATTGTTAAGATTCAATTCTTTCAGTGATGTGTGATGAGTGTTGAGTGGTAGTGGAGCATGATGTCAATAACAGACACATGGCATTAGCTCATCATCTCATGGAGATGTTGTGGGCCCATTTATAATAGCAATAGGATAGTGATGGACAATAGAGATTAAAGGGAAAGTGATCAAACAATGTTTGCTACATCATGGAAATGGATGCGATGGAGTTTTCTACATTGTGGAAATGGATGTGATTGTTCTAAGTGTTTTAGTGATACACAATGGCAATGATGGTTATGTGATCAATGATGGAGATTTAAACAATTATTTATTGGATGGTTATGTTTTGAAGTTACAATAGTGAATGGAAAGTACATGATCATGGTGTGAAGTCAATAAATTGATGGCCCAAATTTAAATGTAGTAATCACAAATGAATAACTCAATGTGAAGAGGGTTTCATCTAGAAACCAACACAAAGGAGATAATTAATTCATCCAAATACACCTAGCAACCAATGTAAATGAGATTTGATGCATAAAATAGTGGCAAAGTGGTGCAGAGACAAAGGTTCACAACATCCAACCTAGTTCATGAAATACAATACTCTTTCTTTGAGATAATTTCAACTACTCATTCTTGAGAAATAAGGCTCCAAAGAGGCCAATATAACAAAGCATGTACCATTAAATCAACTCCAAAACCAAAAATAACTAGAGGAAGCATTGAATCAACTCATAAAACCATCAAATCAATCATCTTTCTCAAGAAAAATCATCTATTAAAGCAGCAAATACAAAAACCCATACTCAAGGCTTGAACAAAGCTCCATTCAATGAGGGTTTGTAGAAAGTAGGTTTTCTAAACCTCATACCAAAATGTCACACCTTCAATCATACTAGAATATGTCTGCACAAATGTAAACAATCATCAAAAATTTCTTCCCCAAAAGATTTCACACTTTTCCATCCTTGAACCTCTCAAATTCACCCAAAACATGCAATTGTAACAACTAGGGCAGCCTAGGGCATCACCAAAAATATATCAAACCTTATTCAAATTCTCCAAAACCTTGGATATAGTAAGAAAACTTCAAAATGAATCTTTCCACAATTTTTTAGAAGTTTCCATTGTACAAATTAGAAGAAATCACATTTTTTTGTATGCAACCCCAAAAACCCTATGTTCAGAACAGTTTTTAGGAAATTATTTGTTTGACCCATTAAATGGCATTATAAAAATTACTAGTAAAAATAAAGTTTATTCACCACATCAATATATTTCCATATATCCAATTTTTAGGTCTGTACCATTCCGTACTTGTCCGTACTAACATGTTTTTTGAACTGCAATTTCTGAAAAACGTTTTCTGAACTGCCTGCCTACACAAAAATCATCATAACTTTCTTATTACTCAATGAAAATGAATGAGACTTGAACCAATGGAAAGATTATTCAATAAACTACACCATAAAACTACTTTTACAAAGTTTCAAGGCCATAATAAGCCGTACACAGCTTGGAAACAAGGATTTTTTTTTTTAAACTTCAAAATAGGGTATTGAAATTGACAAAATTGATTCCAATTTGCATTGCCTTCCTTTGGCTCGACTCTCCAAGGATTAAATAGATGCTTAAAACATAGAGAATGACTACCCATTCATTTCAAACTAATTAACTACCCTTTACAACCAATTGACCCTTCATATTCTTTCTTTTGTTCACATTTTGCACTTTTGCAATTTTACATGTTTTGCAACTTTTGCAACAAAATGACTCAACCAACCCCTTAGTGACTTTAAATATATTAAAATATAACCACCTAAGACCTTTTAAAATGATTTTACATACATTTTACATTCAAAGATTCGATTTTTGAAATTTAGCCTTTTGAAGGCATTTGTGACCAAGGTGCTCCTGCACCACAAAGATTGTAGAGGTGATCGTAGAGACAAGAATTCATATCATATTGAATGATCAGAAGAACACATTGAATGAATAATCAGATTTTAGAGTTTGGCAGAGAGAATGAAGGGAAATTCTCTATATTTGAATTAAATTTGTTGTGGCTCAATGCATAGGTATGGTGATATGTGATAAACCTTATCAGATATCTTAATGATGAGCTTGATGGTAGCTTGTAGCTTGATGAGCAGGTAGCTTGCTGGTGAATTTTGCAAGTGAGGGAAACCTTAATAGGATGTGAGAGCTGATTTGGATGAAGTAGAAAATCCTAAGGTAATGATTGTAGGTTGGTAAAGAAGGAAGAGAATTAGGTATTTTCCATGTTGTTGAATCTGCAAGTGTTTGAGTCATGTAAGAAGTATGAAAGTGTACAAAGTGCTAAAAAAATAAATGGACAACTAAGAATGTAGAGAAGAGAGTGCAGAGCAAAGGAGAGTGTAGATTAGAAGTATGTTTTGTTGAGAGTGCAGCTACAAAAACAGAGTGTAATTTTCAATAAGTGCAATAGTGTATTGTATGTATTGATGCATCTCAAGTTTATGCAGAGCCATTTATATGCATATTTGAGCTTGTAATGTTGTAGAGGTTGTTGCCTCATTCATACTGAGTTGTGGATTAGGTTAGGGAATTTGTGTTCCTAAATTGGGTAGTTGATGCTTCCTTGGGTTGTGGCCCTAAAACATTGTAATGGATATTTGGATTGTAAAGTTGGATTTGAGTAGTAGACTCAAGCAACCTTTGTCATCGTGGTTTTTCCCATCTTGGGTTTTCCACCTATATCATGTGTTATGTGATATGTTGTGTGCTTGGTTATATTTCTATATCACATGCTTAAAATTTGCACATTAAGGGTTAAAGAAAGTAGTCTACAGAGAAGCTTATAAGAAGGCTATAATTTTAATATCTACTAATTCAACCCCCTAGTAGAATGTGTGTTCCAACATATTTTTGATTGCTTCTTGTAAAAATTGGCTATGAAGGTAGCCACCCAAGATCTAGAGGCCTAATAGAAAGCACAAGCATATGAGAGATAGAAACAAGATGACAAGAATAAATTGTATTCTGCCAGTAATGCAAATATGATGAAATGATACAATGCTATGCAAAAGTACATAGGAGACCCCTTGGTTATATAGCCAAGGTGAGAACATAGAAGGGCATAATATTATTACAAGTGTCATAATCTTATGACATGAGATAGCTATGAAATGCTATCGCTCCACCTAAGGTGGAGAGATAATCACATGGTGTGTCCACAAAAGTTGGAAGTGATAAAGTAATGACATGTCAAGTCCACCAAAATTTGAAATTCTCCAATAACCTCCTATGTGGTCCCTAAGTAAACTTAATTAAGGTGTAATCATGACCTAGGACAAGGTACAACATATTTAATTACACTAAGTGCAGAGAAGGAGGAGTGGGGGTGGGCTCCAATGACCATGCCACCTGCGGGCCACCCCACCCCCTATATTGTTAGCCTTACAACTTCTATAAAAATGCCGATACAAAATGCAACAAACACGTCGGCCTAAAAAACAATTGAAGTTTATAAAATAAAGCCGATTAAGAATTTACCACGAGAAAAATTTGATAGTACTTGCAGATGAAGGATGATACAAGAGAATTAAATGTCAGTTCCAAGCCTTCGTACCATAGACAACCAATGTACAGGGTTGCAAGCCTTTGACCTCAGCGAGTAGAAGAACCAGATTGTAGAATACATGTGAGCAATGTAAGGATTGATCTATGGTGTATTGAATCTAGCACGATGAAGGACTATCCACGTTGGGAATAATAAAGGCACAGGCTAGTGGTGAAAACACACTGGATGATAGAGGATTTCATGCCCTCAAGGAAAAGACCGCCGATGAGATGAGGGGATGATGATGGATTTTTTAGTGAACAAGCCTCCAACCCAATGATGATGTGAATGCTACAAGCCAAATCAGGTAATGATGGGGAATGATTCAAATGGTGACTAGCAAATGGGTGCCGATGAAACATAAAAAGAAGATGTTGACAACCCTTTGTACTGTAGACCAATGCAGATTGGGTACAAGCTATGACAGGGCCGGTGATAGGACTGCTGAGCATGCCAACACCGAGGAAATGATGGTCAAACTATGCCAACAAAAAATGAGTAGGACCGATAGAATATCTATTGATTATGAATAATTCTTACCCTCCATAGACTAGGTTGATAGATCTAAAGAAGTCATGAATAGAGAGGATAAATGAAAGATACCATGTTTTACAATGCCAATGGAAAAGAAGTGCCAACAAGCTTCAAGGATCCAACCATATACAAATGAATATATGCCATATCAAATTCCAATAAGCCGATGAAGATGTGTCAGAGGATGGATTTCAAGAAACGATGCTTGATCCACACAGTTATTGTAAACCCAATGATGTTGATAGCTGATGAAGGATGCAGGTGACATCGATCTATGGATAAAATTTGCACCATACACAAATGGACACCAATGCAGGAATGAAATGCACACCAAGGATATGAATGAGCTGGACAATAGAAGCAAGACCAGTGCTGGTAAGAAACAAATGGCCAGGCAAGACTTCGGTCAAGGGGTTGACCAAGAGGTAAGGTCGATAGAGAAGCCAACAAAGACAACGATGGAATATACCACTAACTATGCCGATGGAGGAGTACCGGTGTACAATGTAGGGCAACAATGTACAACCCTGTAAAATAATAACTCTCCCAATTAAATATGGATTCTGCAAATATTTTTACAAAAAATTGACAAATGTTACCAATTTGGAGTTCTAAATGGCCTTCGGGCAAATTTTTTTTGCCTCAGCCTGCAACTAAAAGTGCCAAAAATAGAACCCCTTTCAAAATCTCTCCAAAATGACAATATAAAGGCACTCTAATGGTTCTAATACCATGTAAAAATTGGCTATGAAAGTATCCACCCAAGATCTAAAGGCCTAATAGAAAGCACAAGCATAAGAGAGATAGAAACAAGATGACAAGAATAAACTATATTTTGCCAATAATGCAAATATGATGGAATGATACAATGCTATGTAAAAGTACATAAGAGACCCCTTGGTTATATAGCCAAGGTGATAACATAGAAGGGCATAAGATTATGACAAGTGTCATAATCTTATGACATGAGACAACTATGAAAAGCTATCACTCCACCTAAGGTGGAGAGATAATCACATGATGTGTCCACAAAAGGTGGGAGTGATAAAGTAATGACATGTCAAGTCCACCAAAAGTGGAAATTCTCCAACAACCTCCTATGTGGTCCCTAAGTAAACTTAACTAAGGTGTAATCATGACCTAGGACAAGGTATAACATATTTAATTACACCAACACTTCTTTTGAAGAGAAAGTAATGTCAATAGGCATGATGTTTTGTTATTTACAATGCTCAATGTCAATCACTCCTATCATTATATTAATAGGACTTTGGTCATTAGTATCTATAGGATTTTTTTCATCATCATCCATAGGATTTTGTTTGTTATTTCTCATATTATCATCATCTATGTCAACATTCATCACATCGGGCTTAGTTTCACTAGGCCTAACAAATGAAATATTATGGATAAGAATGGTATTGGTAAAGATTAGCAAGTTTTGGTTAGGAGGATCTATGTATTTATTTCCTTTTTCATTCACACCTCCAATCTGAATATGATTGGAATCAATGAGGTCTTGCACAAGATGTTTAAGATGCTTGCAATATTTTGTATCATGTCCTTTTTGCTGGTGATAAGCACAATAGGCATTGTGTTTAAAGCTCAGAGGTAACAACTTGATAGGGTTAAGAGGTTGAATGCAACATAAGGTAAGCATGTTCTTGCTTAATAACTAAGTCGTGATATTTTGAAGTGTGTTAGGTAAGAGAGTAAATTCTCTTTGTGGATGCCCAAACATATAAGAATTACTTTTCTTTATAGTAGCTACTTGGGTATTGACTTGTTGGGTAGGTTGGGAGGTGGAATTTAGTTGAAGGAAACTTTTATTTTGTCTTCTAAAAGGATGGTGGGTGCTTTGGTTTGAGGATTCAGACTTTTTAGGATGGGTAGAGGTGGGTTTTGGTTCACAACTACCTATGAAATTCTACTAATCTCAAAGGGTAGTGCATAAGTTCATGATGGAAGGGAATTTCATCTTGGTAAGCTTCTCTTGTATCTTTCTTTGTAAATTCTCTATGAAAATATTTTGAAGGTGAGAATTAGGAATCTTCACACTAATTTGGGAATAAAGTGATTGGTAATGGGAAATAAAGTTAGTGACTTTTTTACCCTCATTTTTCTTACATGTTTCATCAAGTTAGCTAATGTCATTTTAGGAACCATATGCACTTGGAAATGGTTGATAAAGGCTGCAACAAGTTCATTAAATGAATGCATTGATTTATTCGATAACATGGAAAACTAGTCCAAGGAAACATCTTTCAAGGATTGGGGAAAAATCTTAGCCAAAATTGTGTCCTCAAGGATAAAGTCACTACACAAAGTAGTAAAAGCATTAACATGATTAGCAGGATCTCCCTTTCCTCCATATTTCTCAAACATATGGATCTTTATACCTTGTACCAAATTTCTCAATATCTCCAAAGATAGTGGGTTCCTTTTGGGATAGTATGAAGGTGGCCATTTTGATTTTGATTTATGGTGGAAACTTGATATTGAATGGATGAAAGGCTTTGTAAGAGGTAGTTAATGATAGGGTCATTGCTTATGGTTTGAGATGGAGGTGAATATGGAAATGGTGTGTATGTGTTGGAAGGACTAGTGAATGGATTACTTACGAGAGGAAATATAAGATTAGATTGCAAATAGGTATAAGGAGAATTAGTGGAAATGTTTGAGGTAGGAAGGATATTGCTAGTTGGTTGCATCGTTGTGGTCACTTGAGGATTGGTATATGTGGGAATGGAGGTTATGGTTTAAGGGGGAGGAGTTTGATTTCCTCCTTGGCTTTGCACAGTATTTGAAGATTGAGCACCATTAGTAGTGGAAGGAAGATATTTTTCAAATATGTGAGCTATATTATGCACAACTTCCAATGTTTGATCACTTTCCATCATGCGGTGAATACTATCTATGGTAGGTATAACAGTGTTGGAATTTTTTTCAGTACTCACACTATCTTGTAGATGAGCTAGGTATTCATGCATTTTCATTATGTTTTCTTGAGGGATACGATCAACCATTGTTTGAACAATCAACATAGCACTTGTAGGTAAGTTAGGCATAGAAAAAGAGGTATCAAAGGTATAGTCCATACCTAGTGAAGTAGTACCAACACTAGGAGTACGAGAGCTTGATAACCCAAGATCCACAACAAGTGTTTTATTATGGGATGCCATGGGTCTCGCACTTCATCTAACCACAATATTAGTAGTAGGACACCAAGCAGTACAACTCGTGCAAGGGATAAACCAAAGAAATTGTAATGAACACAATATACTATGATTGCAATTACACTTGAGATGAAATAAATTGGAATAACAACATTTTCTCAAACTATAACATAAAACTAAAAGCAGCCCATAGAAGCACAACAAAGCAGTTTCAAACCCTAAAAGATGGAAATTTGAATTCAATAGGGACTAAGATGCCTATAATGGTGTCTTGGTCCTACTAATGATATTTTGAAGTTCCAGAAAGTGAAGCAAAAAGCAAACAATAGGGATAGGATTCTGAGCTAGAAACACTGAGAGGTACTAAGATGCTAGGAAGAGCATTTTAGTCCTAGCAGAGGTTTTTCTTAGAAAAACAAAAAAATCTAGATTGTCTAAATTATTCACAAGTTTCCTACATGAGGACTTGATGTTTAGAAATGGAAAAATGTGCAAATGAATGCAAGAAAAAGTGACTAGTGACAAACAATTCGATGCAAAGTTAACTGCAATTTTTTTAATTGTGAATGCAATAACAATGTTTCTAAATGCAATTAGGATGATGAACAATGCACTTTTCAAAATTTTAATGAGATAAAATGATTCAAGAAAGAAAAATGCAACCTATATTCACTTTCACTAATGCAAACATGAACAACCCTAGATGCACTTTCACTAAGTATGAGAAACCCTAGATACACTTTCACTTTAATGCAAGATGTAATGCAAGGATGAATGCAACCTATATCTAGGACTTTAATGGACTCCAAATTAGAAAATTAATGCTCTAAAATGTTGGGTTCACCAAAATGAACAATAGGGGAATGGGTCCTTTATAACCTAGGTCATAGAATGCCACTTTTATCCTATTATCATTCAAGTATGTCCTAGGAATCCAAATTGAATTAACTATCAACTTCAAAGGTGAGTCAATTATCAACAAGGAAGACATAGGAAGGGGTTCTTTAAGATTTGAGGCATTCACCACCAAGCAAAAATCTTGGAAAAAGATGAGTAAATATTCAACTAAATATTCAACTCACAAAGCCTAATAATGTAGGCTAAATGATGAATGCAAATGATGAAATTATGCAATAGGAAGTTAGGATGTGTGTACCTAGGAAGTCTAGAAATGTGATGAGGATTCTAAAAATGCAAAAATTCTATCAAAAATTTCTATGGAGGACTAATACACCCTTACTATTTTCTTAGTCCCGTTAATATTTTTTGGGGAAGATGTAGAATCTTTAGATGTCAAAACCAGATTTGAAAGAATTTTTGAAAAATACCCTCGGGAGGACTAAGATTCCCTAGGTGGTGACTTAGTCTCATCTAATTTTTTTGAAATCTCTAAATATGATCATGAGGTCCAAAGTCTACACTTCTTCTCAAATCTCAGGTCTTGAAACTTCTGTATTTGGCCTATAGGTGAGTTTTCGTGAAGATGACAACTTTGCAATACAACTTTACAACTTTGTAATTCAAATGATGTTCAAGTCTTCAACCTACATATGTAATCACAAACACACAAAAGGGGAAAATCTTGTTGATTTTTAGTGAATGGGGGTTTTCCTTGGTCAAAGCCCTTATTGGTATTTAAACCTTGAAATAGAATGAAATGGAGGGAAATGATGAATGAACAAAGTTCTATGTTGCAATTCACCAAAACCTTGTTATGAAGTTTGCAAACTTGTGTGAGATGGCTAGCTTGAATGTAGATCTTAAATCAAAAGGATGCTTTTTAGATCTTGACTTGAATTGCTTGCTTGAATCAAAAGCCTACATCACAAATATTAGCTCAAAAACACACATGATGCAAGAATATCCTTGATATGATGCTTGAATCTTGATGAATGGCTCTTGAATTCTCTTGATGTCATAAAATTTCCTTAGGAATGAATACTTGAATGATTGGGAGGAAAAATGAGTGGAGGAACCTTGTATTTATACTTATCTATGTTTAATATCCTGAAATTATACCACAACAAGCCACCATAGGAATTCATTAATTAAAGGACACTAAATCCTGCCAAGATTTGAAATTAAATCTTGAAAAATACCTTAAATGGGACTAAGATGCCCTAGGTGGTGTCTTAGTCCCAACCCAAAAATTAGGGACACACAACCAGAATCATTAAATTATCATTTATTTGTTGATGTTTTTGGGGTTAGCCATAAAAAGATATAGTTCATTGGGTTTGTGGATGTAAAATAGGACCAATTAATACAAACAAGAGGATAAATAAAGCAAGGTGGGCCTAAACAAGAGTGAAAATGCAAGGGTGTACATTTTCCTACACTATAAACAAATATGACTAATTTAAAAAGCAAACATGGCCAAAGAAAAAATAAGCTTTCATATTATTACGTTTGTAGTTTGGCCTTTTTAGAGTGATAGTGGTAGAGTTATAATCTTCCTTTGGATGTGATTGATTTTACTTCATTTTTAGCAGTTGTGAACTCCTTGGGAATGCCCATTTTCCCCTTTGGGTTACCTAGAGAAACAAAGATCCAAGTGCCCTATTTTCTAGTGCACACATCTTTTGCATTATGCCTTTGTTGAACATTGTGTTTTGGGCTCCCTAAAATGACACTGTTGAAACTTTCTAAACAAATTGAAATGTATTATTATGTCTATCATAATTCTTCAATTTATTCATAAGGTTGTATGTTCATTTCAAAAATTTCTATTATCTTTTCATTTTAATTGTAATTATCTCTATGTACTTATATTCTTTCTCCATTTCTAACATTTTTTTCAAATCTAACTAGTACTTGGATTGGGAGAGGTTTAAGTCATAGAAACCTATAAAGTAGGGGTGGAGGCATGGGTACAGTGGCAGGGATGCCATTTCAAATTAGAGTATGGGAGAAAATAAATAGAGTATGGCTATGTTCCATATAATTATAGTCACCAGAAGGTGTAGTTACAAAAATGGGATCCTTCCCCCTATACTGATATCTATTAGTGACTAGTGACTATAGCTCTAGTCTTATCTCATAAAGGGATATTAGACTGCACATTTAATTATATTTTATTTCATATGTAGACATATTTCTCTAGCAGTAATAAATTTATAGTGTGGACGATTCAAACATGGCACAAGTAGATGGAAAATTAATGCATTATAGGAATTATTGTCTTTTACGTTGAAAATAATCCTTGAATTTCGAACTAATCATCCTTTGAACTCAATCTCCAATGCTCAAAATGAATCTAAATTGAACCCCATATAATACAATAAAATTTATTATCTTCTAGGTTTAATTTACAACGGTTAGAAAAGAAACCTAATTTAAAACCATGTAATACAATATAACATATCACCTTCCAAGCTGAAATGAAGCCCTTTGAGGAAAAAAAAAATATAGTCAAATTCCCAAATTTTCATCAAATGGGTGCACTTAAATTCACAAACCTAGGCAGAATTCGTTGCACTCATAGTGGAAAAAGTCTCCTAAATATGCTTAAGAAGAGCTTCATCCCTTGTCCATTCCTATAGCAGTGCATTGAAATTGTTGGTGCTTGATATAAATCCTACAAATTGACATTAAAGAGTGACTGATTATTAAAAATTGTGTCAATGGAGGCCAAGGCTCAAAATTTGGCAAGGAAAGTTAAATACTCTTTCTCATCCTTTTGCTTGGGGTTGTGAAATTCACTATCTATATTGGTTGTTCCATGTAGCCACCATCATTGGTATTAGTTGTTGCTATTATGTATTGATTGGAGAACCCTTCTTCTATCTCTCCCACCATGTATGACTATCTGCTTAGCACAATGCAAATGATGGTTGCTACCATTAATGCTTTGTTGCAATTTTGGGAGAGATTTTCTTTCACTTGTTGTGCATGAATGACTAGTTTAGCTAGGAATTTGTTGATGCAAAAATTGTGGTGAAGGTTTGAGGGGTTAATATTGATGGAGGAGAATGTTGGCAAGCATAATGATGTCACCACAACACAAAATTATAACCCACAACATTTCTATGAAAAATCAAGCACTGAGTGGAGTAGTCGCTAATGAAAAAAAAATTGAGGCAATCATAGGCATACTTGCTCTCTTGAACATATTCTCCAACTGCACAGTCATTGAATACTTTTGAGACTTCAAATTTTTAGGTTTTCCTCTTTCTAATAGCTTGTATCACCATTACATAAGTTTTTTTGGTGGTTGAGGAAGAAATTGACATATACAAACACCTAGTTCAATGAATAATTGTCACGTACTTTATCATGCAGACCACATGCTTGCACACAATATCAACAAATAAATTTGTAACTTCTTAAAATATTTTCCTCACCCTCTTTCTTATTGAATTTTTTTTGGATATATTTTCTTAGAAAAATGAAACCCCATGAAAATACACAATGTCCAATAGCAAGCAAAATAAACCATGAATTTTTTAAAAAAATAAAATTTAAAAAAGTCAAACTTTCCTAAGTATATATTATTCCCTCATGCAAGTATTAATTCATTTTTATTGAGGTGAAAACATTAGTCTTCACTTATAGGTAGGGACTAACAAATTAAAAGAAGATGAGGGATTCATTGTGTACCTTTCCAAAGTCATGCCTTTCATTGTTTGTGAAATGGCATCCTCATTTAGAGCTTGATAGCTTTCTGATTCTAACATTTTGGTCTAATGAAAATTGAGAATTATTTTGGTTAATCCAAACTCATTTAGAGTATTTAAAACTGGAGCATCTTCTAGCCCTTTAGCTAGGTATTCTCCCTTTTGAACATTTTTTTACTATCCTACCTTCTCTTTGTCCATTGACATATGTTGCAGGTTAGAAAAACATAAGCAATGTCATGTTTAGATTCTAATAATGTGTTGCTTCCATTAAGTACTCAAAATTCCTATATGGTGTTTAAATCATTGTTGTGAGTATCAAAGTAAATATTTGCTTCAAATATAAATCTAAACTAACTTATCTAAAGATATTAAAACTCTCATCTAAATAGTCATCACTCAGAATACATATGTACATTTTATATTATTGATGTAAAAGCATCATTGTTTGAATGAAATTTATAAATCTAAACAACCAGTTCTAAATAATTAAAACATTGTTTATAGATCATTGTTAATAGTATTATAGCAGAAATTTATAGCGAATCTACAAGATATTTCCAAACTATCAATGCTTATATTGAAAGTCTCATTGCCCAATACTCATAACCTATTCACATCATTGGTGTATCATAGTAGAAAAATTTGGTTTATCAAAGAAAAAAAATGTATAACATCTTTATCTATATGTAATTATCTAAAGTATAATTAAATAATAATCATGACGAAAGATTAAGGATTGAGAAATGAGCTATGGTTTACTAAAAAATAGTGGAGAAAACATATCAAAACTATGAATAGCCTTTTGGCATATCCCTTAGCAGACAACCTGATGGGTGTTTCCTGTATTTGACTAAAGATGCATGTGGGTTGTCCAAAATATAGTAAACTTAAACATCTACTTCACATCGAGCACATTATATGCGAAAATATGAGAACTTGAACTCATTATATCCAAAAAAACATGATACTCATGCATACAAATAACAAAAAAACATACTACCATTGGCAAAGCAGAGGGACAAAAGATCATCAAGAAGGTAAGCATAAATGGGGATAGAAGATCATTAGGTGAGTAAAAAAAATACCATTAAAAGAAGAATTGAATCCTATTGTTAAAGCACCACTTACTGATTGAGGAAGCACAACATGAGTAGCTGAACAAACCAAGCACAATAGATATTATTCACTAACTAAATAGTGCATGTCTAGTAGCAACAAAAGGAGTGAGAAAACAAGAAGTAATTGCAATTGCACCTATTCATTCAAATGACAGGTTGGATAGCTGACGAAATCAAACCTTTCTAATGAAATTATATCTTCCCATCTAAAATCATTTTTATTTTTAAGTAAATAATCTCAAACCGTTCAGACTATTTACAAATGATTGCGAGAAGATTCATCTAGACCATACACACAAGCCATCCACATCATCAAATATATTTTTGTTTGAACAAATTAATTAAATAGTTTTCAGCATGGACCAACTGCCAAATTTTCTAGCATGCCTTTCTATTCCTACAAGTATTGCATTTGCAACCATATCTACTAGGACCTGAAATTATATTATTTGCATTTAAATATACATGTAGAAAAATATTTGTCTATTAACATCCATCTCTACAACTCAACAAACACTGTTAAAATTATGTGGTGGTACTTATTATTGGAATTAATGACAACTACTCCATTTACTCCTCCATAGACCATTTCTAGTGTAGCACTGTCAACTTGACTTTTCATCCCCAAACGAGTGAAACAAGTTTACCTTATTACAATTTGTGTATCATGTTCTATGCATTAAGAATTTTTTGAGAATGAATTAATTATGAAATTTGATCTCTCCCTCTCTGTGAATTGTTAAGTGAATTTAATATAATTAAATGCATTGCTTTTTTCCTCATTTTTCCTACTAGGAATATACATTGAACTTTGGAGTCTTTTTGTAATGCAATGAATAGTATGTAATAGGGGTAGAAAAAGCACATGAAGAAAATTGTTGTAGCAATAGCATGAGTGACCATAAATAGGGGATAAATGGTCATTTGATTTTTTGAATATAGGAAAATAGAAAAAACTTTATTGTATCATCTGAAAAAGGGGTGAAGTATGTAAATATTTAAAATATTTGAAATATAAAAAACCATTGTAGCTATCTCTATGTTTTCATTTCTATTTCTTTTGTGCTTTTTCTCCATCCTCTTCCTCTTCCCTCCACCTGGTATTAGAATAGGCTTATCATAGCAAGGGGTTTCAAAAGTTAAGGTTTTCAACAAAGGTGTTTTCAAAGGAAAAAATTTTCATAGTCAACAAAGTCAACAAGCAAAAGCTTGAAAAACCCACAAATCCCACATTTTAATGGGAAGAACCATGATTATTGGGAAATCACAATGAAAGCATTATTTTTCTCTCAAGATATTTGGGATCTTGTTGAGAATGGATTTCCAGAGCCAGTTGATGTAGCAACATACAATGCACTAACTCAAGAAGAGAAAGACTTGTTGATAGATAACAAAAAGAAGGATTCAAAGGATCTCTTTTATATATTTCAAGTAGTGCATGAGAGTATTTTCCCAAGGATTTTAGTAGCAAAAAATTCCAAACAAACATGGGATATCCTCCAAACAATGTACTAAGGAATGGAACAGGTTAAAACAACAAATCTACAAATGCTAAGAAGGGATTTTGAAACAATATTTTTGAAGGATTCAGATTCAAGAGACAATTTCCTCACATAAGTGATTTGTTTAGCTAACCAAATTAGATCTCATGATGAGAATCTAGATAATAGGAGATTTGTTGAAAATATTCTAAGGAGTTCTCCAACAAAATTTGAGTTAATTGTTGTGGTCATAGAGGAAACAAAGAAGCTCTAACATTTTTTAGTTGTTGAGCTCCATGCATCTCTTATTTCACATGAACATAGGCTGAGAAGGTCAGAAAACACATCATTGGAGCATGCATTCAAGTCACAAGTTTCAATCAACCATGGTAGAGGCAGAGGTAGATCAAATTTCAGAGGTAAAGAAATAAATTTTTATAGAGGTGGAAGAAATAGCCCTTCAAGCTCAAGTGGAAGAGGAAAAAATGAAAACTTAAGCTAAAGGCCATCTCAAAATCAATCACAAGGTCAAAGGTATAACAAATCTCAAATTCAATGCCACTATTACAAAAAAATTGGACATTATTCAAATGAATGTAGAAAGAAGCATTATGATTTTAGAAAACAAAATGCAAATTTCACAAAAGAAAATCAAACCAAAAATTAGAACAAAACACCATGTTTTTGGCATGCAATGTTGCACAAGAAAATGGAAAGGATGTATGGTTTTTAGACTTAGTTTACAGCAAGCATATGATAGGAAATTTAGAAATGTTTCAAGTTTAGATGAAAATTTAAAATCAGATGTCACATTAGGTAATGACAACAAAGTGTTAGTTATGGGTATAGGGAAGATCAACATTATAACTAAACAAGGGAGAAGAATTATATTTCAGATGTGTATTCTATGCCTAGTTGAAAACATAATTTAATAAGCATTGGGAAAATTTTTCAAAAAGGGTATAGAGTATCTTTCAAAAATGGAGAGTGCATAATTTTAGACAAATTTCTAAGCAGTCAACTCATTGCTAAAGTCAAAATGACAAGTAATAGAATGTTTCCCCTAAATATTTTTCTAGATTTGAATGCGCAATATGCTCAAGCACAACCCACAGTGAACTCACAAGTGTATAAATAAGTTGTAGTAGTCACATTAACAATCTTTCAAGAAGAAATAAAAGATGAAAACTAGTTATGACACCTAAGATTTGGGCATCTCAACTTTGGATGTATAAACCAACTAAATAGGAAGAGTATGTTAAAGGGTTTTCCATTCATAGAGAAACTACAAAGAATTTGTGAAGGATGCATCTTGGGAAAATAATATAGAGAAAAATTTCTAGTCGAAAAGTCAATTAGAGCAAAAAAACCTTTGGAAATTGTGCATTCAGATTTGTGCGGACCTATACAAACACCCTCAATTCATGGAAGTCTCTACTTCTTGACTTTTATTGATGATTCTTTTGGGTCTAATTTTTAAAGAAAAAGAATGAAGTGTTTGATTTATTTCATCAATTCAAGGCTCTTGTTCAAAAACAAAGTGGGTACTACATCAAAGTATTGAAAATGGATAGAGGTGGTGAATACATTTCAAAAGAATTTCTGAATTTTTGCAAGGAACATGGAATTCACAAGAAATTCACAACTAGATACACACCTCCAAAAAATGGGGTAGCTAAAAGGAAAAATAGAATAATCATGGAAATGGCTAGAAGCATGTTGAGTGAAAAACATTCGTCAAATGAATATTAGGCTGAAGATATATCATGTGCAACTTGTATAATGAATAGATGTCCAACAAAAAGTGTCAAGCACATGATTCCAAAATGAGCATGGACTAGAAGAAAAAAATGTTGCTCACATGAGAGTATTTGGATGTGTGGAATATGCACATGTGCCAAATGAGTTAAGAAGAAAATTAGACAACAAAGGAGAAAAATTGACACAGTCGAGACCAAAGGACCTTATTAGGTTGTCACAATTTCGCAACCAACACAAATTATAACACAACACAGATTGAGAAAACAATTCTCCTTTTACTTACTTGAAATAGATTACAAGCTTACATTCATAAATTCTCATCTACAGGGAAATCCCCTATTCCACTTCACATAATGCTCTACTCTCTATGTTGAGAAGTTGTTGAGATAATTTAGCATTATATTCATTGATGTCAAAACCTAGGATCTGAAAGGTTGTGCTCTAGATGATATATAGAAATGATCCATCCTATCGAGTGCCATGATGTTGTGTAGTGTGGATGTTATTCTTTATCCGGATATGGTAGCACTTCTTTTTGGGACATCTGTGGAAGATAGTTAATGGAGAATAATGAAGACTAATCTTTTGATGTTGGTTGTTGTGCTCAAAGCTTACTTAGGGTATCCTTGCTATCTAAACATTCGTGTAGCATGTTACAAGCTTTGGTATGTCTAATTGTGTTTCTCCGGTTGATATTGAAATTGATTAAAATCAAGATTTGGTATTGGTTGTGGCATTCCCATCAGCTTTAGAATATATTCCATGTAAATAAAAGTTTGCTATCTTTTGATAATTATGTTATGTGATGAACTTATCTTATGTATGACCTATTTGTGGGTCCCTTGGTAATGTGTTAAGATCTCTATGTGCAAGCTATCTTTTGGGTCTAGTGCTAGTGTGCCAAGCCTTATTTAATATTTCAAGGTTGTTCTTCATGCTAACTTGGGAGATTATGAAGACATGGTGTTTAGCTAACTTATTTCTATAGGTACACACACATATATATATATATATATATATTGAACATCTCTTTGGTTCTAAATGTGAGAAGAGGTAGTATGGTGTGTGTGAATAGATAAAAGAGTATGAAGGATTGCGCAATAAGAAATCTAAAGGAAAGTGTCAAGAAGAATTAGTCTACTTTGCAGAGGTTGTGTGAAGAAGGTGTGTAGAAGATTTTTGACTGAATCTGCTACAAATAGATATTGTGCTTTAAAACTAGAATTGACTTCATGAATATATAGATGCAGCTTCATCAATTCAATTTTTTTAGTGAGACTTAGTGGAACCCTAATTTCCATCTTTCTATTGCTTCTATGTTCAAGCACATGAAATTTTGTTCATTAACATCACTAGGGTTTAGGTTTTTACCACTTAGCTCTCTTATACCCTCCATCCATTCATTGGATTATGTTTTCTTGTTGACTGGCTACATCCGATCACCATTTGAACTAAGCAATGTTTTATGACCCTTACTATCATTCTTTACCAGCCCTATCTTTCAAGTCACCTACTGCACCTAGGATGGCTCCTTCTTTATGAATGATTTATTTACACATGTATTTTAACACCCTTTTAATGTGTTGCTTATGGTTTATCACCCATCACAGGTTTTGTTTCAAAATATTATAATCAACACACAATGAGTGATATGATTCTCTCGTACCACCATCTAAGTTCATTTTTATTGGTCTATCACCCATTGCAGGTTGTGCTTTACTTATCATAAGGAGACCCATGATGAGCAATGTAAGGTATTCAACCATGGATTTCCATTGACTATTGCATGTTGTACCCTCACAGTTGGGGAGTAAGATGGTACCAATGATGTGGTTAATTTTTGTAACCCATCGTTATCCCTTACACTAAAGTTAGTTGTCTCTAGCATTTCAAAGAAGAACCTATGACCGCCAAGGGATGGGATAATCCCCATTTTGTAGGTATGGTCTATCACTAGTTTGGGCAGCTTGGCACAAGAGGAACCCACGATGGGAGATGTAAAATTCAAATTTTGGTTAAGGTCCTCCTATGGTCAGATCAATGGCTAGTAGCTCATCACTGTCTCTTAGGCCATCGCATGATGATGTTTCAAAATAGATTTTAAGCCTATGATGGGTGATGTCTCTAGAGTATGGTCAAGATTTTCCCATGCTTAAAATGATCAACGACGAACAAGCAAGGACAATTGGGTAAGGACATGGAAAAACATGTGGTTTCTTTAAAACATCTCATCACTATTTTTTGGTATGATGACCCATAAAGCAAGTGGTGACTCTTAATGTTTCTCATCAATCAAGTTTTAAATCTATGACGATCAACGATGGAGATATGATATGTAGTGATAGAGTTTTTGTTCACATGAGCAAGCCAAGGTGGAAATTAATTATAGCTAGCCTTACATTCTCTTATTTAATAAGGATTTGTTGTAGCTTGATCAAGCCATTCATGAATTTACTAGAGTGTAAAATTAAGTTCTCTGGCTGTGGGAGAGATAATTGCAAAAGTTGTGACTGCAAGCATTGCTAAGGTGGTGGCATAGCATCTTTTGGTGAGTAGGTTTGTGTACATTTTTCATTGCTTGTTGGAGCTTGGCCCTTTTCTATAATTTCGGTCTTGGGGTGTTTTAGCTACATGTATGTGTGGGTATTCTTGACTTTGTGGTTTTTGTTTTTCTTCATCACCAACACTAGTTGTTGTGGCATCCCAAGAGGATGAGTGAACCCAACACTCTTGTTGTACCTATTCGGAGGTCCCAAAGGATAAGTATGCAAGAACCAATTGCATACATGTCAGAAGATAAACCTCTCTTGGAAAGGGTACCAGTTGTTCCAAAGAAGAAGAAGAGTGTACACAAAAACCATGAGAAGGTGGTTGTTTGGAGCACCTATGCTTTGAGAAGCAGAATTGTCTCACATAAGCCAACTGAAAAGAAAGAGAAGGGAACTTTGTGAAAGAATTAATGAGGTCTGGCTTAGGTCTTGGGGTTTGTTTAGGGAATCCATTGATCCTATCTTGGTTTCTAATAGCTTGTTGGGAGAAGGAGGAGAAATTGGCCCCAATGCTAGTTTGAGCCTTGCTCCTCAGGTGCTTTATAGTGATTCAAAGGATGAGATTGTAGTTGCAACTGCACTCTCTATTATAAGACCCGGTGAGGGTGGTTACTTAGTAGTTGATAAGGCCAAGTAGCACCCATGTCCTTTGCTAAAGGTGTTGGGATTTGGGAAATGTGGTGATGTGGCTTCTAGATGGTGTGTTTGGTTGGTTTGTTTTGATGGTGATTGGTTCATGGGTTCATGTAGATAGTCATGATGCTGGTTATCTTGGTATTGGTAAATGCACCAATTTTGTTGATTCCTTTTGGAAGGCTTGCGTGGAAGCTATGAAAAATAGGTTACCACTCATTTTTCCTTTTGCTTTTCCTATGATCATGGAATGATTAAATCTAACAGTTTGGGAAATTAACCAAAATGAAATGAATTTTTAAATGAACATGAAATGTAATTGCATTCTGAGCAAGATGCTTTGTTTCTCCCTTATGTTATAAAAGGGATTTCATGGCTCGATGAAAAGGATTTTGTCTAAAAATTTTGAGTCTAGTATGTCTTAGGTATAAGCTAATTATAGTAAGCAAAAATAATGTTGAATGCTTGATGAATTCACTGGTAAACTATCCTGGTTATAATTCATTTATGTCATAAGCTTAATAAGTTCTGCATAGATTACTAATATCATAACAGAATTCAAAATCCAAATCATATACTCTCCTCTGTATATTTTCACAGATTATAAATGAAATTATCAAAGATCTTTTCATCTATCATTAATTGTTCAATTGAATGTGTTGATTGATTTCTTTGCTTTAACTCAAATGGTTAAGTAAAATTCTTGGGAAAAGTCATGGGTATGTGAGAATTTACAAGGATTTGGTAAGAAGTAATGTTTTGGATAATATAAGTCTTTGCAGTGTAAAGCATTACAAAGTTTAAATATATCAGAATTGGATAATCGGTGTGTTACTAGTCATTTGATATTGGACTCCATTTACCCAATTGATGAGGCATTGGTTGTCTATTGAATTTTTAGCAACTAAATGAAAGAATCAAATATCTAGCTATGGATTTAGAATCAAACATTTATAAAAAAATTCCAAATCTGAATTATATGTTTGAAGTATATTCACATTCTTAGCAAAATAAACATTAATTCACTCAAAGGTCTACCAAATTTTTAGTGAAGTTAGTGTGTTTGCATCAAATTAGAATGGATTTGGATTGAAGTTTTCTTGAAAATGTTGATGTACAAAAATGAACACAATATGGAATACCCTCCTTGGTCTTATAGAGCCTAAAGTGAAGGAATATAGATCTCAGAATTCTCTATTCATTGTGTTGGCCACTAATCCTTGGTGATTTTTGAATGTAAAGGTTGGTTTCCTTTTAGAAGATTCCAAGGTTAGCTGGAAAAATCACCAACAAAATGGTGACTCTACTGGGGAGAATTTGAGGAAATTCTAATAGAAGAATCTTGCCTTAAGAGTCATTTAAGTTTTAATATAGTTTGTAATCAGAGATTTCAAAATCATGGAATCATATTTTCCAATCCGAGTCACCAACAAAATGGAAACTCTACTAGGGAAACAACTTTCATCCTCTAGTTGTAGATTGTTTTAGTATAGAGTCACAAGGTCATAAATCTAGACATTTCATTTAGATCTTATATAGTTCTTGAACCTAGTATAAATATTTGTAGCAACAAAGTGTGAAAAATTTGAAGGTGACTCCACTGTTGGAGCAAACCTAGAACTAGACCTACTTTTAAGTTGTTTCAATTTGTTTGAAACATAATCCCCTAAACAAGGGGTGGAAACTCTAACTTAAAGGACCTGATAAAGAATATGATGAGGCTTCATATCTACACACTTCAAGATCAAAGGTGAAATGCTACTCTACAATTCCAAGTATTCTCATGAATCTAAGGAAATATTATTATATTTGTAGATAATTTGTGGGAATTATCAAGATTTAGGTCATAAATGTTTCCCAATTTGGTGAACTACCACTAACATAGCAAAAGAAATGATACCTTTGCATAATCTTAAAGTAAATTTGAAATAAATGTTGAAATTTGTCATATTCATATTTAAAGAGTATAATGTGAAGAGGAATTGGAGTATATACATCATAAAGGCTTATGCCCTTAACAGGAATTTGGGTTACCTTTTGATGATACTAACAAAACCTACAAAGGATAGAACGAGATGTCTTGTCAGGGTGTACACCTAGAACCAAAAATGAATGTAATCACACATTATGAATACCTCCTATCACATCAAAGGAATTTCAATACTAAAAAGTACATGGCCATAATTTTTAGTATTGTTAGTGGTTACCAAAATATTATACCATCCAAGATCAAGGAAAAAATACCAAAATTCAGTGGTAAAAGGATAGAATAAACAAATAAACATGTGCAGGAATTTGTTCATGTAATAGGTGATTACGAGATAGATTGTGAATAGGTGGTTATGAAACTCTTTGTTCAATCCTTGAAAGGAGATGTAAGAGATTGGTTCTCTCTTTTTCCAATGTATTTTGCACATTGTTGGAGTGAACTTAAGATAGTTTTCATGGTAAATTTCAATGAGAGGATAAACCCAAGTATTGCGAGGAAGAATTTCATGGAAATATTTAGGGGTAAGGAAGAGTTGATCCTGCCTTTAACCTTAGATTTTTTTAAGTCATAGGAGAAATTCCTGAACACGTAAGGAAAAATGATACAAAATTTTTAGTTGTGTATTTAGGGGCAATTGATAGTAAGATGGGTTTCTTGTAAATAGATAAAGAGCCTGCTACTTTACAACAAGCTTACCAAAGAGCCATGGATATTGAGAACAATTTGAAGTACTCAATCATGAGGGGACCTATGATTACTAGTATGTATGGGCCTAATAGAATTCAAAATATTGATCAAAGCCAATTAGGAAATAAAAGTGTTTGTTGAGAAAAGTATTCGGGTATGTGTAGGATCATCATGGAAAAAACTGGCCCCTTAAGTGGCAATTTTTAAAAAAAAAATAGAGTTAGGCAACATGATGTAAAAATTTGAATAAGTTATCTATATGATTTCAAAAATATGTAATAATAGAATCTATAGAAAATTGAATGTAGTTTTTAAACTACTAGATTTATTTAAGAAAGAGAAACATCTATTTGGTGAAAATTTGAAATTTCAATGCAGTAGTACTTAAATTTCAGTGAAAAAAAAGAGTAGGTATCTATTTGACCACCCTAACCACAATAAAATGATAATTATTTTTTATAATATTTTAGATATAATTAGAGGACTCATGTCCCAATGTGATACATTGTTTTTTGTAATTTTTTTCCATGTAAATAATTAATTAAGATTTTTTTATTACAACTTTTAAAAATATAAAAAGTCGTATGTCTAACCACCTTAACTTGGTCAAAACTTCATGAAATTCAATTTTTTTAATCCTATAGTATGTGAAGCATAGAATGTGACACATGTTTCATATTCAAAAAATGTGATATTGTTGGAGAGCTATAGATGTTTTTCAATCAGCCTATCAATCAGGACTTTAGTCATAATTTAAATAGAAAATGAATAATAAGTATTTATTAAATTCAATGTAAAGTATAACTTATATTGGTGGAAAGCTAAAAATCTCCTTTAAAAACCCTTTTCATTTCATCAATTTTGGGTAAAAAAAAAGTTGTCAGCCACATACCCATCATATCGCCACTTTTTGGCCCATCATGATCTTGCACATACCCATCCCTTAGATGTTACATATGCATTTCTCTCAAGAGATGTAGAAAAAGAGCGAGCATCAACATCACATCAACCAAGGTTGGGAAGGGTTGGCTTAATTTTCTCTATTAGAAAATTGTATGAGAAGAAGAGACATGCAAATGAGTCACCATATGACTTGTTTTCAAGATTCTTGGATGTTCATATGGAGATACCCAAGATTTTTAGGCCTAATGATTTAATTTGCATTAATTTGTTTTGTGAAGCTTACAAATTAGGAGCAAGCCAATGGCCTAAGAATATAAAGCCTTAGGGTCTTAATCAAGTAGTGGATTGGATAAGCATTGTGGAAGACATTGAGCATAGTCATATGCCACTTGTTGTTTCCAAAAATGGGGAAAATGATTGCCATACTAAGGAAAACCAAATGATAGAACTGTAAGATCAAGAAGATGCATTGGAAGGAGGACAATTAGTTGATGATTGTTGTTATTTCACAAGTACTCTAAATGTGGGCCCAAACAGTAGAGATGAAGAGGAAGAGACAAAGTATGAGGATAAGGAAATAGTACCTAATTTTCCTCCTTGGGATGTCATAGGATATGAAAAAATACAAGAGGTACATGGTGAAATTCCACAAAGTGATTTAGTCATGAACAATGATGCACCAATAAGTGATTTGAATGCACTGGGTCTAAATTATATGGCACAAATGAGGGAGCAAATGAATGGCATAGAACTAGGTTAATCTTCTATTGAATATGATTCTTCTTATGAAGTGGAGGTGGAGTCCCTTGCTTCAAGTAAAGGATATGTCAATATCATTGAAAGGGTATGTTTCCTAGGTAGTGAGCATTTTTCTTCATGTGAAGAATTTTCTGAATGTGGATCAATTGTTATGAGTGCAAATGATGAAGAGGATATTGAAAATGTCTCTCTCTATTCTTCAAGTAATTTCACTTATTTTGAATACACTAATGATCAAATGTATTGGGATCCAAACACTGACAAGGATGAGGTACATGTGGTGATTATGAAGATATGGTAAACTCCTTTATTTGATGAACTTGCATTGGAAAGTGATGTTATAAATGATGACTTGTAATGGTGTAGAAGCAATCCTCTTTTTGAAGAAAACTTTTAGTGTAATTAATATTTAATTGCACTTGCATAACTTTACTTAGGTAATATTTTAATTCCTAGGTTAATTATTCTCATCCTTATCTTGTTGAGCTATCTTGTTGCTCAAGATAAGATTAGGGTTATGCATACTTTTATTTTATAAAGAAAATTATCTCATGTAATTATGAATTCCTGAATAATATTATTTTGCACATCTTTTTGCAATAGCTTTTCTTTTTCTATTTTTCTCTTTTGTGGAAGGCTTTTCTGGTTTGCATGTTTGATCTTGGTTTCTAACATGGTATCAGAGCCTTGATTTTGCAGCCCCTTCTCCACCTTTTTGGAGAAATACATTATAGAGCATGTTTGAGGTTCATTGAGTGTTTCATTCCTTGAGCATATTAATACAGTGTCTTGGATCAGATCAGCTTTTTCCATTGAATTCAAAGTGTTGGAAAAGGTCAAAAATGGCTTTTATTTCACTGATTTTGGTCATTGTTGAAGAGATCCATGAGGATTTCAAGCTCAGTGATTTTTCTAAGAGATCTAGGGGTCGCCTAATTTTTTGGGCACCTTAGGCCAAAATAGACCTCACCATTGGATTCGTAGAACCCAAAACCCCCTATTTTCATATAAAATTTGTCTAGTTTTGACATAGTCTTCTTGAGAGGCAAAATTTTTTTTGCAATGAGGCCATATGACCTCTCTAGCATGCATTTCAAGCCATAATTTTTGAAAAAATTCAAAAAAAAAAAAATCAAAAATCAAAAATCTGGTGGAGAAACTGGCATCTCCCGTTTTAAACGACCCCGCCACCTTAGCACCACCCGGTGGCCTCCTACCGGCCACCACCAGACCACTGCCACTAGCAGCTCCACATATTTCACTACTCCAGATTTGTTAGCCTCTAAGGGCTTTACCTGCGGTTCCATCAAGGTCGAGGACCCAGCGCCAACCCCTTTCAAGACTCCAAGCACCCGCCTCTATCACATTGGTGACTAAGGTCCACACCCAGTTCGTAGGCTGTTAGCCCTTTGGTTCGCCCAAGTGACTAGGGGCTTTAACCTTTTAGCCCCTGAGGGCTATAGAAGGCCATATTGGACTTTTTTGGAGCAGTTTCATGGAAACAGGCATAACTTGGGCATACAATGTCACTTTTTTGCAAATGATATATCATCAGAAAATGGATTTGACACTCTACACAATGGTGTAGGTCTAATTTTTTGGTTTTTCATTTTTTCTTCCTTTTTCAGCCTCGAAAGTTGCATTTTTCTATTTTCACTCCGGGAGACATATCTTTTGAATTGCTTATCCATTTTTCACCATTCTTGCAACATTGGAAAGTTGGTTCAATCCTCTACATATATTTGAGGTCTATTTTTATTTTATTTTGATGAATATTTGCATTCTCTCCTTTTACAATCGTTGGGTTATTATAATAAATGAATTGAGATAAAGTTCCATTAAGGGGGTTTCATGCATAATAATTTGATTAGATTATGCATACACTTTGATCTCCATCCTCGTATTGATTTGTTGGAAATTCACATGGGTTATATCTAGTTTCTTAGTTTTTTTTTGCCACATCCTGTCTTGCTTGACACATATTAGATGCACATTAGTTCACACTTCAAATTGGGAGTTTATGGTTATTGATCTACAATGGTTCAGATCCTTCTTAATTTAAGGGCCGCATTTTTATGGTTAATGTTCTAGAGTCTTTATGGTACTTATTCCCATGGAAGATTCTTAGTCACAATTTGGCATCGGCATCAAGATACACAGTTTCTAGATTTTGTCATCATTTTATCTACTATTGCTTTATGGATTCTAGGGTTGTTCTAGTTTGTGAGTTTTCTATTGTTTTATGGCATCGGATCTATTATCACATTATTATGATTCTACTTTGGTTTCTTGTAGACAAAAGTATCTTTCCTTTCTTGTTGGATTGTGGTTCCAGTGTTACTCCACAGTGTTCTTCCAATGCTTCTTTGTAGTAGTCATCTCATTATAGGGGGTTTTTGTCCCACTGGGTTTTCCTTCTCTACCTCATTATTGCATTTGTATTGGGTACCTAATCAGGCCTTTTTGTTGATACCATTCACACTTTCTTGCATTCATCTTAGTTTTAGGTGCATGCTCTTTTAGTCTTCCTAAGTTGCACTTATGGGGGGTGTTAGTGTAATTAATATTTAATTACACTTGTATAACTTTACTTAGGTAATATTTTAATTCCTAGGTTAATTATTCTCATCCTTGTCTTGTTGATCTATCTTGTTGCTCAAGATAAGATTAGGGTTATGCATAATTTTTTTTTATAAATAAAATCATCAAATGTAATTATGAATTCCTGAAAAATATTGTTTTGCACATCTTTTTTTTTTACACTTTGCTTTTATAAAGCAAATCATCTCATGTAATTATGAATTCCTGAATAATATTATTTTGCACATCTTTTTGCAATAGCTTTTCTTTTTCTGTTTTTCTCTTCTATGGAAGGCTTTTCTAGTTTGCATGTCTAATCTTGGTTTCCAACAAAAATCTTGATAAGTACTTGGCAAGAATTATTAATGAATATGTTATGGATAGTACAAATAAGAGCCAAGCTGGTACTAGGTTAGGTAACTTTGCTTTTCAAGATTTCAATTTTGTCTTAATAGTCCCCCAACTAAATAGAAAACGGGGTGACACAAACACTGATGAATTAGTGGACCAATATGTGACTGATAAAATTGTGTTTGATAAGCATCAATAAAATAACTCAAACTTGCTAACATTTAATTATGATAATGGATCATTTGATGAAAAAATTGAAGATTGTGATGGCAACCTTAAATGTAGTATTACTATTGAGGGAGATGTAGATGATTGTGTTGATTCTCCTATGATATTTGGATATTTTCTTGAGAAGATGGTTGAGATATAAGGCACTCATGTTCCACATGATGATATTTTCCCTCACATAAATGGAGTTCCACTCTTGTATGACCAAAAGAAAAATTAGGATGAATGCATGGATACTCGGGAAACATCATTTTATGTTGAGGAGAATGGATTATTTGATGATTCTATAGAATATGTTAATATTGTAGGACTATTTGATTCATGTGAAGAGCAACTCAAAAGTGTGGATAACTGGAGGAACCGTGTTAGTCAATATGAAGCTACATTATAACTTTCTAAAGATGTTCCCTACCTTATGGATCTTATCATGGAACTTATTTCATCTAATGAGGACAAATTTTGTGACAAGAAGATCGAAGACATGCTTGATTTTTTGTTTCTTTTCCTTGACCTCATAAAAGATTGGCCAAGTGTGAGTTAGAGTGCCTATGAATTTTTCAAATTTAATGTACAAATGGGATGTGATTCCACACTTCATTACTATGTGGAATATGAGGGTTTTATTTTCTCATTTTAATCTGATGAGAATATGGTGGAGAAGGTTGATGAGTAGGGTAGCATTGCATTAATAAATGGCTTTAATCATGATCATATTAACTATCAAGAATTACACAATGTCCATGTGGACCCATTGCTAGTCGAGTAGGACAAAGTATTTGAAAAAGGAGAGAATTGGCCTTGAATTTTGGGGGTCACGGGCCTCGAGGTTATGGATTCAATCAAAGCATTTGTAAGTGGCTTCTAAATGAAATGAATTGCAATGTATATTCTATGAATAGTGTACATAGGTTGGTCCAGTGTGTTTCCTTTCTACTATGTCTACTTGATTTGTCTAGGAAGGATCCTTGGTTTTGGTCTTCTCCCTTGGTCTACTTCAACTCAAGATTTAGATTCTTGCTATGCCTGCAAGAGGCAATTATCCCCATTTGGAGCCACTGGTGGAACCCTAATTTTCATCGTTCCACTGGTGCTATGTTGAAGCCTATGAAGTTTCATTCCTTAACATCACTAGGGCTTAGTGTTTCATTTCTTAGCTCTCTTATACCCTCAATCGATTCATTGGCTTATGTTTACTCGTTGAGTGGCTACATATGGTCACCATTTGAGCTAAGCGATGTTTTATGACCCGTGCTATCATTCTTTACTGACCGTATCTTTCAAGTCACTAGTTGCACCAAGGAAGGCACCTTCTTTATGAACAATTTATTTACACGTGTGTTTTCACACCCTTTTAATGTGCTACTTATGGTTTATTTCCCATCATAGGTTCTATTTTAAAATCTTATACTCAACACTGAATTAGTGATATGCTTTTCCCATAGCACTGTCTAAGTCCATTGTTATTGGCCTACCTCTCATTGTAGGTTATGCTTCACTTATCGCAAGGAGACTCATGATGAGTGATGCATGGTATTCAACCAAAACTTTCCATTTCCTATCACATGTTGTACCTTCACAGTTGGGGAGTAACACACAACTAATGATGCAGTTAATTTTTTTAACCCATCTCTACCCCTTAGACTATCATTGATTGTCTCTAGCCTTTCAAAGAAGTTGTGAACATTAATGGATGGGATATTCCCCATCATGTGGGTATTCTCTTTTTCCAGTTTGGGTGGCTTGGCACAAGAGCAACCCATGATGGGCGATGCAAAATGAAGATTTTGGTTAAAGTCCTCCTATGGCCAGATTAAGGACTAATATCTCATCACTAGCTCTTAGGCCATAGCATGATGATGTTTCAAAATGTGTTTTAAACTTGTGATGGGTGATGTCTTTGGATTATGGTAAGGATTTTCATAAGCTTAAAATGGTTGATGGTGGACAAGGTAGGACAATTGGGTAAGGATGTGGACAAATGCATGGTTGCTTTAAAGCATCTCCTCACTATTTCTTGGCATGGTAGACTTGTAAACAAAGTGGTGACTCTTAATGTGCCTCATCAATTGAGTTTTAAATCTATGATGACCAATGGTGGAGATATGACGTGCATTGAATGATTTTATGTTCACATGAATGAACCAAGATGGACATTAATTACAACTAGCCTTACATTCTCTTATTTAATGAGGATTTGTTGTAGCTTGATCATACCATTCATGAATTTACTATAGTGTAAAGTTAAGTGCTCTAGATGTGAGAGAGATAATTTCAAAACTTGTGAGTGCAAGCATTTCCAAGGTGGTGACATCTTGTCTTTTGGTTGTAGGTGTGTGTACATGCTGCAATTCTTGTTTTGGATCAACCATTTTCTACAATTTGGGTCTTGGGGTGTTTTCACTGCATGTAAGTGTGGGTCTTCTTGAAGTTGTTTTTTTTCTTCATTACCAATAATGGTTGTTGTGGTACCCTAAGATGATGAGTGAACCCTGTACTCTCGTTGCACCCATTTAGAGGTTCTGAAGGTTAAGTATGCAAGAACCAATTGCATACATACTAGAAGATAAACCTGTCTCAGCCAAGGTAGCGATTATTCTGAAGAAGAGGAGTGTATGTAGAAAACACAAGAAGGTGGTTGTTTAGAGCACCTATTCTTGGAGAAGTAGAATTTTCTAATAGAATCCAACTAAGAAGAAAGAAAAGAGACTTTTTTTTTAAATAATCAATGAGGTTTGGCTCACGTCCTAGGGTTTTTTTAGAGAAACCCATTGCTCCTATCCTAGTTTTTGATAGCTCATTGGGAGAAGAAGGAGAAGCTGGCCCCGACACTAGTTTGAGCCCTGCTCCTCTAGTGCCTTCTAGTGATTCAAAGGATGATATTTTAATTGCAACTCCACTCTTTGTTATAAGACTCGGTGAGGGTGATTACTCAGTGGTTGATAAGGCCAAGTAACACCTGTGTCCTTTGCTAAAGGTGTTAGGTTTTGGGTAATGTGGTGATGTGGCTTCTAGATGGTGTGTTTTTTTGGTTAATTTTGATGGTGACTAGTTCATAGGTTCATGCAAATATTCATGATGGTGGTTATCCCAATATTGGTAAACATGCCAATTTTACTAATGCCTTTTCAAATGCTTGCATGGTAGCTCTAACAAATGGGTTAGCATTCATTTTCCCTTTTGCTATTCCCATGATCATGGAATTATTAAATGTAATGATTCAAAAAATTAACCCAAATGAAATGAATTTTCAAATGAACATGAAATGCAATTACATTTTTAGCCAGATGCATTGTCCATCTCTTATGTTATAAAAGGGATTTCATGGCTCAATGAAAAGGGTTATGTCTAAAAATTTTGAGTCCAGTAGGTCTTCAGTATAAGCTGATTATAATAAGCAATGATAATGCTAAATGCTTGATGAATTCATTGGTAAATTGTCTTGGGTATAAGTCATATATGCCATAAGCTTAATAAGTTTTACATAGATTATTCATATCATAACAGAATTCAAAATCCAAATCATATACTCTCCTTTGTATATTTTCACAGATTATAAATGAAATTATCAAAGATCAATTCATCTATCATCAATTGTTCAATTGAATGTGTGGCTTAATTTCTTTTCTTTAACTCAAAGGGTTGAGTAAAATTCTTGGGAAAAGTCATGGGTATGTGAGAATATAAAAGGATTTGGTAAGAACTAAAGTTGTGGATAATATAAGTCTTTGTAGTGTAAATTATTGCAAAGATAGTTTAAATATATCATAATTGGATATTCGGTGTATTACTAGTTGTTTCATATTTGACTCCATTTACCCAATTGATGAGGCACTAGTTTTTTATTGACTTTTTAGAAACTAAATGAATGAATTGCATATATGGCTATGGATTCAAAATCAGAACAACATTTATAAAATTCTGCCAAATCTGAATTATATGTTTGAAGTATATTCACATTCTTAGTAAAATAAACATTAATTCCCTCAAAGGTCTTCCAAATTTTTAGTGAAGTTATTGTCTTGCATCAAATAAGAATGGATTTGTATTGAAGTGTTCTTGAAAATGTCGATGTACCAGATAAACATAGTAAAGAATACCCTCTTTGGTCCTCCAGAGCCTAAAGTGAAGAAATAGAGACCTCAAAATTCTCTAGTCATTGTGTTGGCCACTACTCCTTGGTGATTTTTGAATATGAAGGTCGAATTCCTTTTAGAAGATTCTAAGGTTAGCTGGAAAAATGACAAACAAAATGGTGACTTTACTAGGGAGAATTTGAGGAAATTCTGATCGAAGAATCTAGCCTTAAGAGTCATTTAAGTTTTAATATAGTTTTTATTCAGATATTTGAAAATTTTGGAATCATATTGTCCCATCTGAGTCACCAATAGAATGGTGAATCTACCAAGGAGACAATTTTCATCCTCCAATTGTAGATTATTTTAGTGCAAAGTCACATGGTCATATATCTAGACATTTTGTTTAGATCTTATATAGTTCTTGAACCTAGTAGAAGTATTTGTAGCAACAAAGTGTGAAAAATTTGAAGGTGACTCCATTGTTGGAGCAAACCTAGAACTAGACCTACTTTGAAGTTGCTTCAATTTTTTTGAAACATAATCCCCTAAACAAGGGGTGGCAACTCTAACTTAAAGGACCTGATAAAGAATATGATGAGGCTTCATATTTATGCACATCAAGATCGAAGGTGAAAATTTGCTCTGTAATTCTAAGTATTCTCGTGAATTTGAGGAAATATTATTATATTTACAAATATTTTCTAGCAATTATCAAGATTTAGGTCATAAATGTTTCCCAATCTGGTGAACTAGCACTAAGATTGGGAAAGGAATGATATCTTTGCATAATCTTAAAGTAAATTAGAAATAAATTTTGAAATCTATCATATTCATATTAAAGAGTATTATGCAAAGAGGAATTGGAGTATATACATCATAAAGGCTTATGCCCATAAAAAGTATTTGGGTTGCCTTTTGATAATACTGATAAAACCTACAAAGGATAGAACAAGATGTCTTGTTAGGGTGTACACCTAGAACCAAAAATGAATGTAATCACACATGATGAATACCCCCTATCACATCAAAGGAATTTCAGTACTAAAAGGTACAGAGCCATAAATTTCATTAGTGCTAGTGGTTACCCAAATATTATGCTGCTAATATCAAGGACAAAATACCAAAATTTAGTGGTAAAAGGTTAGGATCAACAAGTAAACATGCATAGGAATTTTTTGATGTAATAAGTGATTATGAGATAGATTGTGAAGATGTGGTTATGAAAATATTTGTTCAATCCCTGAAAGGAGATGCAAGAGATTGGTTCTCTTTTTTGTCAATGTCTTTTGTATGTTGTTGGAGTGAACTCAAGACAATTTTCATGGGAAAGTTTGGTGAGAGGATAAACCCAAGTGTTGCAAGGAATAATTTCATGAAAATATCTAGGGGTAAGGAAGAGTTGATCCTTGCCTTTAACCTTAGATTTACAAAAGTCATAAGAGAAATCCCTAAACACATAATGCCAAATGATGCAGAATTTTTGGTTGTGTATTTAGGGGCATTTTATAGTAAGATGGGTTTCTTGTTGAGGGATAAAGAGCCAGCTACTTTACAACAAGTTTTCCAAAGTGCTAGGGATATTAAGAATAATTTGAATTACTCAATGATGAGGGGACCTGTGATTGCTAGTTTAAATGGCCCTAATAGAATTCAAACTATTGAGCCAAGCCAATTAGGAAATAAAAGTGTTTGTCAAGAAAAGGAGCCCTTAGATGTTACATTCACATTGCTCTCAAGATATGTAGAACAAAAATGAGCATCAAGCTCACATCAACCAAGGTCCAGAAGGGTTGACTTAATTTTCTCTATTAGAAAATTATATGAGATGAAGAGATGTGCAAATGAGTCACCATACGACTTTTTTTCAAGATTCTTGGATGTTCTAATGGAGATACCCAAGAGCTTTAGGCCTAATGGTTTAATGCGCATTAATTTGTTTTGTGAAGCTTACAAATCAGGAGCAAGCCAATGGCTTGAGAATCTAAAGCCTCATGGCCTTGATCAAGTAGTGGATTGGCTAAACATTGTGGAAGAAATTGAGCATAGTCATTTGGAACTTGTCTTTTCCCAAAATGGGGACAATGATTTATATATTGAGGAAAATCAAAGGATTGAACTGGCATATCAAGAAGATGCATTGGAAGGAGGATGGCCAGTTGAATATTTCTATTATTTCACAAGTACTCTAACTATGGGCCCAGACAGTAGTGATGAAGATAAAGAGACAAAGTACAAGGATAAGGAAATAGTACTTAATTTTCCTCCTTGGAATGGCACAGGATAGGGGAAAATACAAGAGGTACATGCTAAAACCCCAAAAAGTGATTTAATCATGAAAAATTATGCACCAATTAGTGATTTGAATGCACTAGGTTTGAATTATATAGCATGAATGAGGAATCAAAGGAATGAGATTGAACTGGGACAATCTTCTATTGAATATGATTCTTCTTACGAAGTGGAGGTGGAGTCCCTTGCTTCAAGTAAAGAATATATCAATAGCCTTGAAGGGGTATGTTTCCAAGGTAGTGAGCAGTTTTCTTCATGTGAAGAATTTTCTAAATGTAGATCAATTGTTATGAGTGCAAATGATGAAGAGAATATTGAAAGTGTATCTCTCTATTCTTCAAGTAATTGCACCGATTTTGAATACACTAATGATCAAATGCATTGGTATCCATAAACTGGCAAGGATGAGGTACATGTGGCCATTATGAAGATATGATATATTCCTTTATTTGATGAACTTGCATTGGAAAGTGAGGTTATAAATGATGACTCCTACTGGTGTAGAAGCAATCCTATTTTTGAGCAAAACCCTGATGAGTACTTGGTAAGCATTATTAATGAATATGTTGTGGATAGTACAAACAAGATCCAAGCTAATACTAATTTAGGTAACTTTTTTTTTTCAAGATGCCAACTCTATCTTAATAGTCCCCCAACTAAATGGAAAATGGGGTGACACAAACACTGCTGAATTAGTGTACCAATATGTGATTGAAAAAATTGTGCCTAATAAGCATCAAGAAAATAAATTAAACTTGCTAACATTTAATTATGATAATGTCTCATTTGATGAAAAAACTAAAGATTGTGATGTAAACCTTAAATGCAGTATTACTATTGAGGGAGATGTAGATGATTGTGCTTATTCTCCTATGATATTTGGAGATGTGCTTGAGAAGATAGTTGAGATATCAGGCACTCATGTTCCACATGATGATATTTTCCCTCACATAAATGGAGGTCCACTCTTGGATGACCAAAAGGAAAATAGGGATGAATGCATGGATACTCAGGCAACATCATTTTATGTTGAGGAGAAGGAATTATTTGATGATTATGCAAAATATGTTAATATTGCGAGACTATTTGATCCATGTGAAGAGCAACTCAAAATTGTGGATAATTGGAGGAATGATGTTAGTTAGTATGAATCTGCATTGTAATTTTCTACAAATGTTCCCTACCTTATGGATCTTATCATGGAACTTGTTTCATCTTGTGAGGACAACTTTTGTGATAAGAAGATCAAAGACATGCTTGATTCTATATTTCTTTTCCCTAACCTTGTAAAATATTGGCCAAGTGTGAGTAAGAGTGCTTATGAATTTTTCAAATTTGATGCATAAATGGGATGTGATGCTACACTTCATGGCTATGTGGAATATGAGGGTTTTATTTTCTCATTTCAATCTGATGAGCATGTGGTAGAGAAGGTTGATGAGTGGGTTAGCATTGCATTAATAAATGGCTTTAATCATGATCATGTTTACTGACATGAATTGCACAATGTCCATGTGGACCCATTGCCAACAAAACAGAAAAATTCTTTGATAGAGGAAATAATTTTCCTTGAATTTTGGAGGCCAGGGGCCTTCAAGTTATGGATTGAAGCCAAGCATTTAAAAGTGGCTTCTCATAGAAATGAATTGTAATGTATAGTATGAGAATAGTGTACATAGGTTGGCATAATGTGTTTCCTTTTTGTTGTGTCTACTAGCCTTATCTAGCTAGGCTCCTCAATTTTGGTCTTCTCCCTTGGTTTGCTTCAACCCAAGATCTAGATTCTTGCTATTCCTACAAGAGGCATACATCCCCAATCAAAGCCACTAGTGGAACCCTAATTTTCATTGTTCCACTAGTCCTATGTTCATTCCTATGAAATTTTTCTCCCTAACATCACTGGGGTTTAGGGTTTCATTGCATAGCTCTCTTATACCCTCAATCCATTCATTGGCTTATGTTTTATTATTGATCAGCTGCATTCAGTCACCATTTGAACTAAGCGATGTTTTATGACCCCTACTATTGTTCTTTACTAGCCCTATCTTTCAATTCACCCGTTGTGCCTAGGAATGCCCCTTCTATAAGAACAATTTATTTATATGTGTGTTTTCACACTCTTTTAATGTGTTGCTTACTGTTTATCACCCATTATAGGTTCTATTTCAAAATATTATAGTCAACACGTGATGAGTGATATGCTTCTCTCATAGCACCATATAAGTCCATTATTATTGGTCTATCGTCTGTCATAGGTTGTGCTTCACTTACCATAAGGAGACCTATGATGAGTAATGCATGGTATTCAACCATGGCATTCCTTTTCCTATGACATGTTATACCCTCACAGTGAAGGGAGTATTACGTGACTATTCATGTGGTTAATTTTTGTAACCCATTGCCATCCCTTACACTATCGTCGGTTGTCTCTGGCCTTAAAAAGAAGAACCTATGACTAATTATGGATGGGATCCTTCCCATCGCATAGGAATGGTCTATCACCAATTTGGGTGGGTTGGCACAAGAGGAACCCATAAAGGGTGATTTAAACAAAGATTTTGGTTAAGGTCCTCCTGTGGTAAGATCAATGACTAGTATCTCATTCCTGGCTCTTAGGCCATTGCGTGATGATGTTTCAAAATGGGTTTTAAACCCATGATGGGTGATGTCTCTGGTGTATGGTTGGGATTTTTCCATGCTTAAAATGATTTATGACAGACAAGGTAGGACAATTGGGTAAGGATGTGGATGAACATGTGGTTCCTTTAAAACATCTCCTCACTATTTCCTTATATGGTTCATAAAGTAACTTGTGACTCTTAATGCACCTTGTCGATCAAGTTTTAAATCTATGGTGATCAACAGTGGAGATATGACATGTAGTGATTTAGTTTATGTTCATGTGAGTGAGCTGAGATGGACATTAATTACAACTATCCTTACATTCTCTTATTCATTGAGTATTTGTTGTAGCTTGATCAAACCATTCATGAATTTACCAGAGTGTAAAATTAAGTGCTTTGGTTGTGGGAGAGACAATTGTAGAAGTTGTGAGTGCAAGTGTTTCCAATGTGGTGACATAACATCTTTTGCTGTGTAGGTGTGTGTATGTTCTACATTGCTTGTTGAGGCTCGACCCTTTTCTACAATTTGGGTCTTGGGGTGTTTTCACTGCATGTACGTATGCGTCTTCTTGAAGTTGTGGTTTTTGTTTTTCTTCATTTCTAGCACTAGTTTTTGTGGTATCTTGAGAGGATGAGCAAACCCAACACTCTTTTTGCACCCATTTAGTGGTCCTAAAGGCTAAGTATTTAAGAACAAATTGCATGTGTGCTGAAAGATAAACCTCTCTCAGCCAGGGTAAAAGTTCTAAAGAAGAAGAGGAGTGTACATGGAAAACACAAGAAAGTAGGTTTTTGAAGCACCTAAGCTTTGAGAATTATAATTGTCTCATAGAAGTTGACTGAAAAGAAAGAGAAGGGTTCTCTGTTTGTGAAACAATTAATGAGGTCTAGCTCGGGTCCTAGGGTTTGTTCAAAGAAACCCATTGCTCTTATCCTAATTTTTGATAGCTCATCAAGAGAAGGAGAAGTTGGCCTTGGCCCTAGTTTAAGCCTTGCTCAAACTGGTGCCTTATGGTGATTTAGAGGATGATATTGTCATTGCAACTCCACTCTTTGTTATAAGACCTAGTGAGGGTGGTTACTCAGTGGCTAATAAGGCCAAGTAGCACCCGTGTCCTTTACTAAAGGTGTTGGGTTTTTGGTAATGTGGTGATGTGGCTTTTAGATGGTGTGTTTGGTTGGTTCATTTTGATGATGACTTATTTGTGGGTTCATGCAAATAGTCGTGATGGTGGTTATCTCACTACTGGTAAACATGCCAATTTTGTTGATGCCTTTTGGAAGGCTTGTGTGGTAGCTCCAACAAATGGGTTAGCATTCATTTTTCATTTTTCTTTTCCCATGTTCATGGAATGATTAAATGTAACAATTTGAGAAATTAACCCAAATGAAATGAATTTTGAAATGAACGTGAAATGTAATTACATTTTGAGTTAGATGCTTTATCTCTCCCTTATGTTATAAAAGGGATTTCATGTCTCAAAAAAAATGGTTCTATAAGAAATTTTTTGAGTCTAGTATGTCTTAGGTATAAGCTAATTATAGTAAGCAACGATAATGTTAAATGCTTGATAAATTCACTGGTAAATTGTCTTGGGTATAAGTCATATACGTCATACGCTTCATGAGTTTTGCATAGATTACTGCTATCAAAATAGAATTCAAAATCCAAATCATATACTCTCCTTTGTATATTTTCACAAATTATAAATGAAATTATCAAAGATCATTTCATCTATCATCAATTGTTCAATTGAATGTGTGGCTTGATTTCTTTGCTTTTGTTGGTGTAATTAAATGTCTTATACCTTGTCTTAGGTAATGATTACACCTTAGTTAAGTTTACTTAGGGACCACATAGGAGGTTGTTGGAGATTTTCCACCTTTGGTGGACTTGACATCTCATTACCACATCACTTCCACCTTTTGTGGACACATCATCTGATATCTCTCCACCTTTTGTGGGTGATCCACGTTTTGTGGTGATTATCACATTATCTCTTTCCCACTTTACATGGAGTGATAAATTTTCATTGTTGTCTCATGTCATAAGATTATGACACTTATCATAATCTTATGCCCTTCTATGTTCTCACCTTGGCTATATAACCAAGGGGTCTCTCTCATTGTAAACAATCCTCTCATATCATTGACATTGAATACAGTTTATTTTTGTCATCTTGTTTCTATCTCTCTTATGCTTGTGCTTTCTATTAGGCCTCTAGATCTTGGGTGGCTACCTTCATAGCCAATTCTTACAGCTTTATCTCAAAGGGTTAAGTAAAATGCTTGGTAAGAGTCATGGGTATGTGAGAATTTAGAAGGATTTGGTAAGAAGTAATGTTTTGGATAATATAAGTCTTTGTAGTGTAAAGCATTACAAAGATAGTTTAAATATATCAAAATTTAATAATCAGTGTGTTACTAGTTGTTTCATATTTGACTCCATTTACCCAATTGATGAGGCATTGGTTGTTTATTGACTGTTTAGCAACTAAATGAATGAATCGCATATCTAGCTATGGATTTAGAATTAGAAAAACATTTATAAAATTCTGCCAAATTTGAGTTATATGTTTCAAGTATATTCACATTCTTAGAAAAATAAACATTAATTCACTCAAAGGTCCACCAAATTTTTATTGAAGTTAGTCTATTTGCAACAAATAAGAATGGATTTGTATTGAAGTGTTCTTGAAAATGTTGATGTACTAAATGAACATAGTAAGGAATACCCTCCTTGGTCCTGCAGAGCCTAAAGTGAAGAAATAGAGACCTCAAAATTCTCTATTCATTGTGTTGGCCACTAGTCCTTGGTGTTTTTGAATATAAAGGTTGGCTACCTTTTAGATGATTCCAAGGTTAGCTGGAAAAATCACCAACAAGACTATTTTGTAATTAGATGTGTTAATTGGGTAGTGATCCAACTAGCAATGAGCCTTACCTACAGTGAGAAATTTGGTCGTGATCCCTTATAAAAATCACCTTAAGTGGTGTCATGTTAATCAATGTTTTATATGTGAGAATTAGCATTCTCTATGGTTTTTCCCTTATTGGGTTTCCATTCAAATTTTTGTGTTCATTGTGCATGGCATTAATATGTGCTTTCATGTTCATATTTGTTTTATTATTATCTAAGTGATATAAGTTTTCTTTAGATTAATTAAAGTAAAGAATTTTTTTTATGATAACTAATTCACCCCCTCTCAGTTATCCAAATTGTTCAACAATTGTTATTAGAGCATGGTCCCTTGCATATAGAGCTTAACCACTTGAGGGCGATCTTGGCTACTTGAAGAAGATGGCAAGAGATTATTACTTTGAGGAAGAACTAAAGATAATGTTAGATGATTTGGAAAGCACAAAATTTGAAAATGAAGAATTGAAAGAAAACATCAAGGAGGAAAATGCTTGTATCTTTAAGCTAAGGGAGCAAGTCTAGAAATTCAAAGCAAGAAATAGATAGGTTGGATAGGAATTAAAGGGGTCAAAGGAAATTATTTTTGATTTAAAGAAACAATTGGATGAATGCAAGAAGATAGAAGAAAATATCAAAGAGACCATCAAATAGAAAATGGAAGAATGGAAGAAGACTAAAAAAAATATCAAGGATACTATTAAATAAAAATCAGATGAAAATGAGAAGTTAGATCAAGAGTTAAGAAGGCTAAAATCAAAAGCAAGAGTATGTTAAAGTAGCATAAATCTAGATCAACTCTTGTCCCTATAGAAATGTCACAAGGATAAGGGAGGACTGGGATTCTCTGGTGAAAGCTCAAATCAAAACACTAAGGGTAAAGACAAAATAGTTGAAGCTAAAGCAAGATTTGTTGTAACAAGCAAGGTCCAGAACTCTAGAAAACCTACAAAATGACCTCAAGTAGGAAACCAAATTCTCAAAGGTACTTATCATTTAATGGCTATTTTTTTCTATGCAAAAATTTTAGACATAAGGCTATAGAGTGTAGAAGCAAGAAGGAACCTATTAGGTCTCAAAAATGTTGGTTGAAAAACCTCAAGAGGTTGTCAGGCTCTTGGTACATTTTAGGCTAACGAACAAGGCCAAATGGTGTATTTGAGCCGCCTTCTCTTTAGGCTCTGCTAGACCTAGGTGGAAGTACCTATGCAAATGCAGTAGAATTCAACTCGGTGTTTCCTACTTGTGCCATCTATCCACAGTGGGAATTGGAAGTGAAGAAATGCAAGCCTAATTTGGTATAAATTGTATAAGCAATATCAAGGCGAAGTTTATTAATATGTTTAGTTAATAGATATAAGGTTTTGAAAACATATTTGATAAAATTAGGTGATGAAATGGGTAAGACTAGTGCATTGTTTGGTAAATGGAATCAAATGAATATCTAGGATGAATGACTTGTATTGGTTGTAACTCAAATTGTTTGGCAATTTCTATTTGTTTATATCTTGTATAAACATGTAGTAAAGTGAATGACAAACTCTACCTATTGATCTAATTGGCACAACTAGGTTACTTATGACTTATCAAAAGGATTTTAATCCTTCCCTGAAGGAACCAATTGAATAAATAATGTAGGAACAATAGATGATACCAAATTGGAGACAAAATGGCAATCCTAATTATAAGGCTCTTCTTATTGATCCAAATAATATTTCTAGATTATTGTGATTGACTACAAGGGTTTTAATTCTTTTAAAGAAACCAACTAATCACACCACACAAGAACAAAAAACATGCCTTAATAAATTGAATATATCCTTGATGCACCAATTTAAATAATAGGGAGATATTAAATTGGAGACAACCAAATAATTGTATATTTTCAACAAAATATTGATACCAATATGAAGCCACATAATCTGAGATCTTTCATTGATTTCCTCAAAATTAGGCTTGCAACATAGTCTTTCAAAATGTAAAATTTATGGAACTCTTCTTCTATCTATTTATTATCCCTATTCTGCTACTATCTTCTCCTATTTCCTTCTTTTGGTCTTGGTATCTCTTATATATACAAGAGGAAACAAGCTTTAGACCAAAAGACACATCCTTTGATAATGAAACATGATTTTAAAACTAAACATAATTTAAGAAATTAACACAACCATAGACATGTGCACCAATCTATTAATCATTGAGTTAAATCTTGTGGTCATCTAAGACCTATTTGAAGCTTTTAATATATAATAGGGTCCACATCATTTCCACCAACCGATTCTGATTGTTGCTCATTTTTGCCTAAAATTTCCACTACCTGATTGATAAATAGGTTGAATGCTAAGAGATGATGAATGTATTATTGTTCTTCATGAGTTTCTACACTAGATATTACTTCTTTCATATCATACTCTATGTGCGTAAATCTCTCAATTTTTTTATGAGTATTTTGTAGGACCATATCCTCATCATTGATTTCTTGTAATGTAGTTGTTAGAAGCTCTATAAAATTTGCTTTCCAATCATCCCTTTGTCGAAGATTTCCTATATCATCATGGAGTGTAGGAATCAAATTGAAAAAATTAAGATCCTCTTTGAGTCTACGATGATATTGGTTATGAGATTCCACCAAGTTATTATATTTCTACAATACTTGTTCTTTCAAAATTGGTTTATCTAGAAGCTCCTTTTTATCAATCTTTCTTCTATTCAATTGGATATTCTCATCTATTGTTGATTGTACTTTCTTTAAAACACTCCAATAATCATCAGCTTGCTTCGTCATCTTATTGAATCTTTCCTTGATTATCACAAACATAGTATTGTACTTAATCACTTTTATTTCATTTTCTAGTGTCTTACACTTTTCCTGAGCTCTCAAATGGGAACCTTTCCAATAAGATACATTAGCTAATGCATCTAATATTCTCTTGTCCTTCTTGAGCCATGGGGAGAGCAATTCTAAAGCAAAAGAGGAAGATGACTTCTCCTTTTGATGTGATAAATCCCTTTTCAATTTGTGCTCTAGTGAATTTTGCCACATTGACATTCAGTTCTATAATTTCCAAGGGATTAGTATCCCAAACTCTTTGGACCAAAATATGTCCAAACACCTGATTTGGATTGCCAATCACTTCCAGCCTCTTCTCATAAGGGTATAGTGGCCAAATAAGAAAAGTAGCCTCATCTGGATTATACCCAAACCATGAATATATCTTTTCACTAGCCTCCTTTGTTAGGTTCATTGGTGTATTCCCTCTTTTTCTAAAACTATCAAGTAAAATTGCAGAACTAATGTCCCATTCTAGTAGAAGTAATACTGTAGCACCTTGAAGTGATTCTCTACCTCTATTGAGGGTGATAGATTGCATCTCCTTCTCAATTTTCATTTTCAATTCCTCTAAAGAAGTAGCTTACTTTTCAAGAGTAATATCTTTCTCCTTTTGTCTTATTTTTCTTCCCTTATATTCATAGACAAATGATTTGAATTCAAGAATTTTAACAAAGTCACCATCAAAAATGAATTCCTAACTAGCGTTGACCCTAATTTCATCAAATAACTCATTTGATGATTCAAATCTTACAATATTCCATTCCTAAGGGGGTTCATATTTTGTGATCACATGGGATTTTATTTGTTCTACTTGTTACTCCTCCTCACTAGTATTCTCATCACTTTCTTTGTTACTTTCCTCTTCTTCACTTCTCTCAATAGAAAAAAATACATTACGAGTAGGTTTTGAGGGTATGTCATCTAGAGGCTCCACATATTCAACCTATACTCCTATATAATTCACATGAGATGTATCAAAAACATATGAAGGAACATCTTTTATTATGTCATTCACATGAGAAATAAGTTGCTCAATCCTAGCCAAGGGATCTTTTATATCACCAAACGCTTTTGAATGTGATGGGGCATTATTTCTTTTCCATTCTTCCACAAGCACAAATTTATTATATGAGGCAATTCTATCACTGGTGGAAGCTTCATCTTGGTTCCTGATCACATCATCAAGTGCAAACCAATGCTCATACCCTAACAGCCCTTGTGTTAATCTTGCTTGATGAATAAACCCCTTTGCATCAAATTTATCTCTTTCATACCCAAGGGGAAGGTTGTAATGGGCTAACTTAGCACCAATTTCCTCATATCCCTCAATTGAAACCACTATAAAATCTCCAAAACAAAGAGTGTTGGGAATGAATGATTACTTATTATGACCCTTGAGGTGTTTAGCATTAGACTTTTCCAATTGTTGTATAATCTCCAAATAAGCAACTCTATTAGGAACTACTCAGGGTATCAAATGTGGAATCCCTTCAAACCCATAAAATTTTATTACTATGAAGTCAGAGAAAGCATACCAGTCCCCCCAATTATAGTTTACTTTTCCTTTTGGGTCATTCTCCTTTGGTCTCAGAAATATTTGCACCTCAGGGGACAAGTTGTGATCATATGAATATCCTAGTACCTTCATTAGTGGTTTAACAAAAAATTCTTCAAAATATAAATAATGAGACCTTTCACATTGAATTTCCTATAGTGACGTCCACATCTGTATAGGTCTAAAGTTTCCATTTTCATCTATATCTCTAATCCTTAGTTCTTTACTCCACACATTTTTGGCATTTCCCTCATACACAAGTAAATGCATTAGCAATGAATAGTGTTTTAAGTCTATGCAATCATTTTTATTTTTGATCCTTTCAAGCCCTTGATTTAGGGCATTAGCATTGTAGCTTGTATAGTCGAATGACCTAGCATCCTTACTTTGTAGATCTACAACTATAACCATCAGTGCAATAGACATAAGGGGTGGGACCTCTATTCTCAAGATTTGACCAACTAAGTAATAGTTATACTCAAACTATTCTTAAAACATCTCTACATGAAAAGGAGGCTTTTCATTGCTTGAAAACCTCCTAATTTGTCCTTCCTCATTTTTAGGTCTATGCAAAGGTAGTTTCCATCTCTTGTAGCTAGTATCCATGCAACAATATTCTATCAAGATATCTCTAATTATGAATGGAAAATTCATGGAAAATTCTAACTAAAACACATTATAGATCAGGTCTTGGGAGATAACAAGCATATTGGCCCCACTTGGTGATTAGATAGTTCTCTTTTTGGTGTTATACTAACTAGCAAGAGATTTCACCAATTCTACATTGATGAACACATTTGGCACCACAAGTTTTCCTAAGTTTAGTCTCCATGGGTTACAGACTAGTTGAAATCTAAATTGCTTTCTATAGTTATACATGAAAAGCTCATATCCTTGGTGTGGCATCCAAACATGCCCCAAACCCCTATTTTTTTCTAAAAATTTACTTATTTGAGCACTCCTATTGGGTCTCAACCCCAGCCTCAGACACTGGTCTATCAAATCTTGGTTTAAATTCCTCTTTTCAATTTTTTTTTTCTTTTCCTTAGGTTTTTCCACATTTTCTTCCATTGTAATCTCTGAAAAAATACAACCTTCTAGCTAGGAGTGATGTATTTACTTGAATTTTTGTCTCTCTTGGTTTTCCTGCATAAGAGCTCTATGTTTCATCTTTTCTTCTTTTTCCCTCAGTGTAGCTCTCCTAGTTTCTGCAATTGTATGATCAATTTGTGGTGTAGTTTACTTCTTCTTTGGCTCATTAATATACCACTTGTTTCAATCTTGCCATTGAGGAGACCATTTATGTTAAATATCCTAACAATGCTCTTGGACGTCACATCAACTAGTAGTAATCATTCATTGCTATATCATTGGGACCTTGGTTCATTTTCCACCAATGGCCAACTTCTCCATCGATGAATGTCTTTCTTTCAATCTATCAATGGGACATCAAACAATGCTACCCCAATGTACCCCAACTTCACCATTGAGTGTTATACTTTTGATAATCCATAATTGTATTAGGCCATTGAGGAACCACAATCATTCATTTTGCTGATGTATTAGAGCTATGGTGATGTGACCATCTTTATTACCTATTTTAGTCTATTAGGGAGACTATCTTGTAAGTTATCTCGATGGAATGAGGTTACACCGATATAAATTTATGAATTTATAGCATTAGGATATTGGTGGGGTGGTGATGGGAGTTCCATTGATGGCGTATTGTTAGGCCAATGATGTCAATGTTGGAATAAAGAAACACTTAGAGGGGGGGTGAATAAATGTTATGCAAATTTTAGCTTGATTAATCTGATCATTAAAGTGTTGATAACATTCAACCAAAATAAAGATGTGCACACATAAGAAAAATAACCACAACACTATAACACAAGAATTTATGTGGAAACCCTATTAGGGGAAAAACCATGGTGGAGGTCAATCCACAATATTGTTCTGAGTATACTTAAAAGAAAATGTTACAAAATGAGAATGCACTTGCATTCAGGCACACTACCTTACAAAATTTTGGAACACTTATAAGGATTTGAACTAATAGAGTAGCATCTACAAATTCCTAATTACAATTCCGATTAGGCTCAACAATTGAATTCTGCACCTTCTATATGATTCTGCTCTTATGCTCTATTCTGCTTCAATTCACACCAAAATATCCTTAATGTGCAAGTGAAATTGTGCATAATCGCTCTACTAACCTTTTGAAATTCACAACATATAGTAACTCACATCGAAGACACACCAAAATGATGTAATTGATCACTTATATATATATATATATATATATATATATATATATATATATAACCACTACTAAGAATTCAATCACTTCAAGTTGACCTCATCAAAATTAAAAAAAATCACAAATTGTCGACTTAAATCATCCATAATATTCAATGTGCATCCACAACAGTTGGCCATAACATAGTGAGGACCCAAACCAAAATTTTTGAACACAAAAATACTCAAACAATAATTCCTCAACTATCCATGACACACTATATTTACCAAGTCAGTCTTCATACACTGATAAATAGAAAACTAGTTCACCAAACCTTCTAACTTCCACCCAAATTGATATGAGGGACCAAGATTTACAAAAAACATAGATTATGTATCAAAAAATACTCCTTGAGATTCACAACACAAAATAATAGTAGGAAATTTGCATATGAATCAAAAAAATGAAGCTACCGAATGCTCTATTCTAACATAACATATAATCACTCATCTTTAATCTATCTTTCGGTATGAGTAAATGATGATGTGAGGATCCACTAGCTGACAAGGGTTGCCATCAATGATTACACCAGAAAACATTTTTCAGTGTCTCTTTCCAACAATCTCCCCCTTTGGCATTGATGGCAACACTTAGTGAAAAATGACTAAGTGTCAAATCAATGCCAACAAAAATACACTGCTAACCAAAAACTCCAAAAATAACTTCATTCATAGCTCAAAACTAAAACTCTCCCTTAGATGAATATACATTTTTCATTGTTTTATTCTCCCCCTTTGACATAAATGGAAAATATTGGGATTCTACATACAAAACTCCTATAAATAGACAAAAACTTCAAACTACATATGTACAAACTTTGTTTCATACAACTTACACAAACTTGAAGATATATGCAAAATTTATCTTTAACAGGTTCAAGCTTGTGTCCCAACACTTCTTGAGACTTTCCAAAATAGTTATGTGACCACAAAGTAAATAATATTATACTTATGTAGATTCAAGGTTCACAGGGTCACTGACCACCATAGCATCTTGTGCTTCTTTCAAAGCATTAAACATGGTCTCCATATTTGGACAAATTAGACCTCTTAGTTCACCAACTCTTTCCACAACTCTTTCATTATCAAGCTTCAAGCTCTTTATTTTTTCAAGGATATAACTTGACCTTCTTGCTCTCCAATAGAAACATTAATGGATCAAAAGCATTAGAAATAGCAGCTAATTCTTTTTCATAGTTCTTAAACTTCTTCTCATTTTCCTTAGTAAGTTTGGACAAAGATAAACTTGACTTATGAATCCTTCCACCTTCTAATAATGCACTTTGAACATTTTTCACATAGGTAGCTAATAGATATTTATCATTAGCTATCAATCCTATCAATCTACTGAGCCTTTTGTCATCAAAATCATTTTGCACTTTAACCAAAGCTAACTTCTCAAGTGATTCAAAATGAGTACTTACCAAATTTATAATCTTCTTTAGTTTACTAGAGGAAGAACCAAATGAATTTTTAACATGTGTAGGCATGATCTTCTTCAGAATACCAAATGCAAGATTCAATAATTCATTGTCCTCAATGTGAGACTTCAGTATTTCTTCCCTAGCCTCAGCTTGTGCAAATGATGTGACTATTATTTTTTGGATTGGGGATAGAGTAGACAAATGAATAGGGGAATCTATGAACTCAAGATCAAATTCTTCCTTTTTTCTCTTCTAGAAACTTCTTCACTACCTCTGTAGTGTCTCTTGCTTTTACTGGAACTCCCTTAACTTCAACCTTCTTTTCCTCAACTATAGTTTCTACAACCATAGATTTTTGCATGTCATTTTGAGCTTCTACTTCTTCAACTGATATCTCCTTTTCTTCAATTGACACAATTTTAGGAGCTTCAGTCTCCATAGATTCTTTTGTATCATGCATCTCAGGAGGAATCTGAATTTCCTCAACAGTAACCTCTTCATTTACTGGACTAGATGAAATATCTTCCACATACTCTTCATAAACAACATCAATTATGTTCTTTAATAGAAATTTCTTCAAAATACTTTTAGTTTCCTTTTCTACTTCTTTACTCTTACCCAACATAAGCTTGTTTATTCTTGTTTTAAACTTGCATTCTCTTTTTGCATCTTTCATAGTTTCTTTCATCTCCTCAATGGACATTACCAGACTTAGATTTACAAGAACTCATTCTCTTAGCTACTCTTCTTTAGTTCTAGAACTAACTCTCCTCATCTCCAAAATTTCATACAATTTCTTAGGCAACCATGCCATTATCTCAACAAGAGTCATATTGAAATTGTTCAAATATTGTATTGTAGCTTCCTTGAGGACTCTTTGACCAACAATGTCAAAGGAACCGTTCAGTTCACATAGGGAATTAAGATTTCCATCCTTGATTGTACCTCTTTCAACTTCCTCTACTGACATACTTGGTTTGTAAGGCTTCATCTTCTTATTTTCTTTCTCCTCATCATTGGAGGGCTTGATTGTTATTGCAACTTTTACTTCTCTAACTTCTTCATTAGATTCTTTATCTTCATCTTCTAAAATAGTTGTATACACTCTTGTGCTCTTATCCTTCTTCCTTTTACTAGATTCCTTAACTTGAGCTTTTGTAGGGGCATACTTCTTTGCATAACTAGATAGGGGTACTAAGCTCCTTATTGATCTAGTTCAAGTAGAGGATGTTGTTAGACTAGTAGATTCAATTTTAGCAGGCCTTTTTCCTTTTTCACTTTCAGCTTGTTCTCTTTTCTTTTTGGCTTCTCTTATAGCTTTTGTAGGTATTCCCATGCTCTCTAAAAATACTTCCACTTCTTTCCTTACTCACATGATTATCATTGGTTTCTTCAATTGTTCATGGAATTACATATCCTTCTTTGTATATGTTCCAAACCTTTCTTTAGATGGATCCAAAGGCTTACTTCAGATGGTGTGCATATAGCTCCAAGATTCTCTCATCCACTTCATAATCCATTGGCATAATCCAAACGATTCTAGGTTCTACAGCTTCCATTAAACACTTATCAATATCCACCTTAAAACATATTGTATCCTTATACTTCTCCACAATAGGGGTAGGAAGTATTTCCCTGGCTTGCATTACATTCGAAAATTTCTTAAAGTATCCCCAGATTACAATTTTGTTGGCTTGCAAATCACTATGGCTGAATAACATGTCTCTAATCTAAACAACAATAGGCTTATTGCTTTTCCAATGCACTTTCTCAACCCTCAGAACTTCATTCATGAAATAAAAGAATAAACATAGTAACAAATTATAGTATTTAAAATAATTCATCTTGTCTTTCTTTATCTTCCCAATATTCTCCATAAGCTGACTTCGAAGCAATTCACATAAATCATACTATGCATTCTCCTTTACCATTTGATAGCTTGCATATATGGTTGTACAAGATATAGAATTTTCTCCGGTTGAGTGATACATCTTATAACCAATGACCATTGAAGAAATTTTCACACCCACATCAATGATGTTATCAATTGTCATCGCTCTTCTATCAAATACCGAACCACTTGCATTAGTTACTGTTTGATTTTTTACAAATTTCAAAATCAGTAATCCACCAAAGGAATTAACCTATAACAACACTTATAGCTTCTTTTGTAAATTTTAAGGGTTGAGTCAACCACTCAATTCATCATGAACTTGACTCGATATGTACCAAACCATTCGCTTTCATCAAACATGGGAAATTTCATAATCTGTATGAATTTATTCTCTTCTAGGGTTTTGAATTTAGGCTTGACATAGAAATCCTCTCCAACAATGTGTTTGGAATAAAAATTTAGGAACTTCAAGATTCCTAACTCCTTAATATTAGCATGAATGTATTCCCTAATATCTTCAATGTACAAAACACCGTACGAAACTGATGAAAATTCTCCTAAGGGCTTGGACTGAATAGACTTGAAAGGATGCAACTTGAACTTTGGGTGGGGTCTATCCTTTACTTCAACTACCAATGGAGTAGACATTTTCACAAATCCATAGGTTTACAAGTTTTATTGATAAATACCTTTTTTCCAAATTAGGGTTTGAACTTCGAATTTCCTTCACACTTGAATTTTTGCCAAATTTTTCCAAAGTTTGCTTCAGATCTCTTCAAACTTCTTCTTCTCAAAATGAAAAGTGGCAAATGAAAGATAGGAATGACCTTTTATCATTCACACACCTAACCTTTTGACATGATAAATGTTTTTTCCCTAACTCATCTGAATACCCTATTTCCATAGACTGTAAAAGATAACTCTTCAACGAACCTTCAATTCTGCATAAATAGACTCTCCAACAATATTTGTACACCATCAATGTAAACACTAAACTCATCCACATTATGGTGTCAATTACCAAGAAGGGGTTTTAAATATTTTCTTGACAACTCTCCCTAGGCCAGAGGCCTTAACCTAATTCCCGAAGGAATTACTAGAAGTTGATTTTGGTGTTGGCTAATTTCCTGCAATAGAGGGACTCTTCTTTACCCATTTATTTTTCATCTGCTTCTTGATCTAATTTTTAGTGACTTTCCCTTTTCCTTTTTCATCCTTCTGCATGTTTCTCCTCTAATTACTAGACCTCTTTTGCAAAATCTAGCAATATGACCAATTTCCTTGCAATTGTAGCACACCACATTTCTTTGTCTAGACTAGTGGTTCCATTGACTTTATCTTGATCTTCATTGGTTAGCAATATGGCCAAATCTATTGCATGTATAACATCTAATATCTCTATAAAATTTATTCATCACATTTATGCATTCATTTGACTTATGACCATACTTGTTACAATTAAAGCACTAACTTGGGAATGATGAACCACTTGAATTCATTATACTTCTGCATTGAGCTGCCATATGACCAAATTTATTGTAAACATAATAGATACCATTAAAATTTTGAATATTAGGTTGTCTTACCAAATACTAGTGCTGTTCATCTAATTTCCTTATCTAAGCCTCCTTTTTTCAGATCCAAAACTTTCTCCTTTCTCATATCCAAGACCTCACTTGTCACCATTAGTCCTCTAAATTTTAATCAATTCATCAAGCTTGGCTAAGCTAATCTTAAACTTCTCTTTGAATTCATTTGTTGTAGCAAGCTGATCTCTTAGATCAACAATGTGATTTTCAAGGTCTTCCTCATTGTGTTTGGTTTGTTCTAATTCAAGTTCCAACTAAATGAATCCATCAGTAATTTGACTACATTCTTCATATTTCTTTTTCAAGGATTGGGCAAGCTTTTCTTCATTCTTCTTCTTGTCTTCAATTTCCTTAGTCATCCTCATCATACTAGATTCCTTCTCATGCTTCAAAACTTCATTATCCCTAGAAAATTTTTCACATTCTTCTATGTTTTCCTTCAAGGTTTGACTCAATTGTTCATCTACAATGCGTTTACTATCTTCTTGCTTGATTTGTTCATAGAGTTCCCTTCTCTTCTCCCTGGACTTGTTGATTTTTCTTTCACTGACTCAATGAATCTTTTAAAATTCATGATATTTGTTTGTAATTCTCAGACTTTATATTTTTTCTAACCAATATAATCTAGGGTCACCATAAGTTGTTGAAGATAGCTTGAATCCATTGAAGTGATTTCCAAGATCTTTCCCAAGCTTTTAAGCTTCTTTTGAGGAACTGAGCTCTGATACCAATTGTTGGAATCAAGAAACACTAAGAGGGGGGGTGAATCAATGTTGTGCAAATTTTAGATTTATTAGTCTGATCATTAAAGTGTTGATAATATTTAACCAAAATAAAGATGTACACACATAAGAAAAATAACCACAACACCATAACAGAAGGATTTTTATGTGGAAACCATATTATGGGAAAAACTACAATGGGGGTCAATCCACAATATTGTTCTGAGTATACTCAAAAGAAAATTTTACAAAATGAGAATACACTTGCATTTAGGCACACTACCTAGAGCTCACTACTCAAAAATAGAAAGACTCACTGCCTTAGAAAAGTTTGGAAAACTTCCAAGGATTTGAACTAATAGAGTAGCATCTACAAATGCCTAATTATAGTTCTAGTTAATTTCAAAAATTGAATTCTATACCTTCTATTTGATTCTACTCTTCTACTTTATTCTGCTTCAATTCACAAAACAAACAATCCTTAATGCACAAGTGAAACTATGCATAATTTCTCTAGTGACCTTTTGACATTCAGAACATAGAACAACATTCATCAAAAACACACCAAAATGACGTAATTGATCACTTATATATATCCGCTACCAAGAATTCAATCATTTCAAGTTGGCCTCAACAAAATAAAAAAATATTTGCAAACTGACAGCTTAAATCATCCATAATATTTAATGTGCATCCACAAAAGTCAGCCATAACATAGTGAGTACCCAAATCAAAATGTTTGAACACAAAAATACTCAAACAATAATTCCTCAACTATCCATGACACACTATATTTACTAAGTCAGCCTTCATACATTGATAAATAGAAAAATAGTTTACTAGACCTTGTAACTTCCACCCAAATTGATACAAGGGACTAAGATTTACAGAAAACTCATATTATGCATCGAACAATACTCCTTGAGATTTACAACACAAAATAATAACAAGAAATCTGCATATGAATCGAAGAACACAAAACTACTAGATGCTCTATTCTAACATAATAGAAAATCACTACTCTTCAATCTATTTGTTAGTATGAGTAAATGATGATGTGTGGATCCACTAGCTAACAAAGGTTTCCATCAATGACAACAACAAAAAATAAAATGTAGTGTCTCTTTCCATTAGTCAATGGGACCTCAAATTCTTTTATGAATTCAATTTTTTGGGTATGTTGGCTACAAAATTATTTTTTTGATACAAAATCCAACAATTTGACTAAATATTAAAATTAAGTGTGGTAATTTTTTTGTAAGGACTAGGAGGTAAGTGGATAGAGGCTAATTAAAATATGTGATATTTTCTAGTCCTAACAGAACCAAGTACTTAATGCTTTAATTGTCACAAGTTTGGTCATAAAGCAAGTCATTGCAGAAATCAATTATCTGATCTGGCTAGAAGAAATGGAATGAATAATCTCTTTCATGGTAATTGCTATTTATTCCATGGTTATGGTCACAAATATAATCAGTGTAGATCTAGGATTCATCTAGTTAAGTCAGGAAAAACATGTTACAAGTGCAGTCAACCTAAAAATTGTGCTAACACATGTAGATATGTTGCTTCAAAAAACCCTACAAATTAAAAGAAGGTTGAAAAATAAAATGAATCTAAGAAGAAGACCATTATGGTTTGGAAGAAAAAGGAAAAAAGTGTGGGAAGCTATTATATGGTACTAGATCTCGATACAAGCTCTTCTGGAATCTGAGCCAACTGCCTTGGCTTAGGGGAGGTTTGCAATGCATATCCTGACAAATTCCCCCTCTCCAAAGTAATATGAATTTTTTTCAACATGACTAAGTTCAATCTAGTTGGTGATGTATGATGAAGCTTAATTTGGCTGATTAAAAATTAAAGTACAATTGATGGCATCATTGATGTAAGTTTTTGGAAAAAAAATAGCATAAGTAATTAAGGATGAATGGTGGAGTTTAAAATCATTACTCATAGATTGAAAATAAGGAAAAGTGGTTTCACTAAGCCATAAAAGGATTGAAGAAGTTAAGCGCGATGATGGAATCTATGTTGGTTAATATTGAATTAAGTGGCGATATTTCACTAAGGCTCAAGGGAGTAGAGCTGGATGAATTTGATCATCAGAAGGTGAAGAAAATGGAACTAGGGTTGAAGACTGATGAATTGCTTAATGTAAGTGCCCTAGGTATGGATTTATGGGGAGAATTTCCCTAGATTTCTGACAAAGAGTCTATCTTGTTCCTATTGAGTCGATTCAAGGATGGTATCATCATTTTGGAAAAAACTTATCCAATCACTAAGGAAGCCATTGAAGCTATTACTAGATTGTGCAGTTTTGGTGATCTCCCTAAGAAGAAAATGGTGAAATACAAAGATGTGGAGGAACTTACTAGTATCAACAAAGAGCCTAGAGCTCTACTAATAAATACCATTCTTGATCCTACAATAAGGTATGTTGCTTGTGGTATCACTTACAAAATCTATTATATAAATTGTGAAAGTTCTACTTCAGCTATTGTTGTGTATTTTGCACATAAGATGGTGTAGGAAAATAAACAATTTGATCTATGTAGCCTAATAATGGAAAAAGTATTTGAGAATGTCAGAATGTCTTTGGTTGAGAGTTTCCTTTCTAGTTTGGGTCTTTTCTCATATGTTTAGTATTTTACTTTTTGAGTTCGCTACCATCAGAGGAGAATGTTAAGTGGAAGTTTGGCATCCCTACCAGAAAGCAAGTGCATGCAAAGTTTATTTCTCATCCTTGTAGATGAATTTGTGCTATGCCTATTAGTCAGTCTGAGGAGGGTTCCTCCTATAGTAAGGAGTTAGAGGTTGTCATTGGTGGTTCCTCTCTAAAACCTAAAATAAGAAAAAAAACACAAATAATTTCATCACTAGATCTCAGAAGAGAAGGAGAAGGAAGAAAAGTATTTGCCTAGATATGACTCTTTTGATCTAGATGAAGTTCATTCAGTGTTGGATGAAGGTGATATGAAAAATATTGGCGAATTGTGGTATTCCTACTCTCTATTCAGTAGGATTAGAATTGAAGATGCCTTAGTTGATTATCTACTCAAAAAGGGTATTATTGTTTCTATTGTTTCTAACTCATTATTGGATGATCTAGTAGAATTTTTTGAAGAAAAGTTGTTGTGGGAAGGACTTGAAGAACATAATATCTAAGCTGTGATTGAGAGAAGATGTGTCAAATCCAAACAAATATTATCCAAGCACATCAGTGAGACAAGAGATTGCATTAAGGAGATGTCAACATCTACAGGTATTGTCTCTAGTGGCCTACTATTTTTGATAATTTTAGAAGTAGAATTGAACCTATTGAATCTAAATTGAATGATATTAGGAAGTGTTTTGACTTCTTCAAAGATAAATATGGGAAAAAAATATGATTTGGAGAGTTACAAGATGAGTTATTGTCTACTCAAAGACAAAGGGAACATTTGGTTAAAACTTTCTAGTTGTTTAAAGAAATTGTTGAGGTCTAGTTGGATCATCTCTCTACGATACTTTCTGATGTAGTGGATTGTGATCAAAAGTGTCTATCTTTAGATTGGTCATCTTCATTTATGCTATCAAATCTACTAGATAGTATGTGTGCTAGAATGGTCTCTATGATGCAATCTTGGAAGAGGATTCTTCCAATTGTGAGAGAAAGGTACAAGAAAAATTTTCATGTGAAAAGTGTTATTTTAGTTTGATTTCCTAAATGTTCTTACTTGGGCCTCTTCCTTTGATGGAAAAAAGGAGGATAAAAATGAAGAGAAAAAAAAAACAAAAAGAGGAATTGAATTTCTTGACAAAGAGGGAGCACTTGGAGTTTTGGATTTTTGTTTATGGAGTTTTGTGTTTTTTATTTTTTGTTGTTTTTCCGTCAATTCCAAAGGGGGAGATTGTTGAGAAGTTGTTGAGATGACTTAGTATTGTCATCATTGATGTCAAAACCTAGGATCTATAAGGTTGTGCTCTAGGTGAAATACATAAATGATCTATCCTATTGAGTTCTATGATGTTGCATAGTGTCAATGTTATCCTTAATCTGTATATGGTAGTACTTTTTTGGGACATTCATGGAAGAAAGTTAATGTAGAATAAAGAAGAATAATCTTTTGATGTTGGTTTTTGTGCTCAAAGCTTACCCTAGGTATCCTTTCTATCTAGACATTCATGTATCATGTTACAAGTTTTGGCATGTCTAATTGTGTTTCTCTCATTGATACTAAAATTCAAGAAAATCAAGATTTTGTCTTGGTTGTGGCATTCCCATTGGCTCTCAAATATATTCCATGTAATTAAAAATTTTCTATCTTTTGATAATTATGTTATGTGATGAACCTATCTTATGTATGACCTATTTATGGGTCCCTTGGTAATGTGGTAAGAATATCTTTATGTGCGACATATATTTTGGGTCCAGTGCTAGCATTCCAAGCCTTATTCGGTATTTCAAGGTTCTTCTTGAAGTTGACTTAGGAGATTATGAAGACATGGTGTTTGGTCAAATTATTTTTATGGGTACATACATATTGAACATCTCTTTGGTTATGAATTTTAGAAGAGGTAGTATGGTGTGTGAAAACATATAAAAGGGTGAAAAGGATTATGCGATATAAGAAAGTTGAAGGAAAGTTTCAAGAAGAAGTAATCCCATTTGCAGAGGTTGTGTGAGGAAGGTGTGCAAAAGATTCTTGATCAAATTTACTGCAAATAGATATTGTGCTCTAAAACTAGAACGAACTTCATGTATATATAGATGTAACTTCGTTAGTTCACATTTGTTAGTGACTATTTTGTAATCAAATTTTTTAATTGGCCAGTGTGCCCACCAACAATGAGGCTTACCTATAGTAACCAATTTGGTAGTGAGCCCTTGTAAAAATCACCTTAACCAGTTTTTTATAATTGAGAATTAGCATTCTCCTTGGTTTTTCCCTTCTTGGGTTTCCACATAAATTATCATTTTCATTGTGCATGGTGTTATTATGTGCTTTCATGTTCATATCTATTTTATTATTATCTAATTGCTATAAATTTTCTCTAAATTAAATAAAGTAAAAAAATTGTTTTCTGATAACGGATTCACCCTCCCCCTTAGTTATCTGAACTGTTCAACACTCTAAAGATCTTCCCCTTGAGCTCTCTAGGATACTTCACTTCTGCTCACACACCATTCTTGAGACAGTTCATTTCAACTTCTACCTCTCTTTGTAGGATACCTTTCCTCACTCTCTTCTTTGAGCTCTCTCCTATTAACCACCGAGATGGTTCTTCAACTTTCCTTGCTTTGCCCTCCTTTGGTTAACTCACTATTGTTATATACTATTTTCTTCCTGCATGTTATCCTAGTCGTTATTCACTCCTATGTCATAGTTTCACCATGCAGTTGCCTCCCTATCAATATCTTCCAATCATTGGTCAATGAGTATTCAAAAATAGCAAACAAATGTATCATTTTCAACTTCGTTAATAGATTTGGCCAATGACAAAGTATTCTAGAACAATGATGTGGAATTGTCAAATAACATTTCACTAGATGTCATGATTTTATTTTCCAAACAACGTCATTGAACACCTTTGTGTATCTACCACCATTGGAATGTCACCAAGAATCCAACTCATCTCCCTTTGAAACTACCAAGTCACAATGATAAAGCCTTATTAGAATATCGAACAAACTATGAAGGATATGACACCAAAATATTTGTCTCCTCAATATTGTCACCACCATATCATCAATTGTTATCCTCATCACCATTTGTAATTCACAACAAGGATGTGAATTACTAGCCATCTTATCACCATCTTCCAACTGTCGACACACGTCATTGAATTCTATCTTTATCACTTCCCTATCAATCCCACCACAGTTTTCTTTGTCGTATTTGTTCTTGTCCATCACCTTGTCAAAGAGACTTAGGAGTATATCCTAATGAAACCATAAGGTTAGCTGGACACAACTGTTAACTAAACCCACAACCCATCGGAATGTTGAAGAAACATTCATGATTATCTCATCGACTGGCATGACTCTCGCTGACATGTCTCCATCGCGTCCTTATCACTACCACCCACCATCAGAATGTTGAAGATACATGGAACAAAGTCTTGTCGATGACCATCAATCATGCCAATGTAATTCCACTTACTACCAACACCATTGGTCCATTGATGGAACTTGAAGGAACGTCTCACCAATAAGAGATCCTCATGCTGGTGAACTCATTTTCTACCATTTCCAATACTAGACAAAGGGAATGGAGTGTGATGCTCCTAGATCAAACTATCTAGGTGATAAAGAAATCACATGCTCCTACACGTGGAGTGTTACAAGTATGAATGAGTATGGTGATGTTATCATTAATGTTGTCATTGATGTCAACAAAGTACAAGTTTTTGTAGAGAAAGGAAAAAAATGATTGAAGGTTGTAAATGTATAGTTGAGATACTATTCAGATGTTGTGAGTACATGGAGTTATCTTTATGGTGTTGCAGATGTGTTGATATGATGACATAGTTATAAAGTGCTTTTAAGAAATAGTGAAGACATAGTTATGTGTGTGTTCAAAATGTGATCTAGTTTGTGCTCCACATTTCTTCTATGTTTATCTTATGCTTGTATGGATTTGAAGTACTGTTTATGGGCATCTATTGGTGATATATCTTGGTTTTTAGTTTTTGGTTTGATGCAAAATTAAATTTGTGTTCACCAATGTGTGAACTAGTTTGGCAGAGTTGTTTGTCTATGGACTAGGAGAAATTTTTCTGCTATGTGGTCCTCCACTAGTTTTTTTTTAGTCTTGTGAATCTAGAAGAAGGCTTGTAATGATGTTATCTATATCCCATCAATGGTGTTCATGGTTCGGAGCTCTAAAAGATGAGTTTTAGAGTTGCTATGTGTGTCTATGTAATCCAAATGGATTGATGGAAGGTTTTTTGTGTATGGAAGTTGTATTTTCTACAGATGAATATGAAGGAATCTAAGATGTGTCCAGTGTTTGGTAAAGCATGTTATGTGGTCTACATGTTATCTTCTCATTGTGGAAGCATGCACTTCAAAGTTCTTTTTTTTTCATTAGGTTTGGTTGACCTGGTGTCTACACTTCATGCAAAGGATAAGCATCAACTATGGAAGTGTGTGATTCATCCAAGATGTTGTTTAGGTTCTTTGTTAAGTGTTGGTTTGGTCCACTCTCATTCTCTTCCACTGTGGGAATGTTGAGGTGCTGAACTAATTTCAATTTGTAAAATGAAGTGTGTGTAGCTAACCTTGGACAAAGTTTCTAAGGTTGAAGATGGTATAAATACTAGTTGACATGTTATTGATTGAAGTATCAAGAATGCCACAAGTTTGAGAAGAAAGAGTGTGCAAAAGTGAATTGAGGCAACAATACTTTAATGTGTTAAGCTTTTGAATGCAGTGATTTTATGGTGTCTGTAATCTTCAGATTAAGGTTGTGGATGTGTGTAATTTCCTATAGTGTATTTTTTTATTATCTTTTGTATTTGTAGGTAGTGAGCCTCCTTTTTGGATAGTGAGTCCTATCTATAGGCAGTGAGCCTTGTATTCAGATAGTGAGTCCTTTTGGGGAGTGAGCCTCTTGTAATCAGTTTTGGAATTACTTTATATTGTGAGTTAATCCTCACCATGTAAATATGGTGTCTCTTGTGTTGATATTTCTTTTTGTTATTTACATTTCATTTTCATACTTAATAATAGAATAAAGTGGATGTAAAGTTGATAAGTGTTTGAGATTTATGTTTGACTTTGGTGACAACTAATTCACCCCCCCTCTTAGTTGTCTTGCACCTTTCAACAATTGGTATTAGAGCTTTGGTTCCTCAGAGAAAATCTTAATCTCTTGAGGTAGATCTAATGGCACACAAATTGTCAATCCCTGTGTTTGATGGATTTTACTATAGTGACTAGAAAGTGTAGATGAAAGTTTACTTGATCTCTCTTGGTTACAAGACTTGGAAAGCTATTGGGACAAAGTATATTGCACCAAAAAGTGGTCCTTTTTCTACAAATGATATTTCTTCCTATGAGTAAAATAAAAAAGCACGGTATGAAATATATAGTGTTTTATCTAAGATTGAGTGAACACAAGTTATTTCTCTAGGAACTGCATATGAAGTTTCAAAAAAGTTGGAAGATATCTATGAAGGAAATGATAGAGTGAAATTGTCAAAGAAGCTAACAACTAAGTGCAGATATGAGAACTTGAAAATGGAAGAAGGTGAAGATATTGCAAGCTATTTTTAGAGGGTTTATATTATTGTGAATGAAGTTAAAAATCAAGGTGGTACTCTAACAAATGAAGATGTAATGGAGGAGATTTTGATGACTCTACTGGAGAGTTACAGTGATAAGGTCTCTACTATTGAGGAAGTGTATGATCCTAAGAAATTCACTAAAGAGCAGCTATTTGGTACCTTGACTATATTTTTGGTGAGAAAATTTGGAAAGGAGAAGAAAAAATCCACCTTTAAAGCCACTAAGATAGAAAATGATCCAGATAATGAAGGTTCAGAGGAGTTGAAAGAAAAATTTACAATGAAGTTGAAGAAAGGTACTGGTAATTAAAAAGGTATGTTACCTTTTAAATGTTTTAGTTGTAGAAATATTGGCCACTATGCTTCAAGATGTCCAAATAGAGCTATACACAAGAACATAAGAGACAATAAGGACAAAAAGGATAAGATGTTCAAGAGACTATATTATGTTAGAAAGAATACTGGAATTTTTTATGATGAATTTGATTTTGAGGGTGATAATGATGAATGCGTGTTTCTAGCCTTAGAGAATAAATCAGTGTCTACTAACTATGGAAGATGTGCAAGGGAAAGTGTTCCAAAGAGCAAGAAGGAAGAGATGGAAGGTACTCTGGTTAGTTCCTTCATGCTAGAAAAGATGAAGACTATTGGGTGATTGATATTGGTTGTTCAAATCACATGACTAGAGACAAAAGTAAGTTTACTAAACTTGAAAAGTATGATGGTGTATTAGTCATGTTTGGAGATGATTCTAGTGCTAAGATTGTTGGAAAAGGAACAATTAGCTTTGATGTAAAACGTAGTATTGATTATGTCTATTATGTTAAGGGCTTAAGCCATAATATTTTGAGTGTTTGAAAAATGTGTAGCAAAGGATTTAATATTTTGTTTCATGATAACACCTATGAGATCAAAAAAGTGTCTAGAATTGTGGTAGCTACATGAAGAACATATGGAAACATTTATTGGCTTAAGGGTGTTGATGGTCAGTTCCTTGTATCTCAAGTTAATAAAATTTTGCTATCGCATTGGAGGATGGTACATGTAAACTTTGATAATCTGATCAAGATGAGTTTAGGAGAGGTTGTTCGGGATCTGTATAAAATCACAAAGCCTACAAATACTATTTGCAGAAGTTGTCAATTGGGAAAATAAACAAGATTCAATTTTAAAGGAAAAGATCAATCAACTACCAAAATGTTGGAATTGGTTCATACATACCTTTTAGTTCCCACAATAATAGGAAGTCTTAATGGTGATAGGTATTTCATGCTTCGTATTGATGATTATTCTAGAATGACATGTGTTACTTTTCTTAGGGAGAAAGATCAAGCTCTCAATAGATTCAAATTGTTCAAGGCAAGGATAGAGAATGAAGTGAACCTAAGAATCAAATGTTTAAGGTCTAATAGAGGTGGAGAATTCACTTTCAGTGAGTTTAATGCATTTTGTGAAGAGCATGACATAAAGAGAAACTTTTCTACACCTATAACTCCTCAACAGAATGGAGTTATTGAGAGAAAGAGCTAGACTATACAAGAGGTTGCACGGACTATGATGAAGGAAGCAAATATATCTGATGTATACTAGAGAGAGGTAATCCACATTGTTGTTTATATTCTTAATAGAGTTCATCTCATAGGTAACAACACAAAGACTCCTTATGAGTCATGGATTGGTAAAATTCCTACTATGAAATACTTTAAGGTGTTTGGAAGCAAATGTTACATTAAAAGAGATGATGAAAACCTTGGAAAGTTTGATGCTAAATGTGATGAAGGTATTTTCCTTCGATATTAAACTAATAGAAAAGCTTATAGATTCTTCAATAAAAGATTGAGGAAGATTGTTGAGAGTACAAATGTGAAAATTGATGAAGATATGCACAGACTAGTTGAAATAAGTGAAGTTGAACTGGATGAGCCTATCTATGAACAAGTATTGGAAAAAAATAAGGAAAAAGAAGAACATATTGAAGAAGAAGAGTCTCTAGAACCTTCTCCTAAGACTCTAAAGTATGTATAAAAGAATCATACTAAAGAATAGATAATTGGAGACAAGAGAGAAGGTGTAAAGGCAAGAAGAAAATTGGTAGCAATTGAGGTTAATCTATTTCTACTTCAAATATAGAACCTAAATAGTTTGTGAATCATGTAAATATGAAAGTTGGGTTAGAGCAGTGAAAGAGGAATTGTAGTAGATAGAGAAGAATCAGACATGGGAATTGGTTCCTAAACCTACAAAAAAGAATGCAATTGGTTCAAATGGGTATTCAGGAATAAGTTGAATGAGAATGGTGAAGTTGTAAGAAACAAAGCAAGGCTTGTATGAAAAGGTTATTCACATGTTGGGGGAATAGATTTTGAGGAGACATTTTCCCCAGTGGTAAGAATGGAGGCCATTTAGATGTTTTTGGCATTTTCTACTCACAAATATTTCAAGGTATAACAGATGGATGTCAATTTTGCATTCCTAAATGGATAAATGGAAGAAGTGTACATGGAACAACTAGAGGGATTTTATTTATAAAATAAATCGAATATGGTCTGCAAGTTGAAAAAGGAATTATATGAAATTAAATAGGCTCCTAGAGCATAGTATGCAAAGTTGAATAGGTATTTGACATAACAAATATTTAGCAAAGGCTCCATAGAAAACAATTACTATTTCAAGGTAGAAGGAAACAAAATGTTGATAGTGGTTGTGTATGCTGATGATATAACTTTTGGAGGAAATGAAGGTATGTGCAAGAGATTTGTAGAGGAGATGCAAAAAGAATTTGAAATGTCTATGATTGGTGAGTTGAATTTATTTCTTGGACTTCAAGTGAATCAAATTGATAAGGGCATATTCATTTCACAATCAAAGTATGTCAAAGAGTTGTTGAAGAAGTTTGGAATGGATGACTCCAAACTAGTCTATACCCCTATGGTGACTAGATGCAAGCTGAGTAAAGATGATGAATCTCCTAAAGTTGATCAGAGCATGTACAAATCTATGATTGGTGGACCATTGTATCTTAATGCTACTAGATAGGATATCATGCATTCAATATGTTTGGTTGCTAGATTTCAAGCAGAACCTAAAGAAGCACATGTTATACCTGAGAAGAGTTATATTCAGATATCTAAAAGGAACTCTGGATTATGTATTGTGGTATCATAAGGATACTAATTTCACTTTGAGTGCTTCACTGATGCTAATTGGGTTGGTTGTGTAGATGACCACTAGAAGAGTACAAGTGGTGGTGCATTCTTTCTTGAAGGAAGATTGGTTTCATGGCTAAGCAAGAAATAGTATTCATTTTCTTTATCCATTACAAAAGTTGATTATATAACATCTTGCTATACACAAGTTTTGTGGATGAAGAAAACATTGGACATAGGAGTGATATGTGATGAGCCTATCCCTATCTTTTGTGATAATACAAGTGATATAAACATTTCAAAGAATCCAGTAATGCATTCAAGAAAAAAGAATATATCTATTAGATATCATTTTTTAAGAGAGAAAGTATTGAAGAATGAAGTCAAACTGAAGTATGTGCCTACAAAGGATCAAATTGCTAATATATTTACTAAGGCTCTTCTGAATGATACTTTTGAGTCTCTTAGGGAGAAGTTGGGGGTTGCTGTCCCTTTTTATTTGAACTAGGTGCACATGGAGGTGCATCATTCCAGTGGATCTGTAGATTCTTCATTTGTTTGGATTGATGAATGGATCTACTCTATAGGGGGAGTGAGAAGTATCACTATTGTAGTATGAAATGTGTGCAGTCCTAAGGGGGGGTGATTAGAGCTACATATGGCTGAAGAATTATGAAAATATTTTGTTCTTTTCCTTTAATGTCAAAGGGGGAGAAAGAGTCATGGGAAAAATAGTGAAAGAAAAAGAGAGAGAATGTTGCAAGGAAAAGAGAGTAGGAAATGTTGTGTAGGTTGTCTAATCTGAAAAACAAAGGAGAGTGTAGGAATGGAATGGATGTTGTGTTTGATGGTTTTTCACATCATCTATTGCCATCAATGACAAAGGGGGAGATTGTTGCAAGTATGAATGGGTATGGTGGTGTTTTCATTAATGTTTTTATTGTTGTCAACATAGTACCGGTTGTTGTAAAGAAATGAAATAGGTGGGTATGTGTAGGATCATGATGGGCCAAAAAGTGGCAATATGTAACTAATATGATGCCCCATGTGGTCGAAAACTTCTTTTACCCAAAATTGATGAAACTAAAAGGTTTTTTAAAGGAGATTCTTAGCTTTCCACAAATATAAATTATGCTTTACTGTGAATTTAATAAATAATTATTATTCATTTTCTATTTGAATTACGACTAAATTCCTAATTGATAGGCTGATTGAAGAACATCTATATCTTTCAAATGGTATCACATTTTTTGAATCCAAAATATGTGTCACATTCTATGCTTCACATACTATAGGATTTTAAAAAAAATGAATTTTATGAAGTTTTGACCAAGTTAAGGTGGTCAGACATATGATTTTTTATATTTTTGAAAAAATTTAATAAAAAATTCATAATTAATTTTTTACTTGGAAATATATATTTTTTTTAAATATGCATCATATTGGGACATGAGTCCTTTACTTATAAATAAAATCTTATAAAAAAATATTATCATTTTATTGTGGTTAGGGTGGTCAGACAAACACCTACTTCTTATTTTTTCCTTGAAATTTAAGTACTATTGCATTGAAATTTCAAATTGTTACCAAATAGATTTTAGTTTTTTAAGGTAAACCTAGTAGTTTGGAAACTACATTCAATTTGTTACAGATTCTATTCTTACATATTTTTGAAATAATATAGATAACTTATTTAAATTTTTACATCAAGTTGCCTAACTCTAATTTTTTTGATTTTTTTGCCACTTAAGGACCTATTTTTTCCATGATGATCCTGCACATACCTAGATGATTGTAGGTTGCACATGTATAGTTGAGATATTCTTTAGTTGTTGTAAGTACATAGAGCTATCTTTATGGTGTTTTAGGTGTTCTGATATGATTAGTTATCAAGTTTTTTTGAGAAATAGTAAAGACAGAGTTGTGTGTGTGTTCAGAATGTGCTTTGGTTTGTGCTCCACATTTCTTTTATGTTGATCTTATGCTTGTGATAAACTAGTTTGTCAGAGTTGTTTGTTTGTGGACTGGGAGAAATGTTTCTACTCTACAGTCCTCTGCTAGTTTTTTTTGGTCTTTTTGATCTAGAAGAAGGCTTGTAATGATGTTATCTCTATCCCATCAAAGGTGTTCATGGTTTGGTGCTACGAAAGATGATTTTTAGAGTTGTTGTGTGTGTCTATACAATTCAAATGGATTCATGGAAGGTGTTTTGTGTATGAAAGTTGTTGCATTTTCTACAAATGAATTTGAAGGCATCTCAGATGTGTTCTAGTGTTTGGTGAAGTGTGTTATGTGGTCCACATGTTATCTTCTCATTGTGGAAGCATGCACTTCAAAGTTCAATTTTGTTTTCACTAGGTTTGGTTGACCTAGTGTTTGCATGTCATATGAAGAATAGGCACCAATTGAGGAAGCATGTGACTAATCTAGGATGTTGTTTTGGGTAAGTGTCGGTTTGTTTCACTCTAATTCTCTTCCACTATAGGAATGTTGAGTTTCTGATCTAATTTCAATTTGTAAAATGAAGTTGTGTAGCCAACCTTGGAGAAATTTTCTAAGGTTGAAGATGGTATAAATACTAGTCGAGATGTTATGGATTGAAGTATCAAGAATTCCACAAGTTTGAGAAGCAAGAATGTGTGAAAGTGAACTAAGGTAGCAATACTTTAATGTGATAGACTCTTGAATGCAGTGAGTTGATGGTTTATGCAATCTTTTGTTTAAGGTTGTGGATGTGTGTAGTTTTTTGTGGTGGTTTTTTCTGTTATCTTTTGTATCTATAGGTAGTGAGCCTCCTTGTTGTATAGTGAGTCCTATCTATAGGAAATGAGCCTTGTATCTAGATAGTGAGTTTTTTTGGCTAGTGAGCCCTTTGGGAGTGAGCCTGTTGTAATCAGTTTTGGAATTACTTTATATTGTGAGCTAATCCTCATTTTGGTTTTCCCTTATTGGGTTTTCAACATAAATTTGGTGTCTCTTTTGTCGATATTGATTTCTATTATTTTCATTTCATGTTCATACTTAATAGAAAAATAAAGTGGATGTGAAGTTGACAAGTATTTTGGATTTGTGTTTGAGTTTGGTGACAATTGATTCACCCCGCCCCCCTCAATTGTCTTGCACCTTTCAACATGGAGGCCATAATGTCATCTTTCAACTTCAATTTATTTTTCCTCACCTTCTAGTTTCTTGATTCTATACATCCATACTTGCATTGTTTCCTTAGGTGTTTCTTGATTTTCATTTGTCAACTTCTCTCTTTTTGTGCATACTTCCTCTCCACTTCTTTTATTAACTCCAAATCCCCACCAATCTACACTATGGAATGTTGGAAAAGCATAGCCATCAATTTTATCCACTTCAGGTAACCCATACATTACCTCCTAATCTGCTAATGCTACATCCACATATTCAACATCACCCTTGGGTACACCACTATTCTCCTCCTTTTGTATACCTTCTAAAAGACATAATCCTTCCACTTCACTCTTCTCTATCTTATCCTTTTGCACAAGGATTTCTACAAGCCTCACTGCCACTATGCTTTCTCCATTGCAATCCACCTTCATCAACATGTCCTCTAAGGGACAATTTATTTTTGCTTTTGAAAATCCTTCCTCAACACATTCTCCATTCATCATTATGTCCTCCAAAGGACTCTCTATTGCTAAAAATTTTGTTCTACTCTCCCTTTTCATGCCTTCAACAAGACATGTCTTAGCTACAACTTGCAACCTATTTTCCTTTATGCCTTCAAAAAGACATAACTCCACTACAAGTTTCTTTCTTTCTTTTCCTTCCTTATCCTCTTGTATGAGGATTTCTTCTTCAATTCCATATGCAAAAAAAATTCAACATGTTCATTTGACTTATCTTCTCCCACCTATATCTCCTCCATACATTCATCAATTACTTTTCCTTCAAAGAAGATATCTATCTTCCTCATCTCCTCTTCTTCACCTTTGCAAAATTCTTCATCAAATATAGAACTTTTAGCTTCTACTTCAAAAACTTCTTTCCACTCCTCTTCTTCTTCTTCATTGGTGTCACATACATGACACTCTACTTCATCCTTTTTATCCTTAGTGACTTCTCTTGTCAAAAAATCTTTTTTCCCACTACCAAATGCTATTTTCTTTGTTGTTGCATTGAACAAATTCTCTATCTTTGTGATCTCTTCCTCAAGAAGCTCTTGGTCTTTATCAAGTTTTTCATCGAACACTAGATCCTCATACATCAATACATCACCCTCAACTACTGCAATTCTTCCTTCATTAGCACTCTTTTCTTCAACCATTGCCACTTGGATTTCCTCTTCTCCAAGGTCATCCATTTCTTTCCACTTTTTAGTGGTTGCTACCACCTCAACATCTTCATTCTACATGTCTTCTAATAGAAATCCTTCAATTTCAAGTTCTAGTTCATCAACCTATGCATTCTCTTCCTCAGTGTCATATGCATGACATTCTACTATAGCCTCTTTCTTTCCTGCATTCAAAACATTATTAGAAAGATAAAATTTATCTATAATGCTTTGCTTCTTTTATTTCTACCCTCTTATCTCATCCTCCAATTCATTTAGTTGCTACTTCAACTCTATCAACTCTCTTTCCCACAATCTCTTTATGATTTCCTCTAATCTAGGAATCCTTAGAATCCATTTAATAACAATGCCCTTTCTCCTTTCCATTTTCCAAGCCTCTCAAGTTGTAACAACACAAATTATCAACTCTCAAGTTTCACAAATGAAAATTGTCTCCCATTCGGCGATCTATTTATAAATCTTCAACACCTTTATATGTTATCTACATACTCAAGTATGTGCAGGTCATGATGGGCCAAAAAGTGGTGATATGATGGGTATGTATAGCATATGTGGCTAGCGACTTTATTTTTACCCAAAATTGATGAAATAAAAAGGATTTTTAACGGAGATTCTCAAATTTCCACCAATATAAATTATGCTTTACTTTGAATTTAATTAATAATTATTATTTATTTTCTATTTGAATTATGACTAAATTCCTAATTGATAGGCTGATTGAAAAACATCTATAGCTTTCAAACAGTATCACATTTTTTGAATCCAAAACATGTGTCACATTTTATGCTTACATACTATAGGATTAAAAAAAAAATGAATTTCATGAAGTTTTGACCAACTTAAGGTGTTAGACATACAAGTTTTTATATTTTTTAAAAGTTGTAATAAAAAATCATAATTAATTATTTACTTAGAAAAAAATTACAAAAAAATATGCATCACATCTGGACATGAGTCCTCTACTTATATCTAAAATCTTATAACAAAAATTATCATCTTATTGTGGTTAGGGTGGTCAGATAGACACCTACTTGAAATTTAAATTTTCACCAAATAGATTTAAAAAAAAAACTAAACCTAGTAGTTTAGAAACTTAATTCAATTTTCTACAGATTCTATTCTTACATATTTTTGAAATAATATAGATAACTTATTCAAATTTTTATGGAAAAGTTCCTAACTCTAATTTTTTTTTTTTTTGCCACTTAAGCACCTATTTTTTCCATGATGATCTTGCACATACCCACTCTCAATGCTCTAATAAACCTTCAATCCCTTAGGTTTGCATATGTGAACTACCTCACATTCGATGATCTATTCAAAACTTCAAGAAATATATCACTTGCACAACCATCCTCTACCCAACAAAGGCCCTGGAAGATGCTTCCTCTACCCACTCTCTTAGTGGAGGAACTCTACACCTTCTACCCAACTTTATCTCTACTAAGGGATAGCAATTACAGACCCTCTTCCATTCCTACAAAAATCATTCCTTTGCACAAGTCTTCTTAGGTCATCACCTCTAGGTCTTCAAGATTCAACCCACATTCATAGGTTTTGTGGCAACTGCCTCACATTTGTCACTCTATTACAAACTCAAAACAACCAACTATGATACCACTAATGCAGTCAATGTCAAAGGACCTTATGAGGCTGCCACAATCTCATATCCAACATAAATTATAACACAACACTAGTTGAAAAACCAATTCTCCTTTTATTTATTTGAAACAGATTATATGATTACATTTAGAAATTCACATCTACAAGGCAATCCCATGTTCCACTTCACATCACTCTTTACTCTCTGAAGATCTTCCCCTCAAGCTCTCTAGGCTACTTCACCTCTGCTCATGCACCATTCCTAAGACATTTTGTTTTAGATTTTTCCTCTCTTTGTAGGCTACCTTGCCTCACTCTCTTCTTTGAGCTCTCTCCTATTAACTTCCAAGATGATTCTTCAACTTTTCTTGCTTTACCCTCCTCTAGCTAACTCACTATAGTTATATATTATTTTCTTCCTGCACGTCAGCCTAATCATTCTTCACTCTTGTGTCATATTATCACCATGCAATTACCTCACTATCAATAGCTTCCAATCATTGACCAACAAGTATTCAAAATTACCAAGAATTTGTCTTGTTTTTAGCTTCATCAATTGATTTGGCCAATGAAAAGTATTCCACAACAACAATGTGGAATTGTTGAATAACATTTCATCATATGTCATGATCTCATTTTTGAACCACCACCATTCACCACATTTGTGTATCTACCACCATCAGAATATCACCAAGACTTCAGCTCATCTCCCTTTGAAACCACCAAATCACAATGATAAAGCCTTGTCAGAATATCAAACAGACTCTGAAGGATCTCACACTAAACTATGTGTGTCTCTGCAAAATTTCCACCACCATATCATCAATCGCTATCCTTTTCAACATTTATAATTTGCAATAAGGATGCAAATTACCAACTATCCATACATGTCATTGAATTCTATCTTTGTCACTTCCCTATTGGTCCAACCATGGTCATCTTCTTTTTGTATTCATTCTTGTCCATCACCTTGTCAAAGATACTTAGGAGTATCTCTCATCGAAACCATAAGGTCACCTTGATGAAACAATCAACTAAACCCATAGCTCATCAGAATGTCAAAGAGAAATTCATGATTTCTCACTAACTAGCATGACTCTAACCAACATGTCTCCACTACATCCTTATCACTATTTCCCATCATCAGAATGTCAAAGAGACATGGAAAAAAGTCTCGTTGTTGATCATCAGTCATGTCAATGTAATTCCACTTACTTCCAACACCCTGAGTTTGTTAATGGGACCTAAAGGAGTGTACCATTGATAAGAGATCCTCATGTTGATGAACTCATTGGCTACTGCTGCCAACACCAAACAAATGGGATGGAGCACGATGCTTTTGGATCAAAAATGTATATTTTTTAGATATAGTGATGAATCCAAGGCATACAAACTCTACATTCCAATAACCAAGAAATTTATAATTAAGAGAGATGTGTAGTTCATAGAAGATGAAGCATGGGATGGATGTTTGGAGAAAACAATCAATATTGTAGAGTAAAAGCACAAAGTTGTGTTACACTTTCAACCAACTTATCAACACAACTAAATTTAAGTATTTCTAACTAAAAATTAACCTTGGTCAAACATATGCTCTAGTAAAATTCATTCTAGCTAAGTTAGATACTTCCACAACTTTTTCAACTAAAATTGTTGGCTAAAAATATATGGAGGTTCACTTTGAGTCCAATTTACCAAAAAATTAAAATTATTTGAAAAAATTGAAGTTTCAATAACTCATACTAATGTAAATAACATTTTTAAAAAATATAAAAATATCATTTTGTAGATCCACAAGTGTAGTTTTTAAAAATATATTTATTTTAATAGTATAATTAATATTTTTATTTTATTTTATTTTTTTACTAAAAGTAGGTTATCAACACAATATTAGATCCATTACCATTCCAAGGAAAAATACTAAAACTTATTAAAAAAATATTAAAAAAATATGATGCACTAGATAAAAGAATCTATTTCAAGATGGTATATTTTTTTTCCATTTTAGATAAAAATTTAATATGAAAGTTGACATCTAGTGGAAACAACTATTTTTTGATTCACACACATTTTGATATCCATTTAAAAATATATATTTATTAAAATTGGGAAAAAAAAATATATCCATGCACTAAAGTTTCAAGTTATAAATACACACAAAAATTTTGATTGAAAAAAAATAAAATTTACTATAAAAAGTTTGATATCTCATTCAACTTCATTTTTTACCATTTTATCAACAACTAAATTATAGTGTTAATTTATTAAAAACTAGTTTAAAATAATATTTTATTTTTATTTTTAAAATACAAACATAAAATATATAGTTACAAAATTCATATTTAACTAGTTTACATCATTTCAAAACTCAAAACATGCATGCCACTTTTTAGTGATTCAAGTTTAACAGTTGGATAAGTGTGGGTCATTTCATTTATAAAGTGTGACATAGCTTTGTGCTTTTACCCTGTAACCAACTTACCACAAGAAGTAAAGAAGTTTTTATACCACCAAAAACTCCATCAAATATGACTCCTTCCACACCCATTAATGATCAATGAAGTGGTAAACAAATGACACCATCAACAAGTGTAAGGATAGCCCAACACATTCTAGCATCTACTCCTTCAAATAGACAAAAAAATTGAAACTCCAAGTGGTATTCAAGGTGTAGGACCATCAAGTCCACATACCACAAGTTCTAGTTCAAGTGATATGTCAAATCCTACATTTACAAGTTTGAGCAAACAAAAACTCAAAAGTATAAGAGAAATTTATGAGCAAAATGAAGGTGACAATAATGCTGGTCAGATTTCTCTTTTTGCATTTTATTCACAAGTAAAAGATCCAATTCATTTTTAAGATGCAATTAAGCATAACAAATGGGTAAATGCAATGGATGAAGAAAGTAATGCAATTATAAAGAATCAAACATGTGAGTTAGTAAGACTTCAAAAAGGAAAAAATGTCATAGGATTTGAGTGGGTTTACAAAACTAAATTAAATGCATAGGGTGATGTGCAAAAACATAAGGAAAGGCTAGTTGCTAATGGTTATTCAAAACAACCCAAAGCTTATTACAATGAAACATTTACTCTCATAGAACGTTTAGACATCCTGAGAATGATAATTTCCATAGTAGCTCTAAAAAATTGGCTTGTTTATCAAATGATGTAAAATCAACATTCTTAAATGGTCATCTTGAAGAAGAATTTTATGTGGAACAACCACCTAGGTACGAGATTTTAGGCCAAGAAGAAAAGGTTTATAATCTCAAGAAAGCACTATATGGTCTCAAGCAAGCCCCAAGAGCTTGGTACAACATAATTGATTCATATCTCCTACAAAATGGCTTCAATAGGTGCAATAGTGAGCCAACATTGTACACAAACTTTAATGCAAAAGGTGAAATTCTCATTGTATGTTTATATGTTGATGATTTAATATTCACAGGTAACTTATCAATTGATTTGTTCAAAGGAGCTATGAAGAAAGAATTCTAAATGACTAATTTAGGTCTCATGAAGTATTTCCTTGTAATTGAGGTGAATCAAAATGAAAAATGGTCTATTCATCTCTTAAACAAAGTATGCAAATTATATATTGAAAATTTTTAATATGTTGAATTGCAAATCAACACCAACACCAATTGTCACAAGTTTGAAACTAAGCAACAATGACAAAGGATCCAATGTAGATCAAACTTTGTATATGAGACTTGTTGGTAGTCTCATGTACCTAATAGCCACAAGGTTGGACATAATGTATGATGTAAGTTTTATTTCAAGGTTTATGGAATCTCCAAAAGACTCACATTGGAAAGCTGGGTAAAGAACCTTAAGATATGTGAGTGGGAAAAAGAATTATGGGATCCAATATTCAAGCTTAAATGAGTCAAACTCATAGGATACAAATATAGTGATTGTGTTGGAAGTATTGATGATAGAAAGAGTGCATATGGTTATGTTTTTCACTTTGGCACCCATGTAGTATCATGGGCTTCAAAGAAACAACCCATTGTCACACTTTCATATACTGAAGAAAAGTATGTAGCAGCCACAAGTGCGTCATCTCAAGTAGTTTGGATGGGAAGAGTATTGAAAGAGATGAAACATGGACAAGAAGATACAACAAAGATATATTGTGACAACAACTCAGCCATAGCATTGTCCAAAAATCTAGTCTTTCACAAGAGAAGAAAACATATTGACACTAGATATTATTTTATTAGAAATTTGATTAACAATGGAGAGATGTTTTTGGAGTTTTGTATGTCACAAGATCAATGTGCATATATCTTCACCAAGGAATTAGGGAAAGAAAGTTTTGTGAATCAAAGAGATTGATTGGGCATCATAGATGGTAGTAGTTGTGATTAAGGGGGGAGTGTTGAAATTAACCACAACTACTCCATTTACTCCTTCATAGACCATTTCTAGTGCAATGTTGTCAACTTGTCTTTTCATCCCCAAACGTGTGAAACAAGTCTACCTTATTGCAATTTGTTTATCATTTACTATGCATCAAGATGTTCTTTGAGAATGAATTAATTATGAAATCTCAATCTCTCCCTCTCAGTGAACTATTAAGTGAATTGAATGTAATTAAATATATTTCCTTTTGCCTCCTTTTTCCTATTGGACATATGCATTGAAATTTGGAGTCTTTTTGTCATGGAATGAATAGTATGTAATAGGGGTAGAAAAATCAAATGAAGAAGATTGTTGTAGCAACAACATGAGCAACCATAAATAGGGGATAATTGTTCATTTTTTTTTTGAATCTATGAAAAGAGAAACAACTCTATTTTGTCATATGAAAAAGATGTGAAGTATGTAAAGCTTTGAAATATTTGAAATATAAAAACTATTGCAACTATATCTATGTTTTCATTACTATTTCTTTTGCGCTTTGTCTCCCTCCTCTGCCTCTTCCCTTCACTTATGATATCAAATAGTACATTTTGATTAGCAATCAAGGAAGAGAGCTAGCTTTTTGCAATGTAGGATGTAATACCCCTCATGTTACTATTGGACTTGTTATCTATCTATGTTTTTTCTTGATATGTTGAGACTTTGTTAGTTATTGATTATTGGTTGGATTGGTCAATTGGATCTAGTTTAGATTGCTTGATGATTATGCTACTTTATTATATGACATGGTTATTATGATATGACATTATGGTTACATTTGGTTGGGTGATGTTTAATTTTATTTCATTAGTATATTGTGATGTAGTGGATTATTAATCATTTTATGATGATATGATGTGACCAGTTAGTTTAGCAATGTTACCTTATATTTTTTGTAACTGTTTTAAAGTTTTGGTGAGGGGATAGTGTAGCACCACTCATTTGTGAGTGCCCTGCTATGCTGAAATTCCTTCTCATGATGTGATGTTTTCATTATATATATATATATATATATATATATATATATACATGTGGTACACACCTTGTTTGTATGCAGGAATTGTAGGAACAAAGTCTTGATTCCACCTGCTTTGGTAGGACAGGGCAAGCATCAATTTAACCCAATGGGCATGAAGTTGAAATAGAGATGACAAGGAAGTCACCCCATCCCAAGGTTGCCAACCCATTTTATGTTTAGTGGTATTGTGCATCTTTGAAATTTGACATTTTTGTAGTTATAAAAGTTGTTTGTGTGAAAGTAATTTGTTATCTGTTTTATGTTGGTATTGTTGTATGATGTAATTCATATAATTAAATGATTTTAATAAATGTTAAAAATAGCATTGGAATAGTTTACATTAAAATATAAAAGTCTTATATTAAAAAGCCATGTAAATTATTGAAACGTGTGAATTAAATTATTTAAAATTAGTATTTTGATAAATTAATTAAAATAGCATGTTGAGGACAACTAATGAAATAAAAAAAATTAAATACGTTAAAATTGTGTGAATTGCAAGTATAATCTGCAAATTTAAAATTAAAACAAAAAGTGTTGTTGAATAGGAAAAAAATCAAGAAAAGAAAGAAAAGAAGAAAATGACTAATGAATGTTGAGTTTTGGCTGAAAAGCTGGTAATGAAATAGAAAACTTCTTTTAATTTTGATTTATGGAGTTTTCAAAAAAGAAGAAGATATCATTTTATTTAATAGCAAAATTGTGAGATTTTCATTCATGGGAAATTGACAGAAGCTTCAAAATATGAGTTCTAGAAAAATTGGATCCTCGGGGGTTTTTCTCTACTTAATTGTTTCACTCTTTCATTATTTTGGAGGGGAGGCTCTTCTGAATTAAAAATATTGGATTAGAAACTTGATCAAGGAAATCACATGGGGAAGTTTTGAAGAAAGATAGAGGATCTCTTCAAAAAGGCTAGTTGGAATCAAGAAAAGCTTCAACAATTCTTCAGCAAACATAGGACTCTAGGTTCCAATCTCTTCTTTTGTTTTCTCTGAATCAGTAAAAATAAATAATGTTATTCTGTAAAAGAAAATAAATCTTATCGAGTTTTAGAAATCTTCTGGGTAGCAAACAAATGAAAGAAATTTACTTGGGTTCTGAAAATGTCTAGTATTTCTATGATTTGATATGAAAAAATTGTTTCCCCTCCGAGACAAAAGAGTTTTTGAATATATGCTAATATATATATATATACATTTTAATATATTTAAAAATTTTCTTACAGAAGATCTTGATATATATATATATATATGTATATATATATGTATATATATATGTATATATATATGTATATATATATATGTATATATATATATATATGTATATATTATATTTAAATAAAATTGAGTTTGAAATTTAATTTATGGGCCAAACTATTGTTGTTGTCAGCATTTTTTTATGAGAAGGAAATAATAATTTTTAATTGGGGGTAAGGGGGGGACAGCTAGGTCGTACCCTCCCCTTTCCCGGTGGGCCGCGTAGGCTGCCCACAATAGTCCATACCGACTGTTGTGCGCAGTCTGCGTACAACAGTGTGGGTTAATTTAGTTTTTATATAATATAAATATAAATATATATTTATATTTATATTAATATATATTAATATTAATATTAATATATATTAATATTTATATTTATATTAATTTATGTTTTTCTTAAATTTTTTTATAAAAAAAATAGAAGGAAAATAAACAAAAGGTTCCTTTTTACATATTTGTTTTTTAATATATATATACACACTGAGTTCTCTTATGACTATGAAATTAGGAATATGATTGAAATTTATTTATGGAATTAGTTGAATGGTATTCATAACAAAAATATTATTAAAATATTATCTTAAAAATTATTTCATTGAATTGGAAAATAAATCTCATTGGATAATTGTGAATGAATAAATCAAATTGTGGATATTGTTATATTACTTGCATTATAGAATTTTGTTAGATTAAGTTGGTTATTTTTCCTTATCGTATGTTATTGTTTTTACTTGTTCAGTGTGGGAATCCAGTTGATTTTATGAACCCATCTATGGATGTTGTGAACCTTAGGCTTCCAAAGGCTAAATTTTATTGTTGTTTGATATTTTTATTTTATGTGCTCTTGATGTAGCAAGTTATTTGGTATCATTATTGTGAAAGGGTTGTATGAGATTTTGTTGAGACTTTGTTGTGTGCCTTTTTGCAAGAAGGGTAATGCCTCACATTTCATTTGTTGAAATTTTTATGCCTTGTTCTTTATGGTACAACCCTTGATTTTGATATTGTTTTGGGGTCTCTAGGGAGAGTGGTGCTTCGTGGGGGCCAATTCCTCAAAAGGAGGAAGGGCTTAGGATAACCCACATAAGAGTTATATTAACAAGCGATAACCTAATAATAGAACTTAGGGGGATGGGTAGTAAAAAAATATTAAGATAATCTAGGATACCTCATCTATCCATTAGGGCTATTGCAGACTAATGGTAGGCCAAGAAGGTCATGATTGGCAAAGTCATTACCTCATACTCAGGAGAGGTTAATGGCTCTGCATGAGTCACCCTATGGGTTTGGTGACTCAAGTAGGAGGAAGGGCTAGGATAATCATAGATGGGGGCTGACGCCTCATGTTGGAGGAAGGGCTAGGATAACCCATGTAGGCTATGCAATGACACTTTCCACTAGTTTCCCTAATGCTTATTTTCTTGGTTTCCTTTGGAAGTGTGTTATGATTGTTGTCTTGGATTTACTTGGAAAGTGGTTATGGTTGTTTCTTTGACTTATTCATGAGGTGATTATATGGATTTGAGTTTATTGCGATTGAATCTTGGTTGCTATGGGAGTTATTGTACTATGTTATTCTTTATTGGAGTTAGTCTTGTGGAATTCTTGATCGTGGTTACTTGTCACCTCTGAGCATCGGGGGTGGGTTTTTCTAAAACCCACATGGTCAGGTGGAATGTTCTCTACACCCATTGGGTTCCCCATCAACATTCATTCTTCATAGTATCTTTCAAATAGAGCTTGTACCAGATATTCATCTTGTATTTCAGACATTCTTTCTATTATGTATCTATCCCACTTGTATGTGAGGTTTCATTGTATCTCATGTATTGTGAACATGTAATGTATTAAAGATGATGTATTGTATATGCACCCTTGTAACCATTCATGATTTATGAGATTTATTATGGGTTGTACCATGTGATGTATCTATACTTATGCTTTTGGATATATGTATGTTATCTTTTGAAAATTGATATTGTAATGTTAATGATGTATGTTAGATTTGTTAAGTTTCTTAGCCTTATGTGTAATTTTTGTTATGAGTTGATTTTATACGATGTGACCTCACGTGCCCCAAATGAATCGATGTTTATGATGTTATCATATAATGTGATTATGGTTAATGGTTCATTATATGATTACTTTGTATTAGTTTTTTTTTTTAAATTGCACATTGTTTTGTCCTTTGGGGTTTGCACGAGGGGCATTACAACTTGGTAGCAGATCCAAGGTTTGCAAATGTTGGGGTCTCTAGGTAGTTTTGTCCATTAGGTAACCTTTTTGTTTGACTCTTGAGCTCAGTTGTACCTTTATCTTGTTCCGCAAAAATATGCCTTGAGGTAGAGGATGTGGCTGAGGAATAGGTCATGGTGTTGGTCATAGAGCAAACCGAAAAAGTCCAACAACTCCTAATTCCCATGGTTTAGAACATGAGGAACAACAAAGTCCTCAATGTAATCATTTGAGTGGTGGGTATAACCTAGAGTAGCCTTGTTTAGATGGACAATTGCAACACATTCTAGGAGAGATTCTTGATTTATTGGGACCAAGGCCAGGCAAGGAGTAGTGGATTGAGAGAGAAAGGGAAAGGTCACCGAGGTGGAGGGAAATAACAATAGATTAGGATGTAGTGATAGCTGGTCATATGAGAGATTTGATGAGAGTGCACCCACCTACATTCGATGGTTCTGGAGGAGGTTTAGAAGTAGAAACATGGTTGATTGATTTGGATCAATGCTTCATGATGCACCCCTATGGTACCAATACCAAAGCTTGGTTCCCAATCATGCATCTGTGAGGTTCCACATCCACTTGGTGTTGACTAGAAGAGAATAAGCTACATCTGTATATCAGCATGGTCACATGGGAGTTATTTTTGGATAGGTTTAAGGCTCACTTCCTTTTAGATCATTGGAGGCAATGCAGGGCAGATGAGTTTCATGACCTTAAGAAAATTTTGATGTCTATTGAATAGTATGAGCAGTGATTGTATGAATTGAAGCAGTATGTAGGGATCATCCATGATGAAGGGATGTTATGTACCATTTTTTTTGGGGCTTAAATTCTTGAATTAGTGGTGGCATGTGAGTCTTTAAACCAAAGAGAATGGAAATTGTGGTTGAAAAGGCTCATTTGGTAGAAGAGAGTTTTTCCGTGGCCTTGGGTGGTCACATTGGAGTGCTGATTGACAGTGCACCTACACCTAGTTTTAGCACTAACAGAGGTTAGACATTGGCTGCAAGATCTTCTAGGAATAGGTATGCACCCTCTAAAGGGGGTCAACAACAATAGTACCATCAACAACAACAGTCCTAGCTAAAGCATAAAAAGTCTCAATCTCAGCAAGGTGGCGATTCTCAGTTTTGTAGGGATTGGAACTGAAACTGAGCTTGTCAAGAGCGTTTTGAGTAGTCTGAACCTAGTTTTCAGTCAACATTGAGTCGAGGAAGCTTTCAAAAGTCAAATTCTCCATCAAGTGGTAGAGGATTTGGTAGAGATACTAGTTGCTACTCTTGTGGGCAACAAGGGCATATCACTAGATTGTGTCCACAAAAGAGCACCTCAGGATTTAATCAGAGACCAGTTGAGTCAAAGCCAATAGTGGGCATTGTTGGGAGAGCTCATTGTGTCTTTGCAACAATGGATAATCAATAGGAAAACCACTAGAGCACCGTCGTTGAGGCATTAGGTGTGTTGCATAACACTAGCATTTCTATACTCTTTGATTCTAGTGCATTTGATTCCTTTATATCTCCTTTAGTAGATGAGCAATGTAGACTGGTGGCAACTAGTCAAGGCATAAAATGGTAGGTTGAATTGGCCTTAGGGTCAAAGGTTGTTGTGGAGAAGCTTGTGCAGGGTTGTAGTCTAAATATAGGGGAATTGACAACTAAAGTCAACCTCTGAATTGTACCACTTGGCTCATATGATGTCATCTTGGGTATGGATTGGTTAAGTGCACACCGTGCTATGATAGACTATCACCATAAAGCAGTGCAGTGCATTAATGAGTTTAGAAAGGAGGTGGAGATCATGGGAATTCAAAGGCCCATCTCATTGCGAATGATCTCTTCTATGCAACTTAAAAGGTACTTCTGATAGGATTGTCAGCTTTTATTAGTATCAATGAGTGATTTAGAGTTAGAGTAAAGTTGAGGGGTGTCATTGGATGATTACCCTCTCCTTAAGGATTTTTCAAATGTTTTTTTGGGTGAGATGCCTGGTATGCCGCCAAAATGAGATATAGATTTCAGGATTGATCTGGTACCTAGAGATGAGCTGATATCTCAAGTTCCATATTAGATGACAATGCGGGAACTTCAAGAACTTCATTTGTAATTGGAAGAGTTGTTGGCTAAGCGGTTTATCTGCCCAAGTGTTTCCCCTTGGGGAGCACCTGTGATATTGCTAAAGAAGAAGGATGGTTCTCTCCACTTGTGTATTGATTATAGGTAGTTGAACAAAGTAATGGTGAAGAACTGATATCCCTTGCCCAAAATTCATGATCTCTTCTATCAGATAAAAGGGGGAAAGGTATTTTCTAAGATTGATCTCAAATTAGGATATCATCAATTGTGGATTGCAGATACATATATTCATAAAACAACATTTCACACTAGATACAGACATTATGAGTTCATTATGATGCCATTTGGGTTAACAAATACACCTTTAGTCTTCATGAGCTTAATGAATGGAGTGTTCTGAACACATTTGGATAGATTCATCCCTATGTTTCTTGATGACATTCTAATTTATTCTAGGTCTATGGAAGAACATGAGGAACATCTAAAACAGGTGTTACAGTGCATAAGGGACAATCAGTTATTTTCCAACCTAGCAAAGTGTGAATTTTATAAGACTAAAGTTCCATATTTGGGCCATGTGATTTCTGGTTAGGGAATTTCTATTGATCCTACAAAGATTCAAGCTATTGTGGATTGGCCCACACCCACAAATGTCTCAAAAATTTGTAGTTTCATGGTACTTGGAGGCTATTATCTGTTGTTCATCCAAGGCTTTTCAAAGATTTCACAACCTATCACCTCTCTCTAAATGAAGGGAAATGAATTTATTTCATCTAACCAATGTCAGTTAGCATTCCAAACTCTTAAGGAAAAGCTGACTAGTGCACCAATCTTAGCAATACCGAATCTGACAAGAGATTTTGTAGTTTGTACAAATGCTTCTTTAGAAGGCTTAGGAGTCATTTTGATGCAAGAAGGGTGAGTGATTGCATATGAATCACATAAACTTAAGGATCATGAACTAAACTACCCCACACATGATCTAGAGTTGGCCACAGTTGTACATTCCTTGGTGAGATGGTGACACTTCCTCCTAGGGCATCAATTCGAGTTGCATATTGATCATTGTAGTTTACAATACATCTTCACGTAGTCGAACCTGAATGCAAGACAGAGAAGGTGGATGGAATTTTTGTGCAAATATGATTTTGAAGTGAAGTATATCTAGGACAAGGAGAATGTGGTGGTAGATGCATTGAGTTGATGTAGGCATGAAATTTTTGTTTTGGCTCTTGAGGTTGATTTGAGGAGTCAGATCCTCATGGCTCTTCCTTCAAATAATTGGTATCAAGCAATGAAATCTGATATAGAGTCAGGCAAAGCTTTGGAAGGAATTTTTTTTTTTACTCATTGGACTCAAATGGTGTTTTGTGCTATGCAGAACGAATGTATGTACCTCTTGCAGAGGGTGTTTGTACCCTAATCTTGACTGAAGCCCATTGGGCACCTTATTCGGCGCACCCCGGAGTTAAGAAAATGTATGTAGATCTACACTCACTATATTTCTGGGTAGGATTCAAGCATGATATCACTAACTTGGTAGCTAGATGTCTTGAATATCAGAGGGTTAAGGCTGAGCATCATCATTTGACAAGTTTTTTGTAGCCTCATCTTGTTCTAGAATGGAATTGGGACATTATCTCTATAGATTTCATTATCGGCTTGCCTATGTCTTCCAGGCAGCACAACGCTATCATGTTCACTATTGATAGGTTGACCAAGGTAGCACATTTCTCTCCTATTTGATCTTCCTATACTACTTTTGTGGTGGCCAAGGTGTTCATGGAAGACATTGTTCAATTGCATGGTATACCATGAAGAATAATTTTTGACAGAGATCCGGTATTCACATACACGTTATAGACATCTTTGTAGTGGTCCTTAGGGACTCAATTGAACTTTAGTTTTTCCTACCATCCTGAGATAGATGGTTAGACTGAGAGAGTCAATCAGGTGCTTGAGGATATGCTCCACATGTATGTCATGGACCAACAATCATGTTGGGAAGATTATTTGTACTTGGTCAAGTTTTCTTATAACAATGGTTATCATAGTTCAATCGACATGGCTCCATTTTAGGCTTTGTACATTCATCCTTGTCACACCTCATTGAGCTATGATCAATTAGAGGATAGGATTCTTCTTGGACCCAAAATGCTTCAAGACATGGAGCAGCAAGTAGCTCGCATCAGAGAGCATCTTATAGTGGCTCAAGATAGGCATAAGAAGTATGTTGATGCACATAGAGTTGATCAGTAGTTTGTAGTTGGAGATTGAGTGTTTCTTCGAGTTCATCCATGGAAGAGCCCTATTCTTTATGGAAAGGGTTCTAAGCTTCTACACTACTTTTTAGGGATGTTTGAGGTGTTAGAAATAATTGGTCTTGTTGCCTACCGATTGGCCTTGCCACCCAGTCTGTCATAGATTCACGATGTTTTTCATGTTTAAGTCCTTAGACCATATTTTCTTGATGTTACTCATGTCCTTGATTAGAATGCTCTACAGGTTGAGGATGGGCAGCTATCTCTCGAGCCCGTGGTTGTGCTGCAACATAGGAGACTTGCCCTTAGAGATAGGGATATTGAGCAGGTGCAGGTCTAGTGGAACCCCAATGATGAGACTTCAAAATTTTGGGAGGATGCCTCCTGTATTAGGGAATCCTATCCTTACCTGCTTATTGGCTTCTAGGAGTAAGCCAAATTCATGGGGGGAGGATGTAATACCCCTCATGTTACTATTGGACTTGTTATCTTTCTATGTTTTTGCTTAATACGTTGAGACTTTGTTAGTTACTATTTATTGGTTCGATTGGTGGATTGGATAGTTTAGATTGCTTGATGATTATGCTACTTTATTAGATGACATGGATATTATGATATGAAATTATGGTTACATTTGGTTGGGTGATTTTTAATTTTATTTCATTAGTATATTGTGATGCAGTGGATTATTAATCATTTTATGATGATATGATGTGACCAGTTAGTTTAGCAATGTTACCTTATATTTGTTGTAATTGTTTTAAAGTTTTGGTGAGGGGATAGTGTAACACCACTCATTTTTGAGTGCCCTGCTATGCTACAATTCCTTCTCATGATGTGATTTTTTGATTATATATATATATACATGTAGTACACACCTCATTTGTATGTAAGAATTACAGGAACAAAGTCTTGATTCCACCTGCTTTGGAAGGATAGGGTGAGCATCATTTTAACCCAATAGGCATGAAGTTGAAACAGAGATGACAAGGAACTCACCATGTCCCAAGGTTGCCAACCCATTTTATATTTAGTGGTATTGTGCGTCTTTGACCTTTGACATTTTTGCAGTTATAATAGTTGTTTGTGTGAAAGTAATTGTGTTATCTATTTTATGTTGGTATTGTTGTATGATGTAATTCATATAATTAAATGATTTTAACAAATGTTAAAAATATCATTGGAATAGTTTACATTAAAATATAAAAGTCTTATATTAAAAATCCATGTAAATTATTGAAAGGTGTGAATTAAATTGTTTAAAATTGGTATTTTGATAAATTAATTAAAATAGCATGTTGAGGATAATTAATGAAATAAAAAAATTAAATAAGTTAAAATTGTGTAATTTGCAAGTATAATTTGCAAAATTAAAATTAATGTGAGATGGGGTTAGAAATCAAATAAAATAGATAAAGTGACAGCCAACACCACTAAACTATTAACCCACATCCAAACAAGAGAAAACAAAGTAAGCATAAGGAAAATAAAACATTAAATTAAAATACTCCCCATGCTTGAACTTGAATCACTTCTCTTGCTCTCCTATTTCTCCTTTTACAAATATTCCCTCAGATTTGTAGTGTAACGTGTGCAAATACCTGCAAATTATAAGTAGAAAGTTGGAGAAAAATAGTTGTTAAGCTGAAAATGGAGAAGGAAGTTTGCTTTTATAGACAACCATTCGAATGGATGGTTGAGATTAATCTTCTAGAAAGATTCCAAGATCAATGGTCCAGAATTGATGCACCAAGAATATGCTATTCTCAGAGGAATCATGATAGGAAGACATGCAAAGACATGCAGGCCATGACAGACATGTAGGGACATGCAGGCTATGACATAAATGAATGTTATGACAGAGAATTATGATAGGGCATCTTTGACCAAATGGTGCATAAATAATTTATTTTAAATAATTTATTCGAAAATAGATGAAATGGACAAGTGGTAAATAAATAATTTATTCAAATTATTTATTTGAAAATGTAGGAAATGGACAAGTGGAAAATAAATTATTTATTCAAATTATTTATTTTGAGAAAATGAAAAGAGTAGCATTTAATTAAATTTATCAATTTAATTAAATGGAGAGATGAAAATTAGACTTTAAATAATTAATTTAGATTAACTATTTAATTAGGGGAGGTGGCATGGGATAGTTAAATAATTTTAATAATTATTTAACTGTGGAAGAATTAAAGGACCATGAATAGATAAATAATTAATGGTAATTATTTAACTATAGATGAAAGATGACAAAATAATTAAATAAATAATAATTTATTTAACTATTGAAGAAGAGGGAGAATAAATAGACATGAATTAATTAAATAATTAAAATTATTTAATTAATAGATGAAAATGGACTGGATAACATAATTAAGTATCTTAATTATGCTAGGATGAAAGTGGCGAGAAATGGAGCTTGTAGGCCTAGGTCAATTTTCAGTGTCTACATTTTGCCCACCTTTGTCATAATGCAGCCTGTTGCATTGTGACAAGGACAAATAAGTCAAAAATATGCCCCGGTGCAAAATAAGATGAGGAAGAATGATGAGGAGGGTTACAGTATGCCCCCTCAAGAGGACAGACAGGTTCCAAGAACACAAGTGTGCTCTTGAAATTGATGAGAAGACTAAAGGATGAAAGATAGAAGAAATGTTAGTTTGGAAGGGGATGGATATTAGCGTGGAAGAGAAGGGAGGATGAAGATGGAAAGCTAGATGAAAAAAAAAGATAGGGGAACCAACTTTCATGCTTACATTTTTATATTTATCATCATTGGGCAGATTATTGTAATGGCCAACAAACACCATGATATGGCGTAGACCAAGGTGTGCAAGGTTGTACCATCACGTACGACAAGCAATCATAGACAAGGATAATCATGACTCATAAATAGAGTGATTGCCCCAGTCTTTTTTCCATAATCAACCAGAAACAAAAAAAGACAAGAAAGACAAATCATGAAACATCTTTGCTTCTCTAAATCCTATTTCTAGGACATCCTTAAGAAACTAGCAACATGATTGCCAAAAAGGAAAAAATAAAGCCAAAACCATCATCATGATACGTCTCTGGTTTTGTAAATCCCAGAGTTAGGACATTGTTGAGAAACTAGTAACATGAGTGTCAAAAGACAAAACAAACGTCATGATACATCACTGCTTGTCTAAATCCTGTTGTTGGGATCTCACTGAAAAACTAGTAACATGATGAAAAATCAACACACAAGTGCCAAGTGTTTGCCAAGTGTGTTTGGATGCCAAGAGTTTTAATGTTGAGATGTTTGGCTTGATGTCAAGATGCCAGGGTGTCAAGGTTTTGACGATGCTAAAATGATGAGTGTCAAAGATTGCCAAATTTAGGAATCACACATCCTGAATAATGTTGATGTCAAGAGGAGAAACCCCCAAAAGTCGAGAGGATCCCTCAAAATGCCAAGTGACAGTGATGATTCCTAGGAAGGACACATCCTAATGCATAAATTATAGGGATTGTTCTTCAGAAGGACACATCTGAAAGAACATTGATGTCAAGAGGAGGGATTCTTAAATGTCAAGAGGATTGCTCAAACGATGACGATGCCTAGGAAGGACACATCCTAGGGCATGATTAAATGACAAGCTACCCTTTAGAAGGACACATCTAAAGAGTAAGCAAGATTTGACTGGATTGACTAAGTTTGACTGAGATTGATTGATTTTGATATGCTAAGATGATTGTCATGTTCTGTTGATAGATTGTCAAAGTTCACTTGGGTAGATTGTTCATTCAAATTTAAAGACTATTTCATGTGTGTACGAAAATTGTGCCTTGAACCCTAATGGATTGACCTAGTGTAGCCTCGAGGGCCCATTGATAGATGGCCTTGCCTATGTCATGCACTCAGAGACCTCGTAGTTCAACACGACTAAAGACCTTGTCTTGTTGATGGAAGATTGAATCGTGATTTATTTTGGAAAACCTAATAGGATTGACCTTATGTCTCAAGGGCTCGAAGATGAGCCTTACCTACATAGAAAATGTGTAGAGACAACGTAGTTCAACAAATGACAAAGACTAATAAAGACTTGAATTGATGTGACTATGTCGATTGACATGACTCTGTTTTGGAAGTTTTTTGTTTTCTTCAAGATGTTTTTTGATTTTTAGGTCTTTTTTTAGGACATTTTCTAATGTTTAAGTATTTTGTTCAAGACATTTTTTGATTTTTAGGTCTTTTTTTTAGGACATTTTCTAATTTTTAGGTCTTTTTTTAGGACATTTTTCAATTTTTAAGTCTTTTTTAGGACATTTTTTAATTTTTAGGTCTTTTTTCTTTTAATTTTTAAGTCTTTTTAGGACATTTTCGATTTTTAAGTCTTTTTTAAGGACATTTTTTTATTTTTAGGTCTTTTTTTAGGACATTTTCTGATTTTTAGGTCTTTTTTTAAGGACATTTTTTTATTTTTAAGTCTTTTTGAATGGTTTAAGAGGATCACTACAAATGCATGTGACTAATGCCTACACATGAGAATCCAAGGAAAAACATGATTGTGCCCCTAGTCAAGCTGAATACCAATTGATAGGTGATGACAACGCTGTTTGATGTGGGAATGACGCATCCCAAAACAATGTGAGGATGGCAATAATGTGACGAAAGTATCAAGGTCTGTAGCTGAGCCAAGAAAAAATTCAAGTAATGTTTTGGATAATGTGCTTGTATGGATGAAACTCATTTCATTTGGAATGAATTGGTTAGGGATAGAAGGGATGATGAAGTATCCTTAGACCATTGACAAGGGAAAACCAAGATAGGTGACCTACATGAAAGGGTGACAGGTGACCTTGGTAAAGGACAGGAAACATGAGACTAAGGGAATTGTCATATGATTTTCTAGGACTATGTCGTATAGGGATAATGATGGAAATGATAGAATAGTTTCTGACAAAAGGATTAACATGTTAAGAGTTTTCCCCAAAGCATGATTTATGTGTGCCAATTTTATGTCAAAACCAAGGTAGGTGGGAAAATGGGTGGGGGAATGATATGGATGAAATGGATGGGTGTAAATGTCTAGAGGAAGGCATAGGAGATGAGACGACTTTCCCCCAAGTGTAAAAGTCCACATAGATGATTTATTTTACACATGATGCCTGTTTGCCAGGTTTTCATCATGGTACTTATCCAAGGTGCCTGTTTTCTAGGTTTTCACCATTGGAAGAAATTTTTCTCTTTACTATTTTCTTGAATTTTTCTCTTTTTTTTGTCACCAAGACGTTTGTTTGCTAGGTTTTCATTAGGGTAACGATTTTTTCATTTTTCATTTTTTTTGTATTTTTTTATATTTTAGGATGACCTTGATGCCTTAACTAACCATTGATTGTTCTGGAGCTACTGACGGTGTCGATGTAGAGATTGGTGCCATGATATTCCAATAATGACCTTTCTGAAGTAGCTACCTTGTCAGGATCGTAGTGCTTACATACAATTGATTGATGCCATCGTGATCCCTTTCAATAGGCACATCGTGATAGAGTACCATGAGAGTCCCTATGATAAAGAGTTGCTGCCAAGATGTGACGGATTTGTGACATAGTATTTTTGGACTTTAGGTGAGATGTAGGATTATGACGGATGATGGTAGACATGGAAAGGTTGTTTGGACATTTGGATGAATCACTTTTTATTTTCCAAACTTGGTATGATAGATGATAGATTTTGGAGGGATGGAATTTGGAACTAACACCTTTAGATGCCTTTCTTGATGACCATTTTGAAGGAGGTGGATATGTGTTATATATGGGAGTCCTCTTGTCTTGTTGCTCCACATTTTGATTAAATTTTTATTTTGACATATTTTCTTTGGGATCCATTTTAATTTCATTAGTCCACTTCTTTTTTTTCTAATTCGATGGCCTTTGAAATTTGATTTTTGACTTTGTAAGGCTTTTGTTTTTGTTGGTTCCAAAGGTAAGGTTTAAGATGTTGAGAATGATGGTTTATGGTGTGGGTGGACGAGGTGTTGGCAGAAATCTTATGACAAGGATCACTCATGGACTCCATTTTGATGTTTGTATCTGACAAGGTTTCCCCTAATATCGAGGAGGTTCCATTGACATCATTTGATTTACTAACTGAAAAATAGCCAAGACCTTGATGTCTGTAATTTTCCTGGAGTTGTATTGGTTCTTGAATGCCTTGCTCATGTATGCCTAGTCCTTTGCCTTGATAATGCATGCTCTGACAAATTCTATTTGCGATGGGGTATTTATTGTTTTGAAAGCAAGATGCTAACCCATCATGATATACGTGGACACTGTCACTTAGAATATTTTCATCTACAAGAAAGCCTGCTCTGACAAAGATAGATGACCCTAGCTGATAAAGTGTCTTAGCTTCATTTGCATGTTGGCCATATTTCTGACTGATATCTTTGGTCCAATCTTGTGACATGTCGGGTTTAGATGATTCTATTGGTGCTTCCATGACGATGTTGAAGCCATCGTTATGGTCATTGTCATAGATTCTACTAGATTCAGCTATAGCTTGATCATCTACAAATATGTCCATAGAAGACTCTTGTTTTGGAGTAAGATCGTCTATGTGCCCCATGGAGGCAAGTGTAATTTTGGGAAGTGGATGTTCTTGGATTTTGAGTAGGATTAGTCTCAGATGTTTGGTCATGAATGGCACAAAGGTCGATGAGTGGATCGTTTTGGATTTCTTGGTCAATGGTAGTGTCTTGGTCAAAAATGGGGTTCTCATGGATTTGGACTTCTTGGTCAATGGTAGGTGTATTTTGGATGCCATGATTCTCTTGAATGACTTCTTGAATGGAATTTAAGATAAGGTCATGGATGGACTACCTTGTTCTTGACATGAGGGTGGCATTATAAGGTCGTGCTTTGGGCTTTCATTTTGACATGTATCCTCAAGTTTAGACAATGGGATTTGACTTTGGACAATGATAGAATTTTCATGACTAAATGCAGCTTGTGAGGGAGTGACTTGAAAAGGATTAATGGAAGAAGGACTAGGATAGGTCATGGAGACTTGAACTAGACTAGTATGTGAAGGACAAGGATATGACATGGGGATTTGGATTGGACTAGTATGTGAAGGACTAGGATATGACATGGGGACTTGGACTGGATTAATAAGGTATGATGTGAAGACTTGACATGAGTTGGTAGATGGTTGATAAGGAATGTAGACTTAGATGGGATTGGTAGGTGAAGGACTAGAATATGACGTGGAGACTCGTAATGGACTAGTGGACAGTTGGTTTCCCTTGTCAAGGCTAGGATAAGGGTGATAAGTGGATGTTTGTTGTGAATTAATGGCAGGATTTGTGTTAAGTGACTGTTGATGGTGAGGGTAGATAGATGGAGGTTCCAAAGTATTTATGTCAAAGCCTCGTGATAAGTTAGCCCCTTGGTCCAAAAGCATGGATAGATACCTTTGAGGGTCACATAAGACTAATTTTTCTACAAAGGAGGCTATATCAATATTTTTCATTGTAGCTTTTAAGTCTTCTACATATGCTCATCCATTTTGGTCTCTTTGTATGAATGGTTCAGAAGGATTTTGTGATGAAAATGGCATGTTCATGTTGTGAAATGGGTCAGAAAAAGTTCAATGTTGGTTCATGTCATAAGTGTAATTATCAATGTTGGGATTGAAATCTTGTCCAAAGTTTTCCATTTATTTTCTCTATCTTTGAAGCCTAGTCTCAACCATAAAAGGGGATTGCTCAAATGAGGATGATAAGAATGACAACTAAATGGAAGGATGACACTAGCCTATGTTTTTTTTTTTTTTGTCCTTTTGTGTGATAAAGGATGACAATGCAACAAGATGATAATGTGTATTTAAAGAAATGTGTAATGTCGAAAAGTGAAAGTGACGATTATGACTAGGATGATGAGGTGCAAAATAAGGACTAAGATGATTATGTCGACTAAAGAGACAACTAATGCAAAAACCTAGGTTCAAAATAACAACTAGGATGAAATAATGTTTTTGAATTTTTTGAATAAAGGATGGCAATGCAAGAATGTGTTTTTGGATTTTTTTTGACAATAAGGGATGCAATACGAAAATGTTGTCTAAAGAAAATGACTAATGCCAAAGGACAATGAAGACTAAGATGACAAGTTATGACACTAATTTTTATTTTATTTTTTGTATTTTTGGAGGATGTCAATGCAAGGTGATAATGTTGTTTTCCTAAGGAAAATGACTAATGCAAGGTGATAAAATTGTCAAGAAAGGATGTCAAATTCCAAGGTGATAGTGAGGACTAATGTGAAAATTTTGGTTAAAGAAAATGACCAATGCAAAGTCTAGATGTCAAATGAGGACTATGATGACAATATTTTGGATATTTGATGCAGGAGCATCCAGTGGTGTAAGGGCAATCTTGCATCACCCAAAAATACTTAAATTTCAAGTTTCTCAACTTTTAGATGTTTTTACATTTTTGGATACCCTTTTTGTCATAATGAAATTCCCAATTTATAGTTTTTATATTTTGTTCCTGGGTTGAAAGATATTACATTTTTAGTTTCTCAAATTTGCACCTGAAAATCTTCCGAGTTAGATTTGAGGCACTTAGAGTTCCCGAAACGGCCCCAAAACTTGCCGAAATTGGCCTAGCAAATTTTGAGCGCGTTATTGACTTCGAAACATTTCCAACGGTTCAAATGGTTCACGAATCGAAGTCCCGGATCAAAATTTATGGCCCTGGGAAGTTGGCGCACTTTCTAGAAGATACAATTGCAAATGCTCTTTTGAAATTTGAGCTTCATGTTGTAAATTTTTGGCGCCAAACCACCTAAACTCAAATTTGAATGTTGTTTTGGCCCCAAACTAATGAGGAGCTCTATTTATGGGTAGGTTTCTAATTTTTGGGTAACTTATTAGGGGACAAGCTCGCATATTGCGAAAGGGTTATTTTGTAGCTTGCATGTGTTGTAGAACTTGGGGATTTGAGATCCTCTGCATGTAAGAAGCTCCATTTTCTGAATAATAAAATTATTCTCTTGTTTGTGGGTTATTTTGTGTGTCTCGGGCTGCAACCTCATCAATATTAAAGATATGCAAGGTGAGGACTAAAATGATTTGAATGTCTAAGGTATGCAAATGCAAAGGTCTAAAATGATTTGGAAAAAGGTTTCCTAACCACCCTATGCTTGAATTATATCTCAATTTTGGAATATCAAAGGACTTGTTTGAAGGACTAGATGACAAGGAAAAAATAACAAGTGAGTCTTCCTAACTAGACTTTTGAGTCAGAAGGATCTCACAAATGGAAAATGACTAAAGAAGATAATGATGTCTAAGTCCAATGATAACCTAATTTTGGAAGTCAAGATTTTGCAAAGTGAGGTAAGGTTGTCCTAATCCAAAATATGCAAAATGAGATGAGGACCTACGTTTTTGGTTTATGACTGAAAATGAAAATGCTGAAGCCTAAGGATGAGCTAAATATTTGCAAAAATGACCCTATGGTAAGATGCAAGCTAAAGTGTATAAGGAATGAGTGATTTGAGCAATTTCATGATTTGGTTTTGACATAAGACTTCTGGTCTAAGACTGTTGTTTTGATGTTTTATTGAAAAGTCTGAGTTGGCTGAGGTTTTGTGTCTAGATTTGTGAATGTTGTGTATATTTTATGAAAATATAGAAAACACTTGACAAGCACGATGTTTGGTGTATGCAAACACACATGAGACAAGCAAAATCCTAATAGGCCAAGGGTTTGTATACTTGGTATAGCCCACCGATATACCTCGGATTGGTGATGAACACCTCTCCTTCTTGAGAGCGGATAGCTTAGATGTTTGGTGGCACTGGCTCCCCTCCACAGCTCATTAACATCATTTGGGCACACCAACTTTCGATTCTTGGGTCATCACTTCCCAAGAACTACTATCTCTACTCAAGGGAGTCAGTAATGAGTATCTTTAGGCATGATACTATACCCTACACTATACCAAGCAATAGTTGAAAATGGTTGGCCCCTAAAACATAAGGTACCTAGTTAGGGTATCCGTTCAAGTGGCCACACATGGGGTGAGAGATTAATCACCAATTAGGTGGCACTCCAGTCTGAAGAGGTTATGCTCAACAAGGTTTATGGGAGTACTACTCCATCCATGTGACACATCTGCACTCGTGGTACTTGAACTTTCCTCAAGCACCCATTTTATATCCCAGCTAGAAGTGACTTGGCTTTAGCCTGTTACCGGTTGAGTCGTCCCTTAAGGTGACTACTTTTTCCCTTAAGGCAAGCCCATTTCTAGAAATAATAATTGTTTCTCTTATACTCAGGATCACTCGAAAGTGCAATGGGAGAGGATACTTCGACTATTAAGTCGTGAGGGTGACAAAAAATAAGGTGGGTCTGGTTTTCTGATCACCTTGTTTTCACAAGGTGAGAGCATAATCACCTACCACCTTCAAGCACAGTTAGAAAAAATCAAGCACATGTTCATTTTAATACACCAAAAGAAGTGTTCCTAAACTAGAAATCGCAAACACATTGTTTAAGAAATGATTCTTTGACTAACGGAACTGCAAAACCACAAATTAGTAGTTTCATAAATGTCTTGGACCAACAAGAAAGCTGCAAAAAAACTAAGTTAGAACAAAAGATTAAAAACCAAACTAAAAGTTAGTAAATAATTAAACTAAAAAAATAAAAAGACCAAACTAAATGAAGAAAAAGAAATCAAAGCAAACTAAAAACTAAGAGCTCCATTTTTTTGTTGCTCCAAAAGAAGCAAGTTTTGGGAGCCCCATTCCAAAGCCACACGCTACAAACAAAAAATTAGTAAATAAAAAAAAAAACTTGAATGAAAACAACAAACTAAAAGTAGTGATAATTTTTTCAAAACTAAACAAAATTTTAAATCGTAGATATCTATGGAAAGCTAAGATATATACCTTCAAAACCTAGAATTTTTTTTACAAAATTCTCCAAGACAAAAGTGATAAAAAAAAAGAAAATTTTGGATTTGAATAACTAAATCTTAAAAGCTATAATCACTAAAATGGCCATAACTTTCTCAAATCTTAACAAAATTTTGAACCGTGTAAAGTTTTGAAAAGCTGAGAACGAGACCTACAAAACCCAGAAAATGTTTTAAAATAATTTATACGCCCATTTTTATATGCTCAAAAGAAGGTGATGGGATTTGATATGAATTCTTGGTTGTAATCTGCAAAACAACAAAAGCAAACAAGAACACACAAATTTCTCTACTTCATGCCGGGTTCACCAAATGTGAGATGGGGTTAGAAATCAAATAAAATAGATAAAGTGACAACCAACACCTCTAAACTGTTAACCCACATCCAAACAAAAGAAAACAAAGTAAGCATAAGGAAAATAAAACATTAAATTAAAATACTCTCCATGCTTGAACTTGAATCACTTCTCTTGCTCTCCTATTTCTCCTTTTGTAAATATGCCCTCGGATTTGTAGTGTAACTTATGCAAATACCTACAAATTGTAAGTAGAAAGTTGGAGAAGAATAGCTTTTAAGCTGAAAATGGAGAAGGAAGGTTGCTTTTATAGACAACCATTCAAATGGACGGTTGAGATTAATCTTCTAGAAAGATTCCAAGATCAATAGTCTAGAATTGATGCACCAAGAATATGCTATTCTTGGAGAAATCATGACAGGAAGGCATGCAAAGACATGCAGGCCATGACAGACATGCAAGTTAGGACAGGCATGCAAGGACATACAGGGTCATGCAGGTTATGACAAAAATGAATGTTATGACATGGCATCTTTGACCAAATGGTGCATAAATAATTTATTTTAAATAATTTATTCAAAAATAGATGAAATGGACAAGTGGAAAATAAATAATTTATTCAAATTATTTATTTGAAAATGGAGGAAATGGACAAGTGGAAAATAAATAATTTATTCAAATTATTTATTTTGAGAAAATGAAAAGAGTAGAATTTAATTAAATCCATCAATTTAATTAAATGGAGAGATGAAAATTAGACTTTAAATAATTAATTTAGATTAACTATTTAATTACGGGAGGTGGCATGAGATAGTTAAATAATTTTAATAATTATTTAACTATGGAAGAATTAAAGGACCATGAATAGATAAATAATTAATGGTAATTATTTAACTATAGATGAAAGATGACAAATTAATTAAAAAAATAATAATTTAATTAACTATTGAAGAAGAGGGAGAATAAATAGACATGAATTAATTAAATAATTAAAATTATTTAATTAATAGATGAAAATGGATTGGATAACATAATTAAGTATCTTAATTATGCTAGGACGAAAGTGGCGAGAAATGGAGCTTGCAGGCCTAGGTCAATTTTCAGTGTCTACAATTAAAACAAAAAGTGTTGTTAAATAGGAAAACAATCAATAAAAGAAAGAAAAGAAGAAAATGACCAATGAATGTTGAAGTTTGGCTAAAAAGCTAGTAATGAAATAGAAAATTTCTTTTAATTTTGATTTATGGAGTTTTCAAAAAAGAAGATATTGTTTTATTTAATAGCAAAATATTGAGATTTTTATTCATGGGAAATTGACAAAAGCTTCAAAATATGAGGCCTGAAAAAATTGGATCCTTGGGGGTTTTTCTTTGTTTAATTGTTTCACTCTTTCATTGTTCTGGAGGGGAGGCTCTTCTGAATTAAAAATATTGGATTAGAAAATCGATCAAGGAAATCAAGTGGAGAAGTTCTAAAGAAAGATAGAGGAGCTCTTCGAAAAGGCTATTTGGAATAAAAAAAACCTTCAACAATTCTTAAGAAAACATAGGACTACAGGTTCCATTCTCTTCTTTTGTTTTATTTGAATCAATAAAAATAAATAATGTTATTCTATAAAAGAAAAGAAATTTACTTGGGTTCTGAAAATGTCCAGTATTTCTATGATTTGATACGAAAAAATTGTTTCCCCTTCGAGACAAATAATTTTTTGAATATATACTCATATAAATATATATACATATATATATGCCTTTGGGGTATATATATGTATAATATATATATACATTTGAATATATTTATCAATTTTCTTACAAAAGATGTTCCTGATAAATATATATATAAACACATCCTTACATAAATACATATATATATTTTATATATTTAAATAAAACTAAGTTCAAAATTTAATTTTTGGGCCAAACTGTAGTTGTTGTCGGTGTTTTTTTATGACAGGGAAATACTAATTTTGAATTGGGGGTAAGGGGGGACGGCTGGGCCATACCCTACCCTTTCCCAGTGGGCCGCAAAGCTGCCCACAACAATCCATACGGATTGATGTACGTAGTCAGCATACAACAGTGTGGGTAATTTAGTTTTTATATAATATAAATATATTTATATTTATATTATATTAATATATATTAATATATATACAAATATATTTATATTAATATATATATATTTATATTAATTTATGTTTTTTTTAAAAAAATTATCAAACAAAATAGAAGGAAAATAAACAAAAGGTTCTTTTTTACATATTTTTTTTTAATATATATATATATATATACACACACACACTAAGTTCTCTTATGACTATGAATTTAGGAATATGATTGAAATTTATTTATGCAATTAGTCAAATGGTATTGATAATAGAATTATTATTAAAATGTTATCTTCAAAATTATTTCATTGAATTGGGAAATAAATCTCATTGGATAATTGCGAATGAAATAAATCAAATTGTGGATATTGTTATATTACTTGCATTATAAAATCTTGTTAGATTAAGTTGGTTATTTTTCCTTATCATATGTTATCGTTTTGACTTGTTTGGTGTGGGAATCTAGTTGATTTTATGAACCCGTCTATGGATGTTGTGAACCTTAGGCTTCCAGAGGCTAACTTTTATTGTTGGTCGATATCCTCGTTTTATGTGCTCTTGATGTAGCAAGTTATTTGGTATCATTATTGTGAAGGGTTGTATGAGATTTTATTGAGACTCTGTTGTGTTCCTTTTTGTGAGAAGGGTAATGCCTCGCGTGTCATATGTTGAGATTTTTATGCCTTGTTCTTTATGATACAACCCTTGATTTGGATATTGTTTTGGGGTCTATAGGGAGAGTGGCTCTTCCTGGGGGCTAGCGCCTCAAAAGGAGGAAGGGCTCAGGATAACCCATGTAAGAGTTAGATTAATAAGTGATAACCTAATAATAGAACTTAGGTGGATGGGTAGTAACAACATATTAAGATAATCTTGGATACCTTGTCTATCCATTAGGGTTATCATAGACTAATGGTAGACTGAGAAGGCGGTGGTTGGAAAAGTCATTACCTCATCCTCAGGAGAGGTTAATGGCTCCACATGAGTCACCCTATGGGGTTGACACCTCAAGTAGGAGGAAGGGATAGAATAATCATAAATGGGGGCCGATGCCTCATGTTGGAGGAATGGTCGGGATAACCCATGTAGGCTATACAATGACATTGTCCACTAGTTTCCTTTATGCTTGTTTTCTTGGTTTCCTCTAGAAATGTATTATGATTGTTGTCTTGGATCTACTTGGCAAGTGGTTAAGGTTGTTTCTTTGAATTATTCATGATGTGATTATATGGATTTGAGTTTATTGTGATTGAATCTTGGTTGTTTTCATTTATGATCTATGCAATCTTTTGTTGTTGCTATGGGAGTTATTGTAATATGCTATTCTTTATTAGAGTTAGTCTTGTGGCATTCTTGGTCGTGGTTACTTCCTTGTCACCTTTGAGCATGAGGGGTGGGTTTTTCTAAAACCCACATAGTCAGGTGGAACATGCTCCACACCTATTGGGTTTCCCATCAATGTTCATTCTTCATAGTATCTTTCAAATGGAGCTTGTACCAAATATTCATCTTGTATTTTAGACATTTTTTATATTATGTATCTATCCCACTTGTATGGGAGGTTTCATTGTATCTCATGTATTATGAACATGTAATGTATTAAAGATGATGTATTGTATATGCACCCCTATAACCATTCATGATGTATGAGATTTATTATGGGTCATACCATGTGATGTATCTATACTTATGCTTTTGGATATATATGTATGTTATCTTTTGAAAATGGATATTGTAATGTTTATGATGGATGTTAGTTTAGTTAAGTTTCTTAGCCTTATGTGTAATTTTAGTTATGAGTTGGTTTTATGTGATGTGACCTCGCGTGCCCCGAAGGAATCAATGTTTATGATGTTATCCTATAATTTGATTATGGTTAATGGTTCATTATATGATTACTTTGTATTAGGTTTTTTTAAAAATGTATGCATTGTTTTGTCCTTTGGGGTTTGCATGACAAGAGTTACATAGGAAATTATTGGATCCACCATTTATGATTAGTTTTCAATTCAAAATTGTTAAAACAATATAAAATTGAATTTTTTGAAAGCTCTTAGATTTGATAGTGTTAACATAGTTTGATCATAAAAAATGGTTAGACAATCAAATCTAGGAAAAATGAAAGTATTATTTGAAAATCAGAACTTTATAAGTAGTAGCTTGTAGAGGAGAGGTTATGTAGGATATTTATGCTCTATTGTTATAGAGGTCATTTACCTATGCAAATTTTGCATTGAAGTATAAAGAATCAACAAACAAAGGAAGGTTTATGATGAGCTAGTTTGAAGAGCATATAGGCCTTCAAGGCCTTCTAACCAAACAAAGAAGTGGGGATCCTAGACTACTAGGAGAGGGAACAAATGAAGAATCCAAAAAATATTATTGGGTGTATTTGAAGTTGGATAATTTAATATATATAAGTTTAAATAAAAATAACTAAATTTGTATTTTAAAAATAAATACTTTTAAAAAATCTTCTAATGAGGTTAACTTAAGAGTATAGATGGCACAAATAATTTTGACTTTTTGTTACAAATTATCTTCAAAGAAACTTTGGCAGGTACCAAAAACTATTTGTTAGCTAGTAAATACTTGATACATACATGAAGTTTAATACTATTCTTACCGAAGGCCTCCAATCCATCCAAGAAATAGATCATTGTGGTTTCCTTCAATCACACTAGGTCTAACAATAGCCAATGGGATTTCTCATTAGTTATGGTCTAAGAAAATTTATCCCATTACATTACTAAACACATAAACATCATTCCATATATATGCTCTTTCCCTGCGCAATTTAAGGAAATGTCTACCCAACCATTACACTGCACATTTGATTGTATTTGTTAATTAATTAAAAACAAAAATTATATTTTATTTTGATTTTCAATAAATTAATAAATATGGTCAAATTTGCACTTTGATGGTTGCATAGACAATTTGCTAAATCCCTACCATGCTTTTCTATGTTAGGTTATTTATATTGAAAGGTACCTTAGAAAAGAATTGTCTTTTAGATAAGGAGCATTTGCATTGATGCTTTTTAGCAAGGATGTTCTATTATGGATTTTTGTTTCTTGAATCTAGACAAATTTGTTGATTCTAAGTTGTTACAAGTTCAGGGAGATTTTTGGATGTTTGCATTTGGTAGGAATTTAGATTCTTGATTACTAGGATTAAAATATTCTCAACTTATGAGGACTTAAATGCTTGATCAAGTATTCATACCTGAAAAAAATTGTTCAGAATATGCCAATTTTACTTCTTTTAATCCTTGGAAGTTTCTTAGCTTTCACTTTCTAGGTTTAAACTAGTGGATGCTATTTGAGGTTTTAATGGATCCTAATTGATGTTTGGGTCTTAAAATTTGGAACCAAATAATAGCTCTATCCTCATGCCTGAATTCCTTCAACACCTAAATTCACAAAATACCAATCATTATTACTTGCTTGTAGACAATAATAATAGTAGAACAAGGGTAGAAGCATACCACTAGTAGCTCCTTTACAAATATTTAAAATATGAGCTTAGATATGGGGGTAGGTTTAAAGAGTACACTAATGTAGCTTGTGATGGTTGGGTAGACATTTGGGACCTCAAGAGAATCACATACATCACATATGTAAAAGGTGGATTGGAAGTTCATTTCTTACCTAGTGGGATAGGGAATTATAATGGTTATAGAGTGGAATTTAACCTTCATGCTTTCTTTTAGTGCTTTGATGGGTTGATCTAACTATTAGGGTTAAAAAGTAGATATCTAATAGTTAAATGCAAATTTTATCAATACAACAGAGAAATAAAACACACAAAAAATTATAGCAGAAACAAGACAACACAAAGAATTTAATGAGGTTCACCCAATCCAGGTTTACATCCACAAAACAGTAGCCATCCAATGATTTTATTATCTAGTGTAAAACATATTACAATCTTGATAATAATGCAATACTACAACCCCCATCCAAACCACCTTTAACAAGCTTTCTTAGAAGCTTCCAAAATTAGGGTTTTTACAAAGTTAGATTGTTTCCTTAACAGTGATTTTTCCTTTTTCAGCGACGAAGCAAAAGAAACAGGGAAAAAAAAATCGGTGGTTATCACCCCCAAACCCTTGCCTAGGGCCTAGCCTAGCCCCAAACCCCAACAAGGATACATGCCAGGTGTACAATATAGCATGCTCAGTCGCCACATACCACAACACTAACATTTCTTTGAACCACTTTAATTAGCTTGTGATTTAATCTTTCCAATGAATTTCTAAACCTTAAAGTTTGAGCTATGTGATAGTTACATTATGATCTTGAATTTCATAACTAAGAAAAAAATGACTCTAACAACTATATTCAGTTTGTTTCTTTGGCAAAACATCTTTCTTTGTTGCTTTCCTAAACTTTTTTGTCTTGAGCTTCTCTTTAATCTCCTTTACATATAGTAACTTCTTGATCATTAGAATTCATAGGGAGGAATGCAATGCTATGATCACTTGCTAAACATTAAATCTCACCTTCCATTTTAGGTTGACTTTATAAAAAAAATGAAAAATTAACTATATATTTCGACTATATATAATTTATAATAGAAAAGGGTATTATGATTATCAAGATGATATTCCATTTTTTTGTTAATGAAATCTAATCTTTCATTGCAATTGACTATCGAAATAATATTTTAAAAATAAAAGTAACTTTATGTTTTTATTATATATAATTTATAATATAAAATGGTCCAATGATTAAAAGGGTGATACCCCAAAAACTTTAATGGTATCTAAAAAAGGTGATGATTTTAACAATTCAATTTTTTGAGTCAATTTAGTGTTCTATAGGTAAATACAAAATAGAAGTAACTAATTAACAAACAATATAAATTAAAATAGAAATTTTGAACACATTTATTTAAAAGACTTTGAGAGATTTTGGTGTTTGGTATTTTTTAAATATATGTATTTAAGATATCTTTTATGTGCAATTTTAATAAAAATATTTTCTCTGTATCTTTAGAATTTAAGTACATAGCCTTATTAATAGAAATAAAATTTTATGAAAAATTAGTTATTATAATTGTTTTATATTTATTTATTTCATAAAACAAACAACTTCAAATTAATTCAATTAAGAAGCAATTTTAGTTCCACCAAATATATAAATGACTATTAATTCTAGAAATGGAATAACTTTAGGATCAAATATGGTGGTATTTTTGCATCTAGATGCTCAAAAAGATACTCTGATGAACCTTGTGGATTGAGGAATGAACCAATTCTAGCTAAGAAATAATTTCATTTTCAATTATGGACTATAATTGAAATTCTAATTTTATGATTAATCTATTGAGAATAATATTTTTCCAAATTTCATATAAGAATAATTTGGTTCTCATGACATTGGAGGGATATTAACAATTTAAAAGGAATGTGGACTGTCAAAGGAGAGTTGATCTCTCATTGTGCATGGAGATTTGACAATCAAGAGATCTAGTGATAGATTTAGTTTGGTGTTAAAATTGGTCAAGGCACTTCATCATAGATTTCAAAAATGTTTCTATGTTCAATCTTTGTAGTGTTCTATCACTTCTTGAATTGATGTAATAAAGGGAGAATGCTAGAAACCATATTATATCAGTAGTTTAAAGTTTACATTAGATAAATAATAAATAAATGTCAGTTTATAAATGGAGGTTAGTTAATAATTAGATCAAATATTATATTAATATATAGTTGGTTTGTTAGTTACCTTTGATTAGAAAATATTATTTGAATTTATGAGAAATCAAAGGATTTATAAGTCATTTCATTGTAATAAAAATAAATCAAAAAATATCAATCTAAATATTCTAAATTCAATAATACATTATTATATATTGTTCTTTACATGAACCAATGGTGTAATCTACACATTTTATCTTTTCATTATATAGTACTAGAGAATCAATCATCTTTGTGTCTATGATTTCTTTTTAGATATGTAGATCTATGGAGATGATTACCAAAGCATCATTTAAGATGAAGATTTATTCCAACAATCCAGGAGCAAATCTATGTGTATGATTTATTATATATTTACATTGTGAAGAACAACACACAATATCATTATAATTGTCTTTGTTTTGTATGATAGAAATTCTTGCAAGACCATAAAAAGAAGAAATATAAGATAAAATAATTATTGTGATATAGAGAAAAAAAATTACATCATAATTTCTAAGAGTAGTTTTGAATCAAACCTTTCATTTTTTATGTCAACAATTTTTTTTTAGTGAATATAGACAAGGCAATCAAACCCACAAATAGGGGTGCAAAAATTTATCTTAAAGGGACTAAATCTTATGATTAGAAAAATATTTTTTATATTCATATCCACCCATTTATTACAATTTTTTTTCCAATGATTCCAACCTTCCTACTTTATCATGGGAGCAAAAAGTCATCTAAAACATGTCATTAGATAGTTTTTCCTTCTTCATCTACCTAATCAAGTTCTGAACATTTGTAATATCCTAACATGATTCATCACTACTTGATTTTTTGCCACTCTCTTTCAAGGGTGGGTTCAAACCATAAGGAGCTATAATAACCTCCAATTTACCAAAACTACTAACATCAAAAGGAATCACATTTGTCTTATAATTTTTTTATGCATCCTTGAACTGACATTGTTTTAAAGGGAAAGAAGAATATTTTAGGCATGTGATGAGGGCCACACGCCTAGAACCCACAAAATCACAACAAATACCAACACAAAAGATGTGAGACAGAAAAATGATTCACTTTCAATTATTTTCAGAAAATGAAATTATAGATTCAAAGATTACATGCTACAGCCTCATGGACTTGATTTATTACAACAAAATCAATTCTAAAAAGAAAATATACCATTCAGAGCCACAATCTACACTATCAGGGCCACCTTCTACAAACCCCACTTATCCAGGTTTTTATTTTCCCCAATAACCTCCCTAGAATGTTCTAGAATGTCAAAATTTCTCCTTTTTGTTTTTACTCCAAAAGTCTCACCATTTGATTTTTGGCCTAGGAAGAATTTTTTTATGAAATTCACTTTTTAAAGGACAAACTTCGTGGGGCCATAACTTTTGATTTGGGTGTCCAATTGGCTATTATTGTATATCATTGGAAAGATCTCCATGAGACCTACAACACATAATCCACTGTAGGTTGGTTTGGCAACCTTTTGTGTTGTCTCAGGGCCTCTAAAGTTTTATATCTGATTTTGATGCTACATTGTTGAAATTTTTCAGGACAAAAACTTTAATTTCTCCCACACCATGCAGAGTATTGAGGTGATTCTTTCACAATGAGAAATGTTTTTCAACTCTATTCCTTGAGGTAAATTTTCACATCCATACAAGCCCATTTAGGCTGACTTACTAAAAATAGTAAGCTCCCATTTTTTAATATTTTTGACACTTGATGGTTTTATACCCCTTAGTGCCATCATGGGACTCAAATAAACTAAAGAAAATAAAGAATTTTTTTGTTTTGGCTGATGCAAGATTGCCCTACACCATTGGATGCTCCTACATCAGAAATTGAGGGTAATTTGAAAAGTGACCATGTCACTTCTCAGGAGTTAGAGGGAAACCAAGATGGTTAACCTCAACCTTAGATAACCATAATGAATCTTTAGTGGACCTTGCTCTCAATTTCACCAAGTATTTTGCATATTTTCTATTTCTTTTGCTTCTACCCACATGACTATTCAGTATTTCTTCTATCTTTTCCTTCTCTGAAATAGATGCTGTAATTTTCAACTATTCATTTATCGACCCCTCCTCTATATCACCTTCATCATACTTTTTCAAATTAGAAATGTTAAACATGGGAGAAATGTTTATTCCACTAGGCAACTCTACCTCATAAGCATTTCCTAAATCATGCTTCTTTAGGATCTTGCATGGTCCAAACTTCTTCATCTTTAACTTGTATGTACCAACTAGAAATCTTTCCTTTCACAAATGAACCATGACTTCATCTCCTACCTAGAATTCCTTATACCTCCTTTTATGATATCTCTAAACCTTATATTGTGAGTTCATCTTATTGATATGTTTCTTCACCTCTTCATGCACATTCTTGAGGTGCTCACCAAAATCTTCAGCCTCAACACTACTCTTCTCCCCCTTATCCATTTTTCACAATTCAAAAGCAGTCTTGGACTACTCCCATATACAATATGGAATGGTGATTTACCAGTGCTCCTATTGACAAAATTTTTGTAAGAAAATTATGCCTATGGTAAAATTAAATCCCATCCCTTTAGTTTATCTCCTACTAAGCATCATAGTAGGTCGCCCAAACTCCTAATCTCCATCTTTGTTTATCCATCAATCTATGGATGGTGTACAAAACTAAACTTCAAATCTATCATCAAATTCTTCCATAATGTCCTCTAGAAATAACCAATAAATTTGGTATCTCTATCTGAAATGATACTCTTTGGTAGACCATTTAGTCTCACCAACTCTCTAAAACACAAATTTGTGACATGAACAACATCACTAGTCTTGTGAAATAGGATGAAGTGTTCCATCTTTGAAAATAAAACCACCACCAAAAAAATGGAATCATGCCCTCTTTGTGTCCTTGGAAAGCCAAGAACAAAATCCATGCTAATATCCTCCCATGGTCTCTTAGGTATAGGTAATGACTGATATAATCTAGTATTCTAACTTGTTCCTTTTTCCATCTAACATAATTTGAAATTTTGTACAAACTTCTTCACATCTTGTTGTAATTGTGGCCAATAATAATTCTCATTGACAAAAGCAATGGTCTTATTTCGACCAAAATGTCTAGTCAATCCTCCACTATGCTTCTCCTTGATTAGATTACCTCTCATAGAACTCCTTGGAATGCACAATTGGATACCTCTAAACAACATCCCATCTTGGATTAAGTAATCCAACCATCTCATCCTATCCAATGTAACAGGTTCCAAACAAGCTTTCCAAGTTTCTACAAAGTTTGGATCTTCAAGATACAAAATCTTTAGTTCATTGAACCCAACAACCTCTATATTCATATCTATCAACAAAGTTTTCCTTCTACTCAAGGCATCTGCAACTTTGTTTGACCTTCCACTCCTGTTCTTCAAAAAAAATTTAGAACTATGCAAAAAATCAACCCATTTTAAGTGCTTTTGATTCAACTTTGCTTGACTATTAAGATACTGCAAGGCCTAGTGATTAGTATATAAAAAAAATATTTTGCCAACAAATAGTGTTTCTATTTCTTTAAAGCCTGAACTACAACATAAAACTCTTACTCATAGAAAAAATATTTCTTCTTAGCATAATTTAACTTCTCACTAAAATAGGCAATCATCTTACCATCTTGACTCAAAACCGCTCCTATGGTAGTGCCACTAGCATAACAATCTACCTAAAAGACCTTTTTGAAATTTGGAAGGGCCAAAATAGGTTGCTTTGTAACTTTATTCTTCAACATATCAAATCTCTTTCCTTCTCCTATAGTCCACTTAAACTATTTTCTATCTCTTCTCATTACTTCAATTAGAGGTGAACAAATACTAAAATTCTTAATAAACATTATGTAAAAACTTATTAGACCATGAAATGATCTTACCTCTATAACACTCCTCGGGGTAGGCCATTCAATGATAGCTCTCACCTTCTCTAGGTCCATTTTAAGACCCTCTGTTGAGACAACAAATCCCAGATACACAAATTCTCTCTTCACAAAGATACATTTCTTTAAATTAATCAACTTCTCCTCCCTTAGCTTCTCAAAAACCTTTCTTGTATGCATCAAATTCTCTACCAATGTATTGCTAAAAATTAAAATGTCATCCAAATAAAAAAATGAAAAATTTACCCAAAAACACTATTAGTACATCATTCATGAGCCACATGAAGGTGTTTGGTGCATTGGTTAGCTCAAAGGGCATGACTAACCACTTATACAAGCCATCTTAGGTCTTGAATGTTGTCCTCCATTCATCTCCTTCTCTAATATGAATCTAGTGATAGACACTCTTCAGATCTATCTTTATGAAGTACTCAGCTCCACTCAAAAAATCCATGATGTCATCCATCCTTGGCAAGGGAAATTTATACTTTATGGTGATCTTATTGATGTCTTTGGAATCTATACACATCCTCCATTCCCCATCCTTCTTTGGTTCTAGTACTATAGGTACTATACATGGACTCAAACTCTCTTTAATCAATCCCTTCCACAACAACTCTTGCACTTGTCTGTTCAACTCTTCACTCTCTGTTGGAGTCATACGATGAGCTACCTTATTTGGAAAACTGGCTCTAGGAATCAAATCCATCTGATGACTAATCTTTCTTATTGGATGAAAACCTTTAGATACATTATCAAAAATAATAGCTTGAAACTCATTCAACAATCTAAAACCTCAACAGGTGCCTTAGTAGTATATTTTTTATCAACTCTAGGGATCAATGCAAAACACATATGCACATGTGTCATACCTTCTAGGAACTTTCTTTCATCAACCAAAAAAATTCTTGCATTACTACATACCTTTCCCTCTACATTTTTCATTGGCTTCAAATTATGAGGAACCCCATCCTTTGTCAAAGAATAGGTGTTGGCATGTCCATCATGTATTTCTCATTGATCAAACTGCCATGGTCTACCTAAGAACATATGACAAACATCCATAGGAATAATATCACACAACACCTCATCTTGATAATTTCCAATCTTGAACTTTACCAGACATTGTTCATTTACCAAGGCTTTATTCTATAACCAAGAAATCTAGTATGGGTTCAGCTTCTCTCCAACCACAACTTACTAACCATTTCTTTTGAAACAAGGTTATTAGTACTACCTCAATCAATAATAATGTTGCAAACCTTACCTTCACAGTTACATCTTGTGTGAAACAAATTCTTCCTTTGATTTGGCTCATTCTCCTCATTTAGCAAGGCTTTTCTAGTAACAAGAACCTCTCCTCTTTCTGTATCCTTAGAATGTGAAGACTCAACATCTTCACCAACATGTATAACTTGTGCATTACCCTCAGGTCTTCTATTTTTCCTTCCTTGATGTTGAGGCAACTCATAGGCTCTATTTTCTTCTCTACACTAGAAATAGGTTCCATAGAAGCCTCCTCTTCTTGGTCCTCATCTAGATCTTCCCCTTCCTATTTGGTCTCCATTATTCTGATCATGAGGATGATAGGTTTTATCTCTTTTTGGTTTTGACCACTATTGGAGCCTTCACCCTTCTTTTGATCTTCATTTCAACCTTCATATGACCATCCATTGGTCTTTCCTCCACAATCTCCACCTTGTTGTTTCTTCTCAAACCTCTTGCTCAATCATTCTTCAACCTGTAGAGAAAAATGATAAGCATCCTCAATGGTGATTGTTCTTACTAGTTCCAATTCTTCCTCTATGTGTGGCTTCAACCCATTAATATAACGAGAAACTTTCTTTTTATTCACCTCAAAATGTCCTATCTGAATCAGGACCTTGTGAAATTCCTCTATGTATTCTTTCACCATCCTTGTCCCTTGACTCAAGCTTTGTGTATATGAAAAATTTAAATAAAATAAAGATTATTAAATAATAACATGCATTACCTAATCTAAATCTTCAATACCTCAAATAGATGCAATGATGGTTGAATTATTCAATTTATTTGATATGTTGGTTGCTCAATTTAGCAGCATAACATTGAGATGGAGATGATAGATAGAAATGGATGAATGATTCAAGAATTATTTTGGAAGTATAATGATACTTGAAGAATCAACCCCCAAAATGGCTTATGAGAGGGTTGATTTATAGACAAGGTCTAATTTGGATTGATGGTTGATATTGGATGTCAATAAGATGCCTTAATCAATGGCCAGGATTGAAATTTGTAGTATGAAATAGGGTTAGGGAAAAATTAGGGCATTGATAAGGATTAATGGTCAAGATCGAATTATAAGATAATTCAATCAAGGGTGGAAAATGAATGAGACAAGAGAAGATAAGAATGGCACAAATTATGAGGTTGGCATAGAAAAAGAGGTTGTTGGAGAAAATCAAATAATTATAAAATTATTTAATTTGGGAGGGGAGGTGAATAATTAAATAATAAAAGCATTATTTAATTATAAAATACATATGACATGTTGACTTTTAAATTAAATACTAATTTAATTCAAAAGTGGATGAAAATGACAAATTAGTAAATAATTAAATAAATAAAATTTATTTAATTACAGAAGAAAAGGATAATGAATAATTAAATAATTGAAATAATTATTTTACCATAGTAGAAAAATGACAATAATTAAATAACTAATCATTTATTTAATTGTAGAAATGAAGGCGACAATTAGTGATGTAATTAAATAAACAATTTTTTTTTAATTAATCAAGGGAAGAATAAAGGAAAAAATGAATTAATTAAAGAATTAAGAATTATTTAATTAATAGAGGAATATTACCTTAAAAGATAATTAAATAATTAAAATTATTTAATTATGCAATTAGAAGGAGGAATTGATATGAAAAGGTGGGTTCATAGGTGAAGGAAAAATTTCAATGTCTACATTTTTCCCTTCTTTGAGATGATGTTCAAGATGATGAGCTTTGTATCAAGTAACATCATTTCAAAGAAGCTAAGGTATGGATAGAGGAAAATGGATAATGATAGAAAGACAAGATGATGAAAAAATAAGAGTTGGATGATGATGATATAAGAATAGGATGATGATGGGATGATGATGCCCCCTTGAGAGGTTAGGCAGGTTGGACAAACACGGGTATGCTCTCAAAATGAAATGATAACGAGGGACAAGATGAATGATGCAAGATATGAAATGGATGAAGTAGATGAATGAAACATTATGCTACAAGAAAGAGAATAACCATGATGTTTGATGTAACACTAGACATGATGCACCAAGGTATAAGGACCAAGGTGATGATGTGTCTCATGCACCAGCATAATACAACCTTGTCTAGATACAAGAAATTAATATTAGTTGGGAGTAATTCATATAAGAAATCAAGCAAGCATGCACAAATGATACAAAAAAAAACAAGGTATTGCCCCTGTCAAGCTGTAAACCAATGATTAATTGATTAATTGATTTTGATTGATAGTGTTGTCATTGTGGGGAATGAAATATCCCTAGATCAACACAAGGGTGACTAATTAATTGATTGATTGACTTTGATTGATTGGGTTTACAACAAGATTAGGATCAAGACCAAAGGATGTGATTAGATTATTTGGAAAGATTGGTTGACTTGATTGGTATGGATTAAGGATTAACTTGCATTTGGATTATTGCTTGGATTGATTTGATTGATTTATGATATGATGAAGTGGTTTGGAATTATATGATGATTTTATTGGATGATAGGATGATATGAATTGAATAGAAGAATTGATGTGACTGGATTGTTTTAGGTTGGAGTGATTCAATTAGAGGATTGATTGATTGATAATTTGAAGATTGATTTGAAGGAGTTGAATTGATGCATTGAATTGTTTTGAAAAAAATATTAGAAGAAGTGATTTGGTTTGATTTTATTTCTTGGATTTTTGTTGGCTATTTGATTTTTTGTCTTTTTTAGGACCATTTTCCATTTTTTTGTATTTTTTGAAATGTTTTGATTATTTTTTGGTTGTTGAAATATTTTTATTTATTTTTGAAATGTTTTGAGGTGTCAATGGATGAAAATTTGGGTAGCCTTTGTGATAGATACCAATGACAAAGGAAAACCAAGTCTAGGTGCAAGGATATAGATGAGATTGATGGATGGAAGTGTGAGTGATAGGATAAGAGATAAAAGGCTCATGATAGATGGATGGATGGAATGGATGTACACATCATAAGAGAGAAAGGATGTGATCTCCAAAGAATATGTCGCATAGGAATAACATGCCCCATTCTAGGTACAAGACTTAGGATTTTTCTAGACAAAGCATATGACAATAGGATAATGGTATGATTGGTTAGAAAGATGAGGGATGCCAATAAATACCCATAACATGTTTCAACATTTTCCCCCTATATCTTCATCATGATCAAAAGGAGGAAGGGAGGATGAAAAAACTCAAACATGATAGGTAGGTATGATGGCTAAAGATGGTAGGATTCCAAGATAGAATTATATAATATGAAAACGATAAGCTGGATAGATAAGGCATTGTGCCCCCAAGTGTAAGTGGCATAGAAGATCAACTTACACATGATTCCTATTTTCTAGGTTTCCATCATGGTGCTTACCCAAGGGCACCTGTTTATCAGGTTTTCACCATTGGACTAAGGGATTTTTCTTTACCTTTTTTTTTTTTCTTTTCTTTTTTGTTTTTGTTTTTTTTTTTTACTTTTTTGAATTTTTTGACATTTTTGACTTTTTTGAATAGAAGAGGTGGAATATGGATGAGAGGGTCTCAAGCATCTAGTTCCATGATAGGTGATAGTCCCATTAGACATGGATTCCATTGTATGGGCCATGCCAAATGTCATTATGCTCGTAGATGTTGGTAAGGGATGACATGAAAGGGACATGGAATAGGTAGATGATGGATTATGATGTGGATTATGGAGGAAAATAGTGGATTATGATCCATATTATGTAGGGAAGATGATAGGGATTATATGGGACTTATACAAAAGATGAAAGGGGAGGCTTAGCCAAATGCATGGACCATAGGAAGGTGGTGGAGGGGATATATAGGATAATGAGTGAAGGGTGGGGATATGGAGGTATGTGGAATTTTTGTGAAATGGAAGGGAACCGTGACCAATGGCTGCACACACTATGATTAAAATTGAAGATTTTGATGTGGACAGGGTGTAGGAAGCAATGGAGATTTTTACTTAGGAGATGGGTGATGAAGTGCTTTAGGTACCCACTTAGAATTTGTATTTTTATTATTTTTGTTTTTCTTGTGGGATTTTTGGAATTTTTGAATGAAGTGAGAATTTTGGATGAAAGGTGATGGTTGGGATTTTTATGATGATGATGCCTCATTGGAATTTCTTTCCTTTTTCTTAGGGACCCAAACCAATTTAGTTTTGTCCTTTACTTTGGAGGTATGGGCTTATATAACTTTTGGGATGTATTTTACTTTGACTTTTTGTATTGATGTCCTAAGGCATGAGGACCCTTAGGATTTTTTACTTTATAGGTAGAGGCGTTGAAATTTTTTCTTTTGAATCCCATGGGTATGGTGGAATGAGTGGAAGCTTCATGTTTATAGAATGTGTGCATTACTTAGTCATGATTAGGATTTTTAAAAGAGTTATGGATGGGTGGATAAGGGGATTGTTTAATAGAGATATTAGGTGTTGGGAGTAATGGAGGTAGATTAGATGGAGGGATATTAGGAGTTGGAAGCAATGGTGGAGGGTGTATGGTCACATGCTTTTGAAATTTGTAGGATGACAGAGGGGGGATGACAACACATGTTTTAGGGATATGATAAGCTTTATGATGGAAAGAGGTGGAATTAGGATGGATGGAGGACATACCAAAATCTTGAGATTTGTGTCCTTGGGGTATATATCCAAGGACATAAGAGTATGAAGGGAATTTGACATGGATGGGCTCCAAAATACCATGTTCATGAAGTTCTAAGCCTTTACCTTGGTGGTTCATGTTTTGGAGTATGCAATGGAAAATGGGACTAGGTGTAGGTGGAACACTAAACACGAATTCCTTATTGGATGGAGAAAATGAAGCAAGGGAAGATAATGGTTATTTTTGTTCTAAGGAGGAACATTCATGAATGAAGGCAGAAAGACGAATAGGATATGATGAAGTACTTGCAATGAGGTCAATAGTAGGTGATGGCGGATCATTAGGATCTTGATTAGCATTGTGTTCACTTAGATCCAAGGTATTTTTTTGATCCTCTATGTGTGCTTGGGAGGCATGTGTTTCATCAAGGGAAGTGGACATTGATGGATCATGGATAGGACTAGGTGAAGGTGTATTTGGAATATATTGGTCATGGATGGGTATAGGATCAATTTTCTCATGGATAGGCTCTTCATCATTATGGATATCATCTTGATCATAGAAAATATATGAGCTATAGATAGGTTGGATGAAAGTGATTTGATCTTGACTAGGACTAGGGCTTGATGTTTCCACATGCTTGGGTTGCTTGTATGGAAGTGGAAGGGGATGAATCTTGAATAGAATAGACATGTTATAGATGGTCAAAAACATGGAGACATGATGGAAGTTGACTTGGGCTCAATGGGGAGACTCTTGAATAGGCTCAAGGGGGAGACTACATGAAGGGGTTGTAAGAATTTGCATGGTGTTTGAAGACTCTTTGGTAGGTTCAAACATATGAGTTGGATGAAATGGTGATGTTTGATTCCTTGCTAGTAGTCCTTGGGTCACATCCTTTGTAGGTGGATGGGTGGATTTGGGTAATGCTATAGGTTTACTTTTGAATTTTTTGAATTTAGGGCATAGAGTTGATGGAGGATTAGATTATGGTGGGGGTAATGAAGAGTTTGATTGGTTAGAAGGTGTAGAGGCCAATGAATTAGGACTAGGACATGGTGGCATAGGGATAGGAATTTCATTGGATGGTGGTATGATAAAGTTATAGGGTTCATGAACTAGATTGGTGTTCCTCTTGTCAAAGGTGGTATTAAGATGTAAAGAATTTTGATCTTGTTGTGAAGGTGGACTTAGGATTCTATGTTCTTATTGTGATATGGGTGGATATGTTGATGTGACATTGACATGATAGGTAGGTGGGTTAGGTTTGCATGATGATGAAGGTGACACATAGGATTTTGGTTCAATGTGTTGAGGTTGTAATGGTTTTTGGACTTGTTGTGGTATGATTTGTTATGATAATGATGGAAGGGTTGCATAGGATTATGGTTGTTGAGATGTGGATCGATATGGATAAGGGTTGACATTAGAAGAGGTGTGATAGGTTGACTAAGGTGTAAAATGATATGTGGATGGATGAGGTTGATATGATGATATAAGTGACACATAGGATTTATGTGAAATTTGTTGATGTGGTGATTGAACTTGATGTTGTGCTTGTTGGATTTCACAAGTGTCCTTGAGGTATTGGGCTTGTGCTATGAGTTGTTACATTTTAGGTGATTGGTTTGTTTGATTTTTTTGGATCATGTCATTGAATCCTTCAATGGTTTGTTGGTTTAAAGGTGATTGGCTTGTTTGAGCTTCATGAAGTATGTGAACGAGATTTTTTGCTATGTCTTCTAATGTTTTCATGGTGTAAAATGATGTTGATTGGATTAAAGAGATGATGATGATGATTAGGATATGATGTGGAATGACAAGATTGGATGATTTGGATGATGTGGAAAGTGTTTATTGGAAGTTTGACTTCGGAAATATCAAACGCAAGATCTCACATGTAAATGCATGAACACACACACCAAACACAATGATAAATTTTTCTTTCAAGATTAAATGTTATGATTAAGCAAACACTTCAATACACAACAACAAGCCTAATGCTAGTCAATAGGATATGGCCAATTAGGTCTTGAGCTAGGATGCACAAGGTTAACTAGGGATGATTTGAAAGAAAAATCCCATCACACAGTTGGGAGAAAGGGGTAGCCCACCTTTCACCTTCACTTCTTAGAGGTATAACATTCTTTGGGGCTTAGCCAAGAGTAATAAGATTTCAACTCCCAAAGAGGTGTGTCTTTGGATTCACACCTTGATTGAGGTCGTCCCTTGGAGGGTTGTGTACTTCAAGCATGCCTCCTAAGAAGGGTATGAAAATAGTGAACCAAGTGAGGTGTTTTGGAGGACACACACACTTGATTCACCTCATAGTTGTTAATTTCCCTTTATAAAATCAAAATTTGTGTAATAGAAAATGGAAACACTTTTTATTTTTAACCCAAAGCTAAAATGTCTGATGGAATACGATGATTCCTTTTAAGCCCAATTTCAAAGTGTGATTGCAAACAAGATGTTCATTTTAAGCCCCAAATTGAAGTGTGTTGAGAAGCAATGATTAAAGATGAAAGATGAAATGTGTCCACCTAGACTTTCTTTATCTCCAAAATTTTTGTCCACTTGATCCAATTTGTCCTTTGAAGTGTTTTATTTTTATTTTTTGCACATTCACAAAACCAACAACAAAGCCAAAACCCTAACAAGATAATTGATCACTAATATTAGAGGGTTAGCTACTCAAGACAAATATGAGTTTTAGAAATATTTTTTGCATCAAAAATAAAAACACGAATAGTAGACCCCTATTGAAATTAATAGAGCTTTCCAAAAATGTAAAGAGATCCAAAAAAATTGTTGCTTTGCATCCAAAACTTTTTTTTATGAAAAATCATTAAAAAAATATAAAAAATTTGAAACATGTCCAAAAATTCTAATTTTTGGATTGAAGGCGCCAGACATTATCCCAAATCTACTAAAAAAAATTGTGAAAATATCTACAACCGTTTGTGAGATATGAGAAAATCTTTATAAAACACAAATTTTAAAAGATTTGTTTTTTGTCTAATTATTTTTCATCCAACTTAAAAACATAAGGAATAGACCCCTTTTGAAATTCAAAGAGATTTCCATAAATATAAAGAAATCTAAAAAATTCTCTAATTTTCTCTCAAAATTTGATTTTTCATGAAAAATAACAAAAAAATAATTAAAACTTAAAAAAGATCCAAAAACTCCAATTTTCAGACTGGAAGCTCTTGATATTATCCCCAACCTCCAAAAAACTTTTGTGAGAAAATAAAGAGTCATTTGAAAGATATGGTCAAATCTTTCCATATCGATCCACATCTCAATAACCATAAGGATCCAAAAAGTTAACAAAACTTGCAACAAAAAGGATCCAACTCCAAAATTCCTCAAATTTTGTCAAAATATTGAGCCAAAAATTAGTTAGGGGGTTTATGTCAGGTTCACCAAAATGTATATGAAAAAATTGGATAAAATATAAATGATAAAACAATAACATGCATTACCTAATCCAAATCTCTAATACCTCAAATAGACGCAATGATGGATGAATTATTCAATTGATTTGATATGTTAGTTGCTCAATTAAGTAGCATAACATTGAGATGCAGATGATAGATGAATGATGATAGATAGAAACAAATGAATGAGTAAAGAATGATTTTGGTAGCATAAGGATACTTGAAGAATCAACCCCCCAAATGGATTATGAGAGGGTTTATTTATAGATAAGGTCTGATTTTGGATTGATGGTTGAGATTGGATTTCAATAAGATGTCTTAATCAATGGCCAAGATTGAAAGTTGTAGTATGAAATAGGGTTAGGGAAAAATTAGGGCAATGATAAGGATTAATGGTCAAGATCGAATTATAAGATAATTCAATCAAGGGTGGAAAATGAATGAGATAGGAGAAGATAAGAATGAAATGTATAATGAGGTTGGCACAGAAAAAGAGGTTGTTGGAGAAAATTAAATAATTATAAAATTATTTAATTTGGGAGGGAAGGTGAATAATTAAATAATAAAAGCATTATTTAATTATAAAATACATGTGACATGTTGACTTTTAAATTAAATAATAATTTAATTCAAAAGTGGATGGGAATGACAAATTAGTAAATAATTAAATAAATAAAATTTATTTAATTACAAAAAAAGAGGATAATGAATAATTAAATAATTGAAATAATTATTTAATTATAGTAGAAAACTGACAATAATTAAACAAATAAGCATTTATCTAATTATAGAAAGGAAAGGGCTAATTAATGATGTAATCAAATAAACAAAATTAATTTAATTAATCAAGGGAAGAATAAAGGAAAAAATGAATTAATTAAATAATTAAGAATTGTTTAATTAATAGAGGAATATGACCTTAAAAGATAATTAAATAATTAAAATTATTTAATTGTGTAAGTAGAAGGAGGAATTGATATGAAAATGTGGGTCCATAGGTGAAGGACAATTTTTAGTGTCTACACTTTACATCTTCATGAGGAGGTCTTCAATTCAAAATCAACTGGAATAAATTTTTTCTTCAATTTTGACACAATTTTGTCCCATCTGGAAATTATATCATCCCCTTGTCTTCCTTTTTCTAACTGGACCTCTTTCCACCATATAATAGCATGACCTTTCAATTTTTTCTTTGCAAACCTCACTCTATGAGGATCTTCAATCTCCTCAAACTCAAAAATTCCTCCATGTCATTGATCCAATCAATCAATTCTTTAGGATTAAGATTTCCACTAAAAGTTGAAAACTCCATTTTAGGTCTCTTCCCAATGCTTTAAATCACTCACAACAATATTATTTCTCTAGGATCCATTGGGTCATGCTCTTCTTCTTCCATTTCCTCTTTTTTTTCTTCACTATCATCTCTATCTTGTTGCACATTTCTTCTTTGAACCTCTTGTTGCAAGATTTCTAATTTCCTTCTAAGGGCTCTAATTTCATCTCTAGGTGGATCTCTTCCTCCACCACCTTCGCCTCTACCTCTTCCATACTGGGAAATTCTTGGGAGCATCTTGAACTCAACCCACACTCACAAGTCTTGTCGTAACTTCCTCACATTCAATGCTTTGTTGTAGGCTCAGGAACTCCTACTTTGATACCACTTGATGAGGGCCACACCTTCCAAAACCCACAAAAATAACAATAGATACCAACACAAAATATGTGAGACAAAAAAATGATTCACTTTCAATTATTTTCATAAAATGAAATTATAGATTCCAAGCTTACATGTTATAGGCTCATGGGCTTGATTTATTACAACAAAATCAACTCTAAAAAGAAATCTACTATTTAAATCCACAATATGCACTATCAGATCCACCTTCTACAAACCCCACTTATCCCTTTTTATTTTCCCCATTAATCACCCTAGAATGTTCTAGAAATTTCAAATTTCCCCTTTTTGTTTTGGTGCCACAAGTCCCGCCATTCGATTTCTAGCCTAGGAAGAAATTTTTATGAAATTCAGTTTTTAGAGGACCAACTTTGTGGTGCCATAACTTTTGATCTGAGTGTCCAATTTTCTATTATTGCATATTGTTGGAAAGCTCTCAATGAGATCTACAACATGCAAACCGATCATAGGTTGGCTTGGCCACCTTTTGTGCTATTTCTGAGCCTCTAAAGTTTTATATCTGAATTTGAAACTACATTGGAGAAATTTCTTGGAATGGAAACTTTAATTTCTCCCAAACCATGTAGCATATTGAGGTGATTCTTTCATGACTAGAAATATTTTTCAGCTCTACTCCTTGAGGTAAATTTACATGTCCATACAAGCTTGTTTAGGCCAAATTACTAAAAATAGTGAGTGCCCATTTTCACTATTTTTGATGCTTGATGGTATTATACCCCAATAGTGCCATCATGAGACTCAAAAGAACTAAAGAAATCATTTTCTTGGGTGATATAAGATTTCCCTACACTATTGGATGCTCCTACATTAAACACCTAGGTTAATTGGAAAAGTGACCCTATCACTTCTCAAGAGTTAGAGGGAAACCAAGATGGTTAATCTCAGCCTCAGATAACCATGATAAATCTTCAGCAGGCCTTCCTCTCCATTTCACCAAGTATTCTATATATTGCCTATTTCTTGTGCTTCTACCCACACGGCTATCCAAGGTTTCTTCTATCTCTTCCTTCTCTTAAGTAGGTGCTAGAATTTTTAGCTATTCATTTATCCACCCCTACTCTATATCGCCTTCATGACACTTTGTCAAATTAGCAATGTTAAACATGGAAGAAATGTTTATTCCACTAGGAAATTCTACCTCATAAGCATTTCTTGAAGCATGCTTCTTCAGGACCTTGCATGGTCCAAACTTCTTCACCTTTAGCTTCTTGTATAAACCAACTAGAAACATTTCCTTTCACAAATGAACCATGACTTCATCTCCTACTTGGAACTCCTTATACCTCCTTATTTGATCTGCCCGAGCCTTATATTATGAGTTCATCTTATTGATATGTTTCTTCACCTCTTCGCACACACTCTTGAGGTGCTCAACAAAATCTTAAGCCTTAGCACTACTCTTCTCCCCCTTATCCATCTTTCTTAGTTCAGAAGTGGTTCTTGGACTACTTTGATATATAATTTGGAATGTTGATTTAGCAATGCTCCTATTGACAAAATTGTTCTAAGAAAATTATGCCTATGGTAAAATTAAATCCCATCCCTTTGGTTTATCTCCTACTAAGAATCTTAGCAGGTTTCCCAAACTCCTATTCACCACCTCTATTAGTCTATTAGTCTATGGATGGTGTGCAAAACTAAAATTCAAAATTTTCTTCAACTTCTTCCATAATTTCCTCTAGAAATAACCAACAAATTTGGTCTCTCTATCTAAAATGATACTCTTTGGTAGACCATGTAGTCTCACCACCTCTCTGAAAAACAACTCTACAACATGAACAACATCACTATTCTTGTGACACAGGATGAAATGTGCCATCTTTGAAAATCTATCCACCACCAGAAATATGGAATCATGCCCTCTTTGTGTCCTTGGAAAGCCAAGAACAAAATCCATGCTAATATCCTTGTATAGCCACTCAGGTAGAGGTAATTGCTGATACAATCTAGTATTCTAACTTGTTCATTTCACCATCTGACATACTCTACAACTTTGTACAAACTTCTTCACATCTTGTTGTAATTGTGGCAAATAATAATTCTCATTGATATGAGCAATGGTCTTATCTCAACCAAAATGTCTAGCCAATTCTCCAGTATGCTTCTCCTTGATTAGATTCCCTCTCAAAGAACTCCTTAGAATGCATAATTTTCTTCCTCTAAATAACATCCCATCTTGGATTAAGAAATCCAACCATCTCATCCTATCCAATGTAACAAGTTCAAAAAAAGCTTTCCAAGCTTCTGCAAAGTCTAGATCTTTAGGATACAAATTCTTGAGTTCATTGGACCTAACAACCTCTATATTCATTTCTATCAACAAATTTTTCCTTCCACTCAAGGCATCTGTAACTTTGTTTGACCTTCCACTCTTGTGCTTCACAACAAAAATATAACTCTGCAAAAACTCAACCTATTTTAAGCGCCTTTGATTCAAGTTCCCTTGACTATTGAGATACCGCAAGGCCTGATGATTAGTATATAAAACAAATTCTTTTGGAAACAAATATTTTCTCCATTTCTTTAAAGACTAAACTATATCATAAAACTCTTGATCATAAACATAATATTTCTTCTTAGAATCATTTAACTTCTCACTAAAATAGGCAACAAGCTTACCTTTTTACTCAAAACCGCTCCTATGGTAGTGCCACTAGCATCACAATCTACTTCAAAGACCTTATTGAAATTTGGAAGGGCCAAAATAGGTTGCTCTATAACATTCTTCTTAAACATATCAAAACTCCTAGATACTCCTATATTCCACTTAAACTCTTTTGTATCTCCTCTCATTGCTTTAGTTAGAGGTGCACAAATACTACTAAAATTATTGATAAACTTTCTGTAAAAACTTGCTAGACCATGAAAAGATCTTACCTATGTAACATTGCTCAGGGTAGGCCATTCAATGAGAGCTCTCACCTTTTTTGGATCCATTTTAAGACCCTCTACTAAGACAACGAATCCCAAATGCACCTATTCTCTCATCACAAAGCTACATTTCTTCAAATTAATTAGTAGCTTCTCCTCCCTTAGCTTCTCAAAAACATTTTTGATATGCATCAAATTCTCCTCAAATTTCTTGCTAAAAATTTCAATTTCATCTAAATAAATAATGACAAATTTACCCAAAAACTCTTTTAGTACCTCATTCATGAATTGGATGAAGGTGCTCAGTGTATTGGTTAGCCCAAAGGGCATGACTAACTACTCGTACAAGCCCTCTTTGGTCTTGAATGTTGTCTTCCATTCATCTCCTTCTCTAATCTAAGTCTAGTGATATCCACTTTTCAGATCTATCTTTGTGAAGTACTCAGCTCCACTCAAACAATCCATGATGGCATCCATCCTTGGCAAGGGAAAGCTATACTTGATGGTGATCTTATTGATGGCTTTGGAATCTATACAGATCCTCCATTCTCCATCCTTCTTTGGTGCTAGTACTATAGGTACTACACATGGACTCAAACTCTCTCTAATCAATCCCTTCCGTAACAACTCTTGCACTTGTCTATTCAACTCTTCACTCTCTGTTGGAGTCATACAATGAGCTGGCTTATTTGGAAAACTAGCTCTAGGAATCAGGTCCATCTAATGACTAATATTTCTTGGAGGAAAACCACTAGGTACATTATCAAAAATAATAGCTTGAAATTCATTCAAAAAATATGAAACCTCTACAGGTACCTCAATAGTATCTTCTTTATCAACTCTAGGGATGAATACAAAAACACATATGCTCATACTTCATACCTTCTAGGATCTTTCTTCCATCAACCAAACAAATTATTGCATTACTGTAAACCTTTTCCTCTACCTCTTTCAAGGGATTCAACTTATGATGAACTCCATCCTTTTTCAAAGAATAGGTGTTGGCATGTCTATTATGTATTGCTCGTTGATCAAACTACCACATTCTACCTAACAACATATGAAAAAACACCCATAGGCATAGTATCACACAACACCTCATCATGATAATTTCCAATCTTGAACTTTACCAAATATTTTTCATTTACCAAGGCTTTATAGTCCTTTTGTAACCAAGCAATTCGGTATGGGTTTAGATGCCTTCTTCTCTCCAACCACAAATTACTAACCATTTCTTCTAAAAGTATGTTATCAGTACTACCTCCATCAATAATAACATTACAAATCTTACCTTCACACTTACATTTGGTGCGAAACAAATTCTTCCTTTGAGTTGGCTCATTCTCCTCATTCTACAAGGCTTTTCTAGTAGCAATAGCATCTCCTCTTTCTGCATCCTCAAAATGTGAAGACTCAACATCTTCACCAACATGTGCAACTCATGCATTACCCTCAAGTCTTCTATTTTTCCTTCCTTGATGTTGAGGAAACTCATAGGCTCTATGTCCTTCTTCTCCACATTGGAAACAAGTTCTAAAAAAGCCTCCTCTACCTGATCCTCATCTAGATCTTCCCCTTCCTCTTTGGTCTCCATTATTTTGATCACAAGGATGGTAGGCATTATCTCCTTTCTGGTTCTAGCTGCTACTGGAGCCTTCACCCTTCTTTTGTTCTTCATTTCCACCTCCATATGATCATCCACCAGTCTTTCCTTTATTTCTCCCACCTCATTCTTTGTTCGCAAACCTCTTGTTCAATCATTCTTCAACCTTTAGAGAAAACTAATAAGCATCCTCAATGGTGTTCATTCTTACTAGTGCCAATTCTTCATGAATGGTTGGCTTCAATTGATTAATATAACGATAAAATTTCTCTTTATTTTCCTCAGAATGCCCTATATGAATTAGGAACTTCTGAAATTCCTTTATATATTCTTTAACCGTCCTTGTCCCTTGCCTCAAGCTATGTATCTTCATGAGGAGCTCCAATTCGTAATCAATTAGAATAATTTTTTTCTTAAATTTTGACACCATTTTATTCCATCTAGAAATTTTATCTTTCCCTTGTCTACCTCTTTCTAACTAGACCTTTTTCCAACATATACTAGCATGACCTTTCAATTTTGTCTTTGTAAACCTCACTGTATGAGGATCTTCAATCTCCTCAAACTCAAAAAATTCCTCCATGTCATTGGTCTAATCAATCAATTCTTCAGGATTAAGATTTCCGCTAAAAGTTGAAACCTCCATTTTAAGTCTCTTCCCAATGCTTGAGATCACTCACATCAATCTTCTTTCTCTAGGATCCATTGGATCCTACTCTTCCTCTTCCATTTCCTCTTTTGTGTCATCTTCACTATCATCTTTGTCTTGTTGCACATCTCTTCTTCAAACCTCTTGTTACAAGGTTTCTAATTGCCTTCTAAGGGATCTAATTTCATCTCTAGATGGATCTCTTCCTCCACCACATTGGCCTCTACCTCTACGATACTAGGAAAGTCTTGGGGGAATTTTAAACTTAACCCACACTCACAAGTCCTATTGTAACTGCCTCACATTTGGTGCTTTGTTGTAGGCTCAAGAACTCCTACTCGGATACCACTTGATGAGGGCCACACTACCTAGAACCCATAAAAATGATAACAATAGATACCAACACAAAATATGCGAGATATAAAAATGATTCACTTTCAATTATTTTCAAAAAATGAAATTACAAATTCAAAGGTTACATGTGCTATAGCCTCATGGGCTTGATTTATTACAACAAAATCAACTCTAAGAAAAAAATCTACTATTTAGAGGCACAATTTGCACTATCAGGGCCACCTTCTACAAACCCCATTTATCCCTTTTTATTTTTCCCAATAACTACCATAAAATGTTCTATAAAGTTCAAAAGTTTCCTTTTTGTTTTGGTTCCAAAAGTCTCGCCATTCGATTTTTTGCCTATGAAGAATTTTTTATGAAATTCACCTTTTAGAGGACCAACTTCGCAGGGCCATAACTTTTGATCTGGGTTTTTGATTTGCTATTATTGCATATCATTGGAAATCTCTCGATGATTGCTACAACACATGAACCCACTATAGGTTAGTTCAGTCACCTTTTGTTTTGTTTTAGGGCCTCTAAAGTTTTATATCTGAACTTGAAGCTGTATTGGAGAAATTTCTCAAGATGAAAACTTTAATTTCTCCCAAACTGTGCAAGGTATTGAGGTGATTCTTTCATGACTAGAAATTTTTTTCAGCTCTACTCGTTGGGGTAACTTTTCACATCCATATGAGCCCGTTTAGGTTGAATTACTAAAAACCATTTTTCGTTATTTTTTATGCCTTATGGTCTTATACCCCTTAAGTGCCATCATGAGACTCAAAACAACTAAAGAAAATAAAGAAAACATTTTTTTGGGTGATGCAATATTTCCCTGCATTGTTGGATGCTCCTACATGAGAATAACTCTAATTTATGCCCTATAATATAATAATTTCTACACATAAATTATATTCCTTCATATTCTAATATTTGATTCCAAACCTTGGAGCTATTTTTTATTTTAACCTCAATAGGTTGGGGATGAGCTCTAGACCCAATTACAGAAGAATTAATGCAAATTTTAATGAGGATTATAGAGTAAATGTTAAAATGTCTTATGAAGATTCCAATCTAGAAATTTATTTACCAATGAAATGTAAACATGAAGACCCCCAAAAAATGTAATGGTAAATTTGGTAACCACACCTAGATTGGAGTAGCAAAGAAGATCTTTATGAATGGAATAAAATTTGAATATGATGCTTTCGTGCCCAAAAAATATTTATTCCAAGTCCAAGTATTTTTTTTAATATGGCAGCTCTATCCTTGAGGAGATCACATGTGACATAGAGAAATCCCTTAGCATAAGGGAAAATACAAAGTTCACTCCCAATTAAAGGTTACTAATATTTCAAAATTATTTCATTCAATTCTACCAAACCAAACCAAAAATTATGGAAATGACATACTAGAGAATCCATTCTATGTGGTTCTTCCTCCTTTGTTGTTAGATCACTAAGATCAATCATGGGTGAATGCATTGGGAGTTAAAGAGAGAATCTTCCCTACATGTTCAAGCTAGTCAATAACTACATTTAACATGCCTATGTGAGGCAATTAAATCTTTTCAGCATATTCTAATCTTGATCATTTTTAAATGTGACCCTAAGAGACTCTCCTCAAAACCATTTCAATGGAGGCCAAGATGAAAATTTGCTAGACAACTTCTCATGGAAGAGCTAGAATCACCATCACCATCAACCCAGGCCACAATCCATGAATGCTAGATGGAGATGGATTTCTCCACAAAGAATGCCTAAATTTGGTGGAAAGGTGTTCTCCCTAAAAGAATTTACCATTATTTTTGTGTCGATTTCCATTTTCATTGGATATAGAAACCTCATAAAAAATTAGAAAAAATATTTCTAGAAATGGGAATGGGGATGAACCCCTAGTCGAGGAGGGTACCAAAGGAGATTGATGTTGCAAAGAAAGAGGAGTAGGGAGTGACATCTCAAAAAAATCCTTCTATAATATTAGATTATTATTTTTATTTTTATTCAATAAGCATTGATTCCCTTCTTTAAGAAAATCATAGATTTGGTCTTAATATTTTTAATTGTTACAACAAATATCTACAAAATATCATGCAACATAACATCTGAGATTGGTGATGGGATATTTGATCCACATAAAAAGGTAGCTTCTAGATGTATTAGTAGCTAAAGGATCTCTCTATTTTATTTTATCTTCTCAAGATTGTTGTTTTTCCTAAGATGGTTTGATTTGTGATTGTTGCCTTTGCTTCATAGTAGTTGGTTTCTTCTTCTCTAGATTCCTCATAACTATTATTGTTTGTTTGTTGGTTGGCTATGGAATATAGCCAACATTTTTTGTGAGGGTTTCAAGTCCCTTCAAAACCTAATTGTTTTAATCTAGTGAGATCCTTTATAAAGGGTTTCAGGGCCCCTTCAAAACTTACTTTACCTATAATCAAAAACATAAATTTTGTCACTAAAATTGTTAAAATAAATTATTTTTGAAAAAAAAAGTAGGATTAAGGAGATCATGGTTTGGATTTAGTGAGGTGTGGAAAAAAATTCATTTCCTTTAGTTTCATAAATTTTCTAAAGGTATAAACATTTTCATAAACATGTATTCCTACTTGTTGATATAATATGTTTGAAGGTTTCAAAAGCCCGATTAAAAGTACATGATGATTGGTGTATTATTTGAAATGGTTTTTTGTGTAGAAGATGTTTAATGTGTTAGTCCAAGTGAGGGTATATTTTTAATATTGATGATGTTAAGAAAATATTTCACCAATTTATAGAAGCAAATAAAATACTTGAAAGACCCACATGCAATAGTAAATTTTGTGTTTTTTATGTTGAATTTCAGCAGTATAATATTCTTTCCCATATTGGAAAATAAAATATAGTGGTGTTGGTGATAATGTTAAGTTAGTTTGTTCCCTTTAAACCCAAATAATGAAATAATTTGGATGCATTAAGTGGTTGGTTATAAGAGATTCTTAAAAAAAATCAAGTGTGAATAATTAGGGTTTCAAATTTTATAAATAAAAAAAAAATTGTAAGGATAAATAGGGAGGGGATTGTACAAATGGTGTGTTTTTGGGTGAATTTGATACTTTTAATTATCAATAATGACCAATTTTATTATGTTACAAAAAAATTATGCTCATGGTCATTTATGCTACACTTAATAGAGATTTCAAAATTTTGAATATTATTTTTGGTAGTTAAAGAATAATAAAGGTGTTTGAGGTTAGACGCACAATAGGATGGAGGATTTTTATCATCTCAAGCGAGCTTCTCACTCAAAAATGATATGTTATGTTGGAACTCAATTTCTCATTATATTTTTGCTTTATTCCTTTCCATTTTGTGTGCATATGAGGTCCCCTTTCATTTCTCATCTTCTAATAATTGATCTAAGATATCTAATCTAGGTAGTATTTTTCAAAATTTCTTAGCACAATTAGGTAGAGCATAAAAAACTAAGCCCAATTAATTTTTGAAGTTTTGTGAAATTTTATAAGGGAAGAAATATATGCATGTATGGGTTTTCTCCTTCCATTCAAATATAGTCTAAATTCTTACAAGATCTTATTTAGATAATTTTTCCCTCAAAGTGTTGGTTTAGTGGAGAATATTTGTAAAAGGAAGTAAAATATAAAGAAATGGATAAGTATCATTTTTTTAGGAATCTATTGTTCATCTAAACCTTCCCTTTTGTTTTTTTTGGTCTAGTTCAATTGGATTTTTCTACTTTGCATGAATATCATGCTCATGTTTATTGTGGGTGTTTCCATATGAATCATCTTAGTTCCATTTACCAATAGATTCCCCACAAATACAATTGACTTTGATAATTGGCTAAGTAAATTCTTTGTAGGTAGACAAAATCCATCTTCTCATATCTACCCCTCATGATGTCATTTTCCTTTTGTGTACTTTTCCTTTTCATTTGGACTTCCATTTGTCTAGTTTATGTGGGGTTTTTTGCATGTGTGGTTGAAGGAAAATAAAGCTAAGGGATAAGTTTGTTGTGATTTCCATCCAAACTATTTAAAAGGAAAAAAAGGATATGTTCAACTTGAAGAGAACTTCTTGAATGAGCTCATTGGAGTTCCCTTCTTTGCATGAACCCAAAACTAAAAGGAAAAGGATTTTCAAATATTTTCATGTGAACTATCTTTTCAAAATTTCTAGTTTAATAGTAGGTCCTTATTCCACTTGTTATCAATGTAATTCTAGAACCCAACAATGGAAGAGGTAAATATAAATGGTAATGAAGACCCAAAAGAATTGAATAAGGACTCAAAATGGACATGACCTAATGGAGAACGATATTCACATATGTTGTGTTGCAAGAACCTAATGGTTTATAGGATCTTGCTAGAATATGGGTGGAATCTAGATGTATTTATAAAGGACCCAAATTTATATTAAAACCATGTAAAGATAATTTTTACACTTTGTGTCAATTCAATCCATTTGATGGGCTTGACTCCATATCACATGTATAGTAAGACCAATTGTAAAGAATATAAGGTAGTGGAACAACTTCCTACACTAATCTTGAGAGGAGGGTTATTTTTCTTAGACTACAAGAATTGAGTAAACCCAATCTAAATTATAGTGTGCCTAAAAAAATTTCACATGATCGATGACACTAGTACAACATGCCCTTTGGTACCACAGGGATAGGGGGAGACTAGACTTCATGACCTCTTTCTTGCAACGTGATGCTTTATCCAATTGAACTAGGCCCCTTGACCCTTGAGAAGAGGATTATGAAAAAACTTTTCATATGTAAATAGTTACAAAAACTTAAACATAAATAAACATAACTAATATTCATAGGTTACAACACAATGATTTATGCTAGCAAAACCCTTTCAAAAGGGTGGATGCACAAATAGGAGAGGCCCAAAAGTGGTCACTCCACTTTTCATCTCAAAATAGTGAAAATGCAAACAAGTTATAATAAAACGTGTTTGTGTTATAATAAAACATGCTTTTTTTTGTTATTTTCATTTCATGTTCATACTTAATAATAGAATAAAGTGGTTGTAAAGTTGATAAGTGTTTGAGATTTGAGATCGTGTTTGGTGAAAACTGATTCACCCCCCCTCTCAATTGTCTTGTGCCTTTTAAAAATTGGTATCAAAGCTTTGGTTCCTTGAAGAAGAGCTCAACTGCTTGAGGTAGATCCAATGGAACATAAATTGGAAATCCCTATGTTTGATGGATCTAACTACATTGAATAGAAAGTGTAGATGAAAGGTTACACAATCTCTCTTGGTTACAAGACTTGGAAGGTTGTGGAGAAAAAATATGTTGCATAGGAAAGTGGTCCTTCTTCTATAGATGATATTTTTGTCTGAGGAAAATGAAAAAGCAAGGTATGAAATATACAATGCTTTCTCTAAGACTAAGGAAAAAAAGTTTATTTCTTTGACCACTGCTTACAAATTTTTGAAAAAGTTAGAAGATATCTATGAAGGAAATGATTGAGTGAAATTGTTAATGAAACTAACGGTTAAGTGCATAAATGAGAACTTGCATATGGAAGAAGGTGAAGATATTGCAAGCTATTCAATAACCATATTGCTTTCACTTTTCTTGATAGTGTCATATTCAATAAACTTCAAGATTAATGCCTAGAGCTTGTCCCATTCCAAAATATCCAGTTGGAGCTCCTGGAAATTCCACTTCCTTGATTTATTGGTGAGGGTATCCTAGTCCTTGTCATAATTTGGCATGTTCTTCACTACTTGCTCTGACTGAGAGAAGACCCATTCAACAAAGCCTAGGAAATTAGGTGTTAATGCATCTGAGGTTTCACTTTCTAGTTTCTTTTGGAAATATGGTTCGAACTTATCTACATCTAGTTCACTGGTGGGCACATCAAGATCTGTCAGTAACTTCAAATACTCCACACAACCTATCCAAACTTCCTTGGCCCAATCAATGTCCATTTCCACTTCATGAAACACCCATTGTAACACCTCCTTCTGGTGATCTAAGCCTAGATTCCATGTTTCCATGAGCTAGTGGTCATACTTCACCAAGTAAAGCTCCTTCTCCTAGAATCTATCTATTATCTTGAGGATAGACTCAAGTCTAGGATATGTGATCCTATATAGATTCAGGAAGTTAGTACAAAACTTCCTTATGCCTTCCAGTACCTTTAGCATTTCTAAGAACTTATTGTCAATCTTAATTGCACATCTTAGGCTTGTACCATCATTATAGAGGACTTGTTCACACCAATCCTTTGTGGCCTTTTTCCAATTCTTTCTCTTCTCAAGCTTATCAATGTGTTCCTTGGACAATAGTAGTGGTGGTTCTGAGGATGTGGTGAGGAGCTCTTCCACTGATGTCAACTATTGGATATATGTTATCAGATCAGCCACTTGTGCCTTCAATTCCTCCTTGGAGGTCTTGTCTTTGTTCATATGGTGCACAATAGTGGAAATGGACCCTTGTAGATGGAAAATTTTCTTTTCTCATGTGGTTGTTCCTAGATCAGGGGTAGAGATATTATAGCTCACCCCTTCTTCTCCCATCACTGGAGTGGCTATTTGCATGGTTCTAGACCTGGAGGCATCCATTGTCAAATGAGATATGATCTTAGGCTTCTTCTCCTTCTTTGTGCTAACCTAGGCTTGGCCCAAGATGGCCTCCAACTTTTCATTTGGGTCCCTTGGGGATAGGGTCTTATTTTCCAGTTATTTTTCAAGCCACTCAAGTATTTTGGACTCTCCCCTTGGAGATTCATGATCATGTTCATCTTCATGGGTGTTTTCAGTCTCCATTAGCGACCACCCAGAGTCTATTTTTTGGTCTTTTCTCCTTCTTCTTCATCTGATTCCTACATGAATACAGTTTCTCTCCATGGGGATTCGATGGCCACATGCTCCTTGGAATTGTCCTCCTTTTCATCAATTTTCTTTTCTTCTTCTTCATCATGCCCATGTTTTGTAGGGTGCTCCATTTCTATGCTTTTGTTGGTTTCAGCTTCTTCTTGGGGTTTATCTTCTTCTTTCCTTTCCCTTTCCTCACACTAAGGTGGCACATATTATTTTTCCTTCTTTTCTTTCTCTTATTTCTCTCTCAAGAGAGGCATTTATTCTTCTTGTTTGGGGCTTTCATCATGCTCCCAAGTTGGAGGTTCATTATCTTCCTCCATTTTCTCACTTGATTCCTTATCTTCCTCAGTAGGTGGTCCTTCCACTTCTTCTCCAACCTTCTTTAATTACTAAGCTAGCTCCTCTTTGACCTCTACATCAAAGGTCTCCACAATATATTTGGTTCCAACAAACTCCTCACCTCTTTCAGAGGACTCTGGGTCCTCATGGTAATCGTTTGCTTCCTCTTCTATCTCCTTTGCTTCCTCTTTTTCTTGTCTTTCCAACTCCTTGGATATTTCTATTGTATCCTTCATTTTTGGTGGTTCAATTGGAGGAGTAGAGGAAAGAATATTGGCAAGAATCTATGCTAGGGAAGCCTAAATAGCTAGGTTCATTAGCACTTCTGATAGCTTAGTAGGAACATTTTGCATATGTCGGGAGAAGGCCTCTAGAAGTGAGAGAAAGGGAATTGGTATTGTTATTGCTGCCAATGGAAGAGAGGTAGTTGGGGACATTGAAATAGAAGAGAGTAGAGAGGTGGTGGTGGAAGAAGAGTCTATTATTATTATCTATGTGGTGAACAGAGTGGAGGAAAGGTGGAAAAAGATGTCCACAACAAGCGGGGAGGTGGAAACCATTTCCTAGGAGGAAGGCAAAGGGGTAGTGGTAGTAACAATAGTGGAGGTAGTAGGTGGAAACTTTGGCTGCTCAACCTCTATTTCCTCTCCTTCATGGAGTGAATCTTCTTGAATGGTATCAAGACCTCACAACATCTTTGGTCTTTTGGAGGATTCACCCTCTAAAGTTTCTCTTGAGTATACTCAGGGCTTGGACTAATTTTCAACCACCTCTTTCCTTTTCCTCAATCTAGTGAATGGAGGAGATTGGGAAGCTTCTTCTGTCAGGGAAGCAACTATCCCATTGTTAGTCTCCCTTGTTGTCTCTTCCTCAAGCTCTCCACAAATCAAGGCTACTCCTTGTTGCTTTAATCAAGAAATTTTCCCATTGATACATTCCTTTGTCCTAGTCGCAATAGGCTTTCCATAATTTTGAGGTCATCAACCTCTTACTCAATCCAATCAATGAGTAGAAATGAGATATTAGCAACTACATCATATTGAGGATCAATCACCATATCCTCATCCTCTATCACCTAGTCTGGCATTGGGAATAATTTGACCCTCTTCACAAAGAATGTAGTCATTTGCATGTATTGCCTCATTTGTACTTCTTTATCATCCTTGTAGTTGGCCCAAAAGTCCTCCACATGATGCACATGAGCATGTTCAAGCCCAACTAACTTCCTAATTTTTCCATTGGGGTCCATCCATTATTAGAAAGTGTGGAATTGACAGTGGTACTCCACCAGCTCCTTCTTTGATTGGTCTACACACTGGGATATGTGGAGTTCATACATCCCTTTTCTAAAGGAGAGGGGATAGGGAATCCTCACCTTGTGATTGTTGCTCAAGATATTTTGGGAACACTGCAATTGTAAGGAGAGCTCAAGTAGTATTATATGGTCATTGGGTTACCAAGGCAGCTTGTATGGTTTCTCCACAAAACCATTAGCTCTAATGTAGGTGAACTTCATAAAATATATAAATAAGAAGGAAAATTGGCAAAGGAAAGCATTAGCAGTATGGGATACTCTTCCTTTGATGTCAACACTAAGAAATATAATGATGTGGCCTATGAAGGAATCATTAACTTTGCAATAATCTCTCTTGAAGTTTCTCTATTGTAGTTGAGGGTACCTATCATAGAACTTTAGGTCTCTGCCTAGTTTTGTATCTAAATCCCTAAACAAGCCCCTATATTGTATTTTATCAACCAATAAATAGATCATGTCAAAAGTCATGTAGAAGCACGAGGTCTTCTTGATAACCATAAATTGTTCATGTAGGCAATTGTTGATGATTCCTACCCAGTAAAATTTTGTTTTTCCTTAGAGGATCTCTTCCATGAAGTATAACATCTACTCCTTGAAATAGGCTATAGTTGGAAGTCTCGTGACTCTGGTTAGCAAGGTTGCCAAGTCATGGTAGTCCTCATAGAATTCGTTGTGGAAGAGCTCCTGGGGTACCTTTGTTGCACTACCCCTCTTCTCTTTCAACTAATACTGGTTAATAATCTTCTTACACCCTAGGGGATATACATCCCACATTTCCTTGGTATCCTTTATGGTATCCTCTTCCATTTCTTTAAAGGTAGGGATGTGAAAAGATCTCCCTATTGACTTGGTTGATAGACCAGACAATATGTTTCCATCTCTATCCACTATGGTTCTAGTTTCCTCTTGATAGGCCTCTCTACAGGCCATCACTAGTACAAGGGCACTAAGAGTAGGAGGGAAGCCTGCAACCTTAGCCAATCCACTACTTCTGATCTTTCTAACATTATCTATGGTGGGGGTGATCCAGACTCTTTGCTTGAACTCATCAATGTCTTCTCGTCCAATGTTTGTATCTAAAACCTCCTTCCAAGTGGTGGTGACCTTGGAATTAAGGGGTTCCCCTTGGAACTCATACTTCATTTGATCCTTATCTTCTTTCCATGAGGTGCTTTAGTTGTTTTCTTTCCTTTTTCCTTCTCCACAACCACTCCTAAAGGTCCTCCACTTGATTCCATATATCCTATGGAAAAAAGAGAGGTAAGCACATTCAAGCATGAAAACAAGAGAAAAGTTAGCTGAAATCCTACAAAATGATGGTAGATTGGATAAATCATCTTTCAAGAATCATAACATATCTTCCATATTAACATTAGCATTTTGCAGGAGGGAGTTTCAGCAGTTCAAGTCTAAGAGGTCAGACTTCCCCAAGCTAATGGTAGTTCTGCAGCAACTACATGAGGGATAGCAATCAAGGAACAATAGCCCATCTATCTCTACCTACGTTCGGATTTGGTCAATTTTTGGGGCCTATCAAGGAAGTTACCCTATTTTGGCATGTGGGTCAAAGTCATTTCAAAGTTTCAAGGGTGTTAAGACCATCGTTTTGGCAATCAGAATCAAGAGGCAACTTGGTTGTTAGGGGTTTGTTGTTGAAAATGGCTCTAGAAAGATGGCATCCTATAGGAAGAGTTCCACTGGTTGGGACCCATAGCTTTGGAAGGTGGTAGCATCACTCACTTTTTTTCTAGGCACTTAGGGTTAGAAAGAGTAGAAGGCCGCTACGTCATTGCCATTTGAAATGGAAGAAGTCACATGGCAGCCCGACGGGAGAAACTTGCCACATCAAGTCTAAATGGAGATGGGTCTTCATGTTTATTTTTTTAATCATTTAGAGAATCCATAGGAAATGAGGGAGTCAAGTTTCAAGAAGCGGGTGGATGGCAACCATTTTCTACTTAAGCTTGGCAAAAATAGGACAAAGTCCCAATGACAATGACCTGACAATAGGGGCCCACTTAATGTTCATCACTTGATAGTTTCCATTTTGCATTTTGGAAGTTGTGGCAAGGTCAAAAACAAAAGGGAAGTAAGGTGGGCCTCAAAAGTTGTTCAAGATGATGATATCACTATGGCAGCCCGCAAACAAAAGTTTTTGAGGCGGGACCTGAAAAGAGCTTAGCACTTGGTTGTTCTAGAGGGTGAATGAATTCAGTCAGTGAAGTCAAGGGCAGGGCCCAAAAGGATAGAAGGATGCGATGTCACATCCATTTACAATGGTGAACCCTAGATGGAACTCTGCCAATGACAATCTACAAGAAGGGGCTTGGGATGGACGAAAGGTTTTGGCCAAGTTTTGAGTTTGTCTAGGCAATCAATAGAGTGGGGCCTAAACACTGAAAAGTTGGGGTTGGAAAGTCATTTGGAATGGTATAACATGGAAGGAACCCCAAAGATGGCATCCCACGGGGGCAGACCGAAATGGGTCAATGGACTACCTCATTTCATCTTGTGAGTTTTTGCTAAGTTTAAATGGAGAATGAGAGGGGTCTTCCCACAAAGGTGGACCTAGTGGATCTATTCACCATTTTAGACTTAAGAAGGTTTAATTTGTTCTTAAGGTTGATGATGGTGATGGGAGGGTCAGGGCCCTTAGATCATGAATGCTTTGGCTAGAAAATGACAGCAGAGCGTTAAGGTTCTATAGATGGTGCATGGATTTATTTCAAGGGTTTTGAAGATTACAATAAGTGGGTTTCATATACCTGGTCATAATCTATCTATCTATCAAGTTTTCCTCCCTTTTACTTAGAAATTTATGCAAAAATCAATGAAAATAAAATACAAGGCCCACGAATAGAAACCCTAGCTCTAAGACTCGATGAAGGAGGTGACCAAATAGGAAGCAAAGATCTAGAAACAATGAATGAATAATGCAGAAGTGATGACAACACTGGAATATCTCTATCTATTCTCTCTAATCGACTAAAAGGTGAAAATGACATGGAAATGGCCTATTTGTATAAAATGTTGCATTAAATGCACTCCATAAATGCTCATACAATGAGGTTGAATTTGGTGAGCCATCATTTGAAAATGGGGGTAGGAGCATCGAACTCTGATGGGTGAATGGCCATGAGCAATTGGCCATTTGGTTGTTTAGTGATAAAAATAGCACTAGAGGTCTCGAGTTCTGCAAGGCAGAAAGCTGCTAGAGGATGGCCATCCAAAAGTTAGTAGTAAGGGAAACAATGAGCAATCTTGCAAGTCTTGACAGGAAGAGATCTATTAGAGAAATTTTGTTTGGAATGGCGATGAGGCAACAAAAACCTAAGAGGGGCAGGCCAACAAGGTGGACTCAATGGACTCTAGGGATGCCAACTTTGAAAAGCTAAGGTAAACAACTAGTGGGATCCCACAAAGAATTAGAACCTTGAAAATTTGAGGGGGTAAAAACATGGTTAACTCAAGATGAACTCCCTAAAGCTCACTAACCACTTGTAACACCAAAATAGGGGCACGCAAAATGAGGTGATTGCGAAAGTGGCCCAACGAAGCAAAGGAAAGAGAGGGTCCCCATTTCAAATGGGGCATGTGTGTTGGAGGCACAAGAAATGGTGACTCTATTATAGAACACTCCTGAGCGTTCTAAGGATAAATTTTCATTCAAAACCCAGAATCTCTAGTTTCATAGACCAAGGGTTGATGTCCAAAATTGAACTAAGAGAAATGGATCCTCAACTGAATCAACCCATGAAAACATCTCAAAAGTGTCTATTAAGTGAATTCATTCCCTTTCCTTAGAAACTATGATGAGCGGTAGCTAAACGAATCTGAGCAAGCTACATGAATTTTCCAACCCTAAAAGTAACTTGGACATTGTCATGCTACCAGTCAGGCATCCATAACCCAAGCAGAGTTTTCATTGTGACCCCGTGAATATTTCTCTACTGCCAGTCGGGTGTCCATAGCCTCGATAGAGTTATCCGCACACCCATACAATTGATTGATTTTATAATTTTCCTTTTCTTTTCCTTATTTTAATACTTCTTTTAACACTTTCTTCTTTTGCTCAACCATGTAAGCATTGAAGCTTACTATGGTTTTGGGAACCACAATGGTCACTAGAGTAGAATTAAGATTTTTCACTCACTAAATCATCATAGAAGCCACTATATAGCTCTTTAAAAATAATTATTATGTGTTTTGTGCAACATCTGAGATGAACGTGAAAAGATGATTCAACCAAGGTTTAGGTTCTAAGGTAGAGTTCAATTGAGGAAGCCATTCCATGGCAGCTATCAAGGACCAATGGTTGTGATACTTCAGGTGTTGTCCAAAATCAAAAGCAACCTAAACTAACCTATATACAAGTATTTACAACAAGCAACTTAGAAGAGCTCAAGCTTGGAAGTAATACTTCAGGTGCTGCCCACTGATAGGAAAGAGGACATCTTCACCAATTAAAGTCTTTAGACAAAAGGCATTGTCTCCAAGGATTTCAACAATCTAAAAGGGTCCAAGCCAGAGCTTGTCAAATTTGTCATGTCCCCCTTTCTTCTCATAGGCCTTGTCCCAACATAGGACTAGATCAGTGATTCTAAATGTCGTGATCTTGGCTTAGTGGCTGAACTATCTCTTGACTATACCCTTATATTTAGAAAATATTTCTATAGAAAAGTCTTGCACTTCTTCTAAGTGTAATAGCTCAACTAAGCGAGTCTCTCTACGATCCCCTTCTTCATAAAAGTCATTGATGAACTAGAGGGTGGGGATTTTTAGGTGAATTGGGAATATAGGCTATAAGCCATAAACAAGGTGGAATGGGGAATCACCAAGGGAAACCTTGAGGTGTGTGGGATTTCCCAAAGGGAAAAATGGAACTGGATATGCTAGTCCTTGGGATTCCTATCAAGCAATTTTTTTATCACAGTGAACAAGTTTTTGTTTGTGGATTCTACCATGCCATTGCCCTGGGGATAGTAGCTGGATGAGAACTTAAGAGCAATGCCATAATCGAAGGGCCAACTAGAATATTTAAGCAAGGAAAAGGGAGGGCCATTATCACACACTAAGGCATATGGGTAACCAAAATAATTCAAAATAAATCTTTCAAGTAAATTTGTAACTACCTCTATTGTGCATTGCCTACATGCAATGGCTTTTGTCCATCTAGTGCAATAATTGGAAGTAGTTAGAATGTACCTATTTCCTACAAATTATCGTAGGCTTACTAGACCAATGAACTCAAGACCCCATTATGCGAACAATCTCACCTCCAAAACTAGTTGCAATGAGACAACAACATTCTTTTCTCTAGTTGTGGTAGTTTGGCATATCTGACACGTACAAACATGATTGTGAGCATCCTTGAAGACTGTTAGCCAATATCATCTTTCTCATAAGGTTTGATGCATAGTAGAGGGACTAGATCCATGACTGGTTCCAAAATTTTCTTGAAATTCCTTTGAGACCTAGTCTGCTTCTTCTTTGCCAAGGCATCTTAGATAAACACCTTCGTGGTTCCTCTTGTATAGTATGGATCCCTGTAGCATGTAGTTGCTTCATTTTAGCTGGAGATAAAATTTCTAAACTCCCTACAGGTGAGGTGGGAACTTGTGGTTCAACACATAATAGACTATGTCATCATACCATTCCCCTAGGGAAACATCTTCAAGTTGATATTGTTGTACTATGAGCTTAGGTCCTGCATTAGCTATTATCTCAACTATTGTTTGAGTGAGTACCTATCCTATAACCAATTTCATTAGCTAAATTTCCATGTCGTATTCCTATAGAAATGTAACCCACTTAGCTCTTTGTTCTCCCAACACATTTTGCATGAGCAACCTCCTTACTGCAAGGTCAGGGACAATGGTGAACACCTTGTTCCATAAGATGTAATGCCAGAACTTCTTAACTCCTTGGAAAATAGCATACACCTTTTTTTCCACATTGTGATACTACAATTCAACATCTTTCAAGGGAGCACTCATGAAGGAAATAGGGTGCTCATTTCCATCATTGTCATTTTGGGTTAGGATGTTGGCACATGAATGATCTAAAGCAAATGAATAAATGTAGAAGGGATTTAGATAGTTTGGGCTAACTAGCACAAGTGCTTCAACAATAGCCTTCTTGATTTCTTCAAAGGATTTCTTTACTTCTAGGGTCTACTTGATCTTAGCATCTTGCTTTAACATGGCATTGAGTGACTTGACAATTTCAGCAAAGCCTGTGATGAACTTCCTAATGAAATTTATCTTCCCAAAGAAAGATTTTAGTTCCTTCTTGCTACTTGGTAGCTAAATCTTCAGTAGGGATTGGATATGTTTAGGGTCTATGGAGATGCCTCATTTTTAAATGACATACCCAAGCAATTTTCCTTCAATAACTATGAAGATACACTTCTTCTGATTAAGGGAAACCCTAAATTGTCGGCACCTCTGAAAGATTTTGCATAGATCAAAGAAATGATCACTTCGCTTCTTTGAAAACATAGTCAAATCATCCATGTAGATGATTATGCACTTTCCAATCAAATCTTCAAATGCAATTTCCATGGCATGTTGAAAGGTGGCACCAGTGTTGATAAGCCCAAATGACATCCATCTATAGGCAAAGGTTCCCCTCTTGGTGGTGAATGTTGTCTTGTGGAAATCCTCATAATACACCATAACTTGATTGTATCTAGAACACCCATCTAAGAAGGACATCATCTGTGAACCATTGATGATTTGTAATACCTCATCCAATGAAGGCACTAGATAGTTGTCTTTTTCTGAATCTCTGTTCAAATTATGAAAGTCCATGCATAATCTAATTTCTCCATTCTTTTTCCTAACTGGGACCAAATTATCCACCCATATGGGTGTCTGACTAGAAAGATGATTCTGGCTAAAAGTAGCTTACACACTTCTTTATAGATGTTTGGTTCTAATAAGACATTGAAGGGATGTTGTCTTTGTTGGAATGGTTGTACATTGGGCTTGAGAGGGATGGTATGTGTGATGAGGGAGGTAACATAGGTCTTCAAGTCTTCAGAGCTCCATGCTACCACATCATGGTACTTTTGTAAAGCATCAATTATTCCTTTCTTTTCTGTTGTAGTGCATACTTTTCCAATAAACATGTTTTTAACTTCCTCAACTTTTCTGAGATTGTGGATGCCACATTGATTGCTTATGGATTCCTTCTTTGTTTGTTGGTCTTGACCCCGAATTTGATCTAGATCAAATATGCACTCCATTTGAACCATACCTCTAGGGATGGTATTAGTTTTGAGGTTAATGATCCCTTCTATGTCAAGTTCAACTTCTTTTGGCTCAACTTCATCAATTATTTACATGGAAAACATGTCAGAACTAGAGTTGAACTCTAGGATATGATTGTCATCATTAAATACTTGGAAATGAGTGAAATTTTTTGGGATAGATGGGGTGGATGTCAGCTCAACCATGAATCTTTTGAGATTGGACAAAGACATGGGCTATAGTGTGTTGGCTACTTGAGCCAAAGCATCACTAGTGTGATTATAATGTGGGATTAGTTGTATATTGAAGGCATCTAAACTCTCTAAAATATCCAAGGCTCTATGTCTATAGTTTTTCAGCCTTATATCATGGTAGGAGTACAACTTCCTAACTTGCTTAACTACCAACTCAGAATCAATGAAAACTTGTAGCATCTTGACATTCTTTTTCAAAGCCACTAGAAGAGCATGGACCAAAGCTTCATATTCTACTACATTGTTTGTACAATAAAACTAAAGTCTATGGGCAGCAAAGCAAGTCTTACTCATGGGGTTGATGAGTTTGAATCCAGTACTAGCTCCTTGCCTTGACTTGGACCCGCCAAAGTGCAACATCCAAAACTTGGAAGGAAATTTAGCTCCGAGCCAATAATTTGTTCATTTCCTTTTAGTGGAGTGCTCGCATCTATGGCCTCCAAAGGAAGTGTTGGTTTAGCATGATTGGGGGGCAGCTTCCCTATTAGCATTTCCTTTTGATGGGTGACTAACCCTTTATATTTTCCACTACTATTTGGCAGAAGCAACACTTAAACTTAGAGTGAGCAGTGTTGTGAACTTTGTACCAACTTGGTAACAAGAGGTCTTGGAAGTCCATTCTTTCCCCCAGGTAGAGTTGATATTGTACACACTTCTCCATGAAGTCTTGGAATCCATCTAGTATTCCTAGGTTACCATCTTCATAGGGCTCTTCATATTTTGATTCCACTAGCATTTTGGTACTTTGAGGTGCATAGGACAAGTTAGTACGAGGACTGTATTGTACCATGAAGACCTCTACAACTAGCTCTTCTTCTTGAGGCTTTGATTCTTCCTCATAGGAAAAGGGATAATAATTTCCCAATTTTTTTTAGCAAACAACACCTCATTAGTGTTATATTTTGTAATCATGAACTTCATTCATGTCTCTGATCTATTTGAATCTGGTTTGGTAGTCCTTTCCATGGTAGCCACATGTGGGAAAAGTCTGTCATTGCATACCCATTCAATGCCTGGGTGAAGTCTCACTCTAAGATAATCCCATATGTGTTGGGAATGTCCATAACTTTGATGTCAATGACCTACTACACCCTTGGTTCTACAATAATCTGTATTGGAATGTGATTCATCTCCCCAACAATGTTCACCTCAGTCTTGTCTAGTTGAGTTACTTTTCTTCTAGAAGGTGTGGGGACAATCCCAATAGCTTTACACACTAGAAAATATCCTGATTGTGGTAAGGAAGGGTGGTCTTTAGCTTGAGCCACTTGATCTTTATCATTTTCATTAATTAGTATTTTCCTTGGTTTGCATTGGGGTTTGTTCTTTAGCAGGCTATTTTCTAGCTTGTTGTTTGAGGAGCATCTTTCTTTTTTCCTATGATCTCTTGGATGATGGGCTCCTGTTGGGGCTCTTCAAAGGTGACTTTCTTGGTAGGTATTTCTTATGTCATCTTAAATGAAGGGGTTTCGTTAATTACCCTAAAGAAGGCATGCATGACTATAGGAACCCTAAACAATTCAAAGTAGGACAAGATGATTTTAACTTTCTTAAATACTTTAGCAACATATTCCCTCATTTTCTAGATATTAGGCTCAAAGGATCTACCTGTGGATGAGCTATCTGGTTGGCTTTGTGTTTGACTCAGTTGTTTGTTGTTATTCATATATTGTTTGGGCACATGGGGATAGCCTAGGTTGTTGCTATCATTGGGATCAAGAGGGGTACTAAAGTTGTTAGGTAGAGTGGAGGTAGTAAATGACCCCCCTATTTTCCTATTTCTTAAGTTATACGAAGAAGTCCTTTGATGGAACATTTGGACTTCATCTGCATGAGACTCTTCTCCATCTATTGGACCATTATCAAGTGAATTGAAGAGATGAGATAAATTTTCTTCATTTCTTACCTCTTTAACTTCTTTGTTCTTTGGGGAGGTAGCCACACTCTCAGGTTCATTACTCTCAATTTTTGGGAATGGTGCTTGGTTGACCATGAGCACATAAGAGTTGTAAGGCTCAGATGGAACAATGTCTCTATAGTTTGCACTCTCAATGACATTTTGGACTTCTACTTGAAAGATCTCAATGAATGTCTAGAACTCAGGGCAGTTCAACTCAGAATGCTTGCTTGTCTTATGAATGTGGCACCATCCAAACAAGGTAGCCTCAGCAAGGTACACATCACTTGTTGTCTTTTCCATGTTGGCAGGCTAATCAAGAGGATTGGGAACACCCCCATTGTTTGGTCTTGTATTCCACATTCCATTTTATCTCTACGAGGGCCTCCTTTCAAAATTTTGATTTGAATTTTGTCCTTGTTCATAATTTTGTCTGAATGAGGTACTCACCACACAGTTGTCCCTATTATTTGAGTTAAGATTGGCTTGAATGCTGCATTGAGAAGCTTTCAGTTGACTATTCTAATTTCTCAATTGTGTCATCTCCATGGACATCTTTTGAATCATCTTCATTAACTCATCCAACCAATCCTTCTCTACATTTCTTGGTGGTGGAATTTGATTCTGAAGGAAGACGGGCTATGCCATTGGCTGATTTTTTTGAGTAGGTAGGAATTTAGGTCCTTGTAGGTATCGAGGCACTTCGGGTTGTTGCAGATACACTTGCGGCTACTGAGGCTACAAGTAGTGAGGTTGTAGGGGTGCTTGATTCATGGGTTGCCTAGGATGAGGCATAATAGGAAATTGTGACAATTGATTCATTAGGGGAGTCTAATTTTGCAACACTTGAGTGAGTCCCTGAACCTGCATAAGATGGGAAGCCTTCCCTAAGGAGGGCAACACATTCAAGATATTTTGACCCAAGTCAGTGCTGGCAACAATTTCCTTGACATAAGCATCAACTAATCTGGTAAGGTCTAGTCATATCCTCTTTACAAATGCAACTATGAGGTTTTCAAGTGTTGCATAATATATTTGTAGGGTAGCACCATCATTGAACATGTAAGGTTCTTGCAACCTCATGTATGCCCATTGGAATTGATCATTGAAGGAACTGATCAACTCATTGACTTCCCTATGAATTGATGTAAATTGTTGATAAAGCTCTGAAGGGTTCATCAAGATCTTGTACTTCTACAAGAAGGCATTCATTAGAAAATCCCAAGAGGTGATGGAACCAACTAGCAAGTTGGCGTGCCAATAGAAGGCCTCTTCCCCCAACAAATAAGGGAAGATCTTGCATGCCACATCTTCTTGATTGATTTGTATGTCTTTCAATGTCATTAGGAATATTTTGATGTTCTCTTCAGCTATCCTTTGTCGATCCTAAGGATTGAACTTCAAAAAAAATCTCTCTAGGTTCTTAGTCATGTCATGGTAGGAATTGAAGTGCAACAGAGGGGGGTTATTCCCTAACCAAGCCATGAGGGGAGATGGGGGTGGTATTTTCTATTGAATAGTGATTTGGGACTACACAGGGGTAATAGCAGTTTGAACTACACTTTGGACTCAGAGGGTAGAGGAAGGGGCAGCACCCTAGCTATGGGAAGCAAGCGGTGGGAAAGCAGTGTGGTATGGTTAAAAGGAAGGGATGGAGGTGAAGGAAGTCTATTGAGTATGAGGTGAATGGAAGGAGAAAGGAGGTGAAGGTGAGGGTGAAGCACGCAGAACGAAGGAGGAAGAAGAGGTTGTGTCCCCTCTTTTAGTTCTTTTAAACCATGTAGGAGGCTACAATTCCTGAAATTCTCCTTTGTCTAGAGTAGACCTTAAAATTCCTCAAGATCTCTCAAGAGAGAATGAATCACCTCAATCTAGATTAACTCAAATGGGCCCTCCTTCTAATGCTAGTTCTGCAAATGGGTGTTTTATGCACTTTCTCAACATAGGTAGCACATAGATGCACTACCTCTCTTGAAAGGTAGAAATATGCAAGTGAATTACAAATCACTACCCAAGGTCTCTCGAGTGTTAGGTCATGACGTGCATGGAATTTTTTAGTTGTTTAAGATGTAATTTTGTTGGTAATCATAGGGTAGGCTTACATAGTTAGGTTGGAAGGAAGTTGAATCCAAAAATGGAGTCCCTATGATGGGAAGTTAGTGTGCAATTTGGTGTAGGTTCAAACAATAATCTTGAACTCCTATTTTAGCTTTAGATTTGGATTTACAATGTCCATTGAACCTTAGCATAGGTCTCTTATTTAAAAATTAAAAATAAAAAAGGGCAAGGAAGAGAGGAGGTTCTTGGATTTGAAATTTAGCAATGAGTAATGATCATGGAGGATTCTACTGTAGATAGCCTTCCTAAAACAAAATTTCACTTAAAAAGATTATACTACAGTATCATGAAACTTGTGCAAGCTTCTTAGGACTATAGATATTCAATCCTTCATTCACCATAAGCATGAAAAAACAATAGATATTTAGAGTACCTATCATTCTAAGTCTAGACTAACTTTACATAGCTATCCAACATCAATAAACATCAAAAAGTATGCACATGAAAGGTTTCCAACACACAACAGAATGCTTCAAAATCAATGCACAACATTCATTAACCTACTAAAGAAACTAAAACAAGAAGAACAACAAAGTAAATCTACTCAAATCAATTACATATGGGAGAAGAACCATGTAACATGCAATAGAAACTCAAGAGTCCACCAAATCCAATGAACTTCTATTAAAAAATTTGTAGCTTGTATTTACAACAAATCAACTCTCTCTTGAAAATGAGAGGAGACCCCCTATTTATAGTGTTCAAAAAGAAAAATGAATGGAAAAGATTGATTTGCATTGTGTGTCCAAGATTCACTACAAACTAGGGTTTCACCTACCCCCAAATATTTTACACTTTAAAATGCATTCTTGTCTTTTGCCCCATTTTGTCTTCTTGTGGCAGTATTGTAGCTCTTTTGTCTTTTTATGATTTCCCTCTATTGTAGCTACACTGTGAGGAATTCATCATCAATAACTAGATTTCCTATACTTTTTCTTAATAGTGGCATATTCAATAAACTTCAAGATTAACACCTGGAGCTTGTCCCATTTTAGCAAATCCAATTCATACACTTGGAAATTTAGCTTCCTTGATTTATTGGTGAGGGTATCCCAATCCTTGTCATACTTTGGTGTGTTCTTCACTACTTTCTCTGACTGAGAAAAGACCCATGCAACAAAGCCCAAGAAATTAGGTGTTAATGCATTTGTGGTTCCACTTTCCAATTTCTTGTGGAAATATGGTTCTAACTTATTTGCATCTAGTTCACTGGCGGGTACATCAAGATCTATTAGTAACTTCAAATACTTCACACAACTCGTTTGGACATCCTTGGCCTAATCAATGTCCATTTCCACTTCATGAAACACTCATTCTAACACCTCCTTCTAGTGATCAAAGCCCAACTTCCATGTTTCCACGAGCCAGTGGTCATCCTTCACCATGTTAAGTTCCTCCCAAAATCTATCCAGTATCTTGAGGGTAACCTCAAGTTTGGGATACGTGATCTTGTACAGATTCAGGAAGTTAGTGCAGAACTTCCTTATGCCTTCTAGTACCTTTAGCACTTTTGGGAACTTATTCGCAGTCCTGACTACACATCTTAATCCCATACCACCATTATAGAGGACCTGCTTGAACCAATCCTCTATGGCCTTTGTCAAATTCTTCCTCTTCTCAAGCTTATCAATTTGTTTCTTGGACAATAGTAGTAGTGGTGTCGAGGATGTTGTGGGGAGCTCTTCCACGAATGACCACTCTTGGATATAGGCTATCAAGTCATCCACTTATGTCTTCAAATCCTCCTTGGAGGTCTTGTCTTTGTTCATCTTGTGCACAATAGTGCCAATGAACCCTTGGAGATGGTCAATTTTCTATTCTTGTGTGGTTGTTCCTAGTTCAAGGGTAGAGATATTATAGCTCACCCCTTCTCCTACCACTAGAGTGGCTATTTGCATAGTTTTGGACCTAGAGGCATCCATTGTGAGATGGGATTTTACCTTAGGCTTCTTCTCCTTCTTTTTGTTGACCTGGCCTTGGGCCAAGATGGCCTCTAGCTTTTCCTTTGGGTCCCTCGGGGCTGGGGTCTTCATTTCCAGCTATTTTTCAAGCTACTCAGGTATCTGAGACTCTCCCCTTGGAGATTTATGATCGTGTTCTTCTCTGCAAGTGTTTTCAATCTCCATTACTTTACTACCTTTAGTCCCTTGTTTGGACTTCTCTCCCTTTCTTCATCTAAGTCCTAAATGAATACATTTTTTCTTTGTGGGGACTTGGTGATCATATGCTCCTTGGGGTTGTCCTCATTTTCATCAGTTTTCTTTTCTTCTTCATCATGCAAATGTTTTGGAGGGTGCTCCATTCTTGTTCTTTTGTTGGTTTCAACTTATTCTTAGGGTTTATCTTCTTCTTTCCTTTCCCCTTCCTCACACTAAGGTGGCACATCTTCCCATTCCTTCTTTTCTTTCTCTTCTTGCTCTCCCAAGAAAGGCATTTCTTCTTAATGTTTGGGGCTTTCATCATGGTCCCCAGTCAGAGTTTCAGTATCTTCCTCCATTTTATCACTTGATTCCTTTTCTTCCTTAGAAGGTGGTCATTCCACTTCTTCTCTGACATTCTTTAATTGATGGGCTAGCCCCTCTTCGAGCTCCAAATCAAAGGTCTCCACAATATATTGGGTGCTAGCATCCTCCTCACCACTTTCAAAGGACTTTTTTCTTCACCTTTGTGCACCACTTCATCAATTGGAAGGTTTTGGAACTCTAGGTGCTCATGGTAATCATCTAATTCCTCTTCTATCTCCTTTGTTACCTCTTTTTCTCATCTTTCCAACTCCTTGGATATTTCCATTGTAGCCTTCATTTTTGGTGGCTCATTTGGAGGAGTAGAGGCATGAATATTGGCAAGAATCTATGCTAGGGCAGCCTAAATAGTTGGGTTCATTAGAACTTTCGATATCTTAGTAGGAACATACTGCATATATTGGGAGAAGGCCTCTAGAAGTGAGAGCATGGGCATTGGTATTATTGTTCTTTCCAATAGAAGAGAGGTAATCGGGGACATGGAGGCGGAAGAGAGTGGAGAGGTGGTGGTGGCAAGGTGGACAAAGATGTTCATAGCAAGTGGGGAGGTGGCAACCATTGCCTAGGAGGTAGGTAGAGGGGTAGTGGTAGGAACAATAGTGGAGGAAGTAGCACGAGAGTTTGGCTACTCAGCCTCTATTTCCTCTCCCTCATGGAGTGGATCTTTTGTAATGGTATCAAGACCTCCTGATGTCTTTTCTCTTTTGGAGGATTCACTATCTGAAGCTTTTCTTGATTATACTCGAGGCTTGGACTACTTTCTAGCCACCTCCTTCCTTTTACTTGATCTAGTGACTAGAGGAGATTAGGAAGCTTTTTTTTATCAAGGCAGTAGCTATCCCACTATCAGTCTAACTTGTTGGCTCTTTGTCAAGCTCTCCATAAGTCAAGGTGACTCCTTGCTATTTTAATTGGCCAATTTTCTTGTCGATCCATTCCTTTGTCCTAGCTCCAATTGTCTTTACCAAAATTTCAAGGTCATCAACCTCTTGTTCATTCCAATCAATGAGTGGCAATGGGAGATTAGAAACTACATCATATCGAGGATCAATCACCGTATCCTCATCCTCTGTCATCTAGTATGGAACTCAGAACAATTTGACCCTCTTCACAAAGAATGCAGTCATCCACATGTAGTGCCTCATCCACACTTCTTTATTGTCCTTGTAGTTGGCCCAAAAGTCCTCAACATGATCCACATGAGCATGTTCAAGCCCAACTGACTTCCTCATTTTTCCATAGGGGTCCATCCATTAATGGAGAGTGTGCAATTGCAAGTGGTACTCCACTAGCTCCTTCTTTGAGTGGTATGCACACTAGGATGTTTAGAGTTCAAACATCCCTTTTCTAAAGGTGAGTGGATAGGGAGTCCTCACCTTGTGCTTTTTTCTCAAGAGATTGTGGGTGCATTGTAGATGCTGGGAGAGCTCTCATAGTATTATCCAATCAATGGGGTACTGGGGTAGCTTGTATGGTTTCTCTATGAAACCTTCAACTCAAATGTAGGTGAACTTTAGAAACTGTATAAATAAGAAGGAAAACTAGTAGAGGAAAGCATTGGCACTATGGGAGACTCTTCTTTCGAAGTCACTGCCAAGAAATTTAATGATGTGGCCTATGAAGACATCATTAACTCTACAATAATCCCTCTTGAAGTTTTTGTATTGTAGTTGAGGGTACCTACTATAGACCCTTATCTCTCTACCTAGTTCTATATCTGGAGCCCTAAGCAAGGCCCTATATTGTGTTTTATCAGCCAACAAATAAACCAAGTAGGAAGTCATGTAGAAGCATGAGGTCTTCTTGATAGCCACAAATTGTTCATGCAAGCAATTGTTGATGATTCTTGCCTAGTAAAACTTGGTTTTCCCCCGAAGGACCTCTTCCCCAAAGTATAGCATCCACTCCTAGAAATAGGTTGTAGTTGGAAGGCCCATGATTCTACTTAGTAAGGTTACTAAGTCATGGAAGTCCTCATAAAATTCATTGTGGAAGAGCTCCTTGGGTACCTTTGTTGCACTACCCCTCTTCTCTTTAAACCAATTCTGGTTAATAATCTTCTTAACACCCTAAGGGATCTACGTCCCACATTTTCTTGGCATCCTCTTCCATTTATTTGATGGTATGGATGTGAAAACCTCTCCCTATTCACATGGCTGATAGATCAGGTAATATGTTTCTATCTCTATCCACTATGGTTTTGGTTTCCTCTTAATAGGCCTCTCTATAGGCCATCACTAGTTTAGGGGAAATGAGAGTGAGAGGGAAGCCTGTAGCCTTCTCCAATCCACTACTTCTAATATTTTTAGCATTATCTATGGTGAGGATGATCTAGATTCTTTGTTTAAACTCATCAATGTCTACTTGTCTGATGTTTTTATTGTAATCCTCCTTCCAAGCGGTGGTGACCTTAGTATTAAGACACTTCCCTTGGAACTTATAATTCATCTGATCATTATCATCTTTCCCATGAGGTGCTATAGCTATTTTCATTCCTTTGTCCTTCTCCACAGCCGTTCTCAAATGTCTTGCACCTAGTTCCATATATTCTATAGAAGAAACAAAGGCAAGTACATTCAAGCATGAAAACATAGCAAAAGTTAACCAAAATATTGCAAAAAAATTTTAGATTGGATAAATCATCTTTCAAGAATCCTAACATATCTTCCATATTGAAATTAGCATTTTATAGGAGGGAGTTTCAGTAGTTCAGGCCCAAGGGGTTGAACTTCCCCAGGCTAATGGTAGTTCTGGAGCAACCGCAAGAGGGATGGACATCAGGGCATAGTGGCCCACTTGTCCCAACCCACCTTTAAATTTGGTCAATTTGTGGGGCCCATCAAGGAGGTTAACCTATTTTGGGATTTGGGTCAAATTCATTTAAACATTCAAGGGAATTAAGACCATCATTTTGGAAATTAGAATCAAGAGGAAACTTGGTTGTTAGGGGTCTTCCATTGAAAATGACTCTGGCAAGATGGTGTCCCATGGGTGAGACCCATGGCTTTGGAAGAAGGTAGCAACTCTCACTTATTCTTTGGGAACTTTGAGTTGGAAAGATGGGAAGGCCACTAGGTCATTGTCATTTGAAATGATAGAAGTCACATGGCAGCCTGGCGGGAGCAACCTACTAAATCGGGTTTGAATAGAGATGGGCCTTCATGTTTACTTTAATAATTGCTTGGAGAATCCATAGGCAATGGGGGAGTCAGGTTCTAGGAAGTAGGCAGATGACAACTAACTTCCACTTGAGCATGGAAAACAAGGATGGAGTCCTGGTGATGGCAACCCTACAATAGAGACTCACTTAATGTTCATCATTTGATAATTTCCATTGTGCATTTTGGTGGTTGTGGCAAGGTTGGAATCCAAAGGGTAGAAAGGTAGCCCTCAAAAGCCGTTTAAGAGGGTGATTTCACTATGGTGGCCTGCAGATGAAAGTCTATGAGGCATGGCTTGAAAAGAGCTTGGCATTTGGCTGTTCTTGAGGGTGAGTGAAGTTGGTCCGCAAAGTCAAGGGCAGTGTCTAAAGGATGGAAGGATACAATGTCATAGCCATTTACAATGGTGAACCCTAGATGGAACTCCACTAGTGGCAATCCGTAAGAAGGGGCCTGGGATGGACCAAAGGTTTTCACTAAGTTTTGAGTTCATCTAGGAAATCAATAGAGTAGGGCTCAAACACCAAAAAGTCAAGGTTGGAAAGCTGTTTGGAATGGTAGAACATGGAAGGCACCCCAGAGATAGCATCCCGTAGGGGTAGACCCGAACGGGCCAATAGACTGCCTCATTTTAGCTTGTAAGTTTTCACTAAATTTAAACGGTGAATGAGAGGGGTCTTCCCTCAAGGGGGGACCTGGTGGATTTTTTTGTCATTTTAGACTTAAATAGGTTTACTTCATTCTTAAGGTTAATGATGGTGATGGGAGGATTTGGGCTCGTAGAGCATGAATGATCTAGCTGAAGAATGGAAAGGCAGATTCAAGGTTCCATATGTAGTGTATGGATTGATTTCAAGGGTTTTCAATATTACAAGTGGGTTTCATCTGCCTAGTCATAATCTATCCATCTATCAAGTTTTCCTCCCTTATACTTAGCAATTTATGTAGAAATCAAATAAAATACAATACAAGGCCCGCAAATAGAAACCCTACCTCTAAGAACCGATGAAGGAGGTGACCAAATAGGAAGCATAGATCTGGAAATGGTGAACTAATGACACAGAAGCAATGGTGGTTTTGGAAGATGGCTCTAACTATTATCTTTGATTGACTAACAGGTGAAAATGACATCTAGAAATGGCCTATTTATAGAAAATGTTGCATTAAATGTACTCAATAAATGCTCATATGGTGAGGTTGAAGTTGGTGATCCATCATTTCAAAATGGAAATGGGAGCATTAGACTCTAATTGGATTTGACTGTGAGTAGTTGGTCGTTTGGTTGTTCAATGATGAAAATAGCACCAGAGGTCTCAGGTTCCATGGGGTGAAAAGTTGCCAAAGGATGGCCATCCAAAATTTATTAGTAAGGGAATGATGAGAAATCATATGGGTCTCAATGGGTGGAGAGCTATTGAGAAAGGCCATTTGGAATGGCAACAAGGTGATGGAAACTCGAGAGGGGTGGCTAGATAGGGCAGACCTGATGGACTCTAGGGATGCCAACTTTGAAAAGCTAAGGCAAACAGCTAGTGAGATCTCATAAAGACTTAGAACCTTGAAAATTTTAGGGAGAAAAACATGGTTAACTCAAGATAAACTCCCTAAATATTACTAACCACTTAGAACACCAAAATAGGGGCCACACAAAACAAGTTGATGATGAAAGTAACCTAGTAAGGAAAAGGAAAGAGAGGGTCCCCATTTCGAACAAGGTGTGTGTGCTAGAGGCACAACAAAGTTCAAGAGATTATATCATGTTAGAGAAGATGTTTGGATCTTTGATGATGAATGCTTTGTTTTAGCTTTAGAGAATAAATCTATGTTTGCTAACTCTATAAGATATGCAAGAGAAAGTGGTCCAAAGAAGAAGGATAAGATGGAAGGTACTTTGGTTACTGCATTTCATGCTAGACAAGATGAAGACTATTGGGTAATTGATAGTGGCTGATCTAATCACATGACTAGAGATCAAAGTAAGTTCACTAAGCTCAAAATGTATGATGGTGGATTAGTAATGTTTGGAGATGATTTTGGAGCAAAGATTGTTGGAAAATGAACTATTAGTTTTGATGGAAAACACAGTACTAATGCTGTCTATTATGTTAAGGGCTTAAGGCATAATCTTTTTAGTGTTGGAAAAATGTCTAGCAAAGGATTCAAGCTTTTGTTTCAGGATAACACCTGTGAGATCAAAAAAAGGGTCTAGAACTATGGTTGTTGTAAGGAGAACATATGGAAAAATTTATCATCTTGAGGGTGTTGATGATCAGTTCCTTTTATCTCAAGTTAATGAAAGTTGGCTATGGAGCTGGAGTATGGGACATGTAAACTTTGATAATTTGATCAAGATAAATTCAAGATAGGTTTTGCAAGATCTACCTAAAATCACAAAGCCTACTGATACTATTTGCAAAAGTTTTCAATTGGGAAAGAAAATAAGATACAGTTTCAAAGGAAAAGAACAATCAACTACTGGAATGCTAGAATTGGTTCATACTGAACTTTATGGTCCTACAAGAACTAGAAGTCTCAATGGTGACAAGTATTGTATGCTTCTTTTTTATGATTATTCTTCCATATTGATGTTTTTTTCTAGAATGACATGGGTTACATTTCTTGGGGAGAAATCTCAAGCTCTAGATAGATTCAAAGTGTTCAAGGCAAGGGTAGAGATTGAAGTGTGCATGGAACAATTGATGGGATTTTAGTCATCAGATAAATTGGATATGGTCTATAAATTGAAAAAATATTGTATGGACTCAAACAAGCTCCCAGAGCATGGTATGCAAGATTGGACAGATATTTGACATAGCAAAGATTTAGCAAAGGTTCCATAGATAGTAATCTCTATTTCAAGGTGGAAGGAAATAGAATGATGATATCATCTTTGGAGGAAATGAAGGTATGTGTATGATATTTGTAGAGGAGATGCAAAAAGAATTTGAAATGTCTATGATTGATGATTTGAATTTTTTCCTTGGGATGTAAGTGAATCAAACTCATAAGGGGATATTCATTTCACAATCTATGTATGTAAAAGAGTTGTTGAAGAAGTTTGGAATGGATGAATCCAACCTAGTTAGTACCCCTATCGTGACTCAATGAAAATTGAGTAAAGATGATGAATTTGCTAAAGTTGATCAGAGCATGTACAGATCCATGATTGGTGAACTATTATATCTTACTACTACAAGACCATATATCATGCATGCAGTATGTCTAGCTACAATATTTTAAGTAGAACCTAAAGAAGCACATGTTATAGTTGTGAAGAGGATATTCTGATATATTAAGGGAACTCTAGATTATGGCTTGTGGTATCCTATATTTTACTTTAAGTGCTTATACTAATGTATATTGGGTTGGTTGTGTAGATGACTGGAAGAGTACAAGTGGTGGTTCTTTATTTATTGGAGGAAGATTAGTTTCATGGCTAAGGAAGAAATAGGATTAAGTTTCTTTATCCATTGTAGAAGTTGAGTACATTGTTGTAGTATCTTGATGCACACAAGTTTTATGGATGAAGCAAACATTGAAGGACATAGGAGTTATGTGTGATGAGCCTATCCCTATATTTTGTGATAATACAAGTGTTATAAACATTTCAAAGAATTTTGTAATGCATTCAAGGATAAAACATATATCTATTAGATATCATTTCTTGAGGGAGAAGGTATTGGAGAACAAAGTCAGGCTGGAGTATTTTTCCACAAAGGATCAAATTGTAGATATATTTACTAAGGCTCTTCCGAAGGATACTTTTGAGTATCGTAGGGAGAAGTTGGGACTCATTGGCCCTCCTTTGAACTAGGTACAGATGGAGGTGCATCAGTCTAGTGGATCTGTAGATTCTTCATTTGTCTAGAGTGATGAATGGGTCTAATCTGCAGGGGGAGTAGAAAGTTTCATTGTTGCAAGTATGTGCAGGATCATCATGGAAAAAATAGACCCTTAACTGGCAAAAAATTTAGAAAACTCAAAGTTAGGAAACTTGATGTAAAAGTTTGAATAAGCTATCTATATTATTTAAAAAATATGTAAGAATGGAATTTATAGAAAATTAAATTTAGTTTCTAAACTACTAGGTTTTTTTTTTTTTTAAATCTATAAATGGTGAAAATTTGAAATTTCAATGCAACAACACTTAAATTTCAAGGAAAAAATAAGTAGGTGTCTATCTGACCACTAACCACAATAAAATGATAATATTTTTTTTATAATATTTTAGATATCAGTAGAGGACTCATGTCCTAATGTGATGCATATTTTTTTGTAATTTTTTTCCTAATAAATAATTAATTATGACTTTTTTATTACAACTTTTAAAAAATATAAAAACTTGTATTTCTGACATCCTTAACTTGGTCAAAACTTCATGAAACTCATTTTTTTTAATCATATAGTATTCAAAGTATAGAATGTGATGCATGGTTCGAATTCAAAAAAAATTGATACCGTTTGAAAGATATAGATGTTTTTCAATCAGCCTATCAATCGGGACTTTAGTCATAATTCAAATAGAAAATGATTAATATTTATTTATTAAATTCAAAGTAAAGCATAATTTATATTGGTGGAAATTTGAGAATCTCCTTTAAAAACCCTTTTTGTTTCATCAATTTTGGGTAAAAAATAATTGTCAACCACATACCCTACACATACCCATCATATCACCACTTTTTGGTCCATCATGATCTACACATACCCTTGTAATATGAGATGTGTGGGTGAACTCCTAAGGGGGAGTGATCAGATCTTTTTGTCTTTTCCATTGATTTAAAATGGGGAGAGAGATTCATATGAAAAAATGTGAAAGAGAAAATGGGGAGAGAAAAAAAAGTTAAAAAAGGAGATAGTATTGAGTGTGCAAGAATGTTGTGTAGGTTGTCTAATCTAAAAAAAAAGGAGAGTGTTTCTTTGATGGTTTCTCACATCATGTGTTACCATCAATGGCAAAGTGGGAGATTGTTTCAATTATGAGCAAGTTTGGTTGTGTTGTCATTGTTGTTGTCAATGATGTCAACATAGTATATGATGTTGCAGGTTGTGCATGTATAGTTGAGATGTTGTGATTATATGGAGCTATCTTTATGATGTTGTAAGTGTATTAATATGTTGAGTTGCCAAGTGTTTTTGAGAAATAGTGAAGAAAGAGTTGTGTATGTGTTCAAAATGTGCTCTAGTACGTGCTTTTCATTTATTTTGTGTTGATCCTATGCTTGTGTGGATCTAAAGTGTTTTTTATGGGTATTTGTTGGTGGTATCTCCTAGATTTTAGTTTTTGGTTTGATGGAGAGTGAAATTTGTGTTCCCTGGTGTGTGAACTGGTTTGGAAAAGTTGTTTTTCTATGGACTAGGAGAAATTTTTCTGCTTCGCATTCCTCTACTAGTTTCTTTCTAGTCTTGCGGATCTGGTTGAAGGAATGTAATGATTTTATCTATGTTTTGGAAAATTTGTTCATTTTTTGGTGCTCTCAAAGACATTTTCTAGTATTAATATGTGTGTTTGTACAATCTAGATGGACTGATGGAAGTTGTTTTGTGTATTAAAATTGTTGGATTTTTTGTGGATGAATTTGAAGGTATCTAAGATGTGTTCTCATGCATGGTGAGTGTGTTATGTGGTATGTGTGTTATCTTCTTGTTGTGGAAGTGTGTACTTCAAAGTTCATTTTTGTTTTCATTAGGTTTGGTCGACCTAGTGTCTACACTTCATACAAATAATAAGTATCAATTAAGCAAATATGTGATTGATCTAAGACATTTTTTTGGGTCTTGGTTAAGTGTTGGTTTGGTCTACTATCATTCCTTTCCACCACGGGAATGTTGAGTTGCTGACCTAATTTGTATTTGTAAAATGAAGCATTTGTAGCTGACCTTGGAGAAAGTTTCTAAGGTTGAATATGGTATAAACACAAGTTGAGATGTTACGAATTGATGTATCAAATGCCACAAGTTTTAGAAGTAGATTTGTGTGAAAGTGAGTTGAAGCAACAGTACTTTAATATGCCAAGTTCCTGAAAGCAGTGAGTTGATGGTGTTTGCAATCTTCTTATCAAAGCTATGGATGCGTATAACTTGTTGTGATGGATCTTTTTTGTTATATTTTGTATCTATAGGTAGTGAACCACCTTGTTGGATAGTGAGTCCTTTCTATAAGTAGTGATCCTTGTATTTTAGGTAGTCAGTCTTGTATTTTGGGTAGTGAGCCTCTATGTATTTGGTTTTGGAATTACTTTATATTGTGATTTAATCTTCACAATGTTTTTTCCCACATTGGTTTTTCCATGTAAATAAGATCTCTTTTATTGATTTTTATTTTTATTATCTACATTCCATGGTCATACTTAATAACATACTAAAGTGGTTGTGAAGTTGATAGGTGTTTGAGATTTGAGATTGTGTTTGGTGACAATTGATTCACCCCCCTCTCAGTTCTCTTGCACCTTTCAACATATACTTAAGTGATAAACCATATACTCTCAACCCTTAACCCTATACCTTATACCCTAATCCCTATACCCAATGTCCTAAACTCTAATCTTTATACCCTATATACTTAACCTTATACCCTCAATGCTAAATATTGTCCCTCAACCCTCAAGCTAGACCCTAAACCTTATACTTAAACTCTGAACCTAACCTTCAACCTTGTACCCTAAACCATAAATCCTTACACCTAAACTCTAAATCTTAAACCTAATACCCTCAACCTTATACCCAATATCCTAAACCCTAATCCCTACAACCTACACACTTAACCATGTACCCTCAATTGTATACCTTAAAACATAAATATTACACCCTCAAACCTAATCCCTATACATTATATCTATATTGTGTGAATTGTGTAATGTAAGTAAATGAGTAATAAACCACACAATCAATGAAATGTATTATATTAGAGAATTGAATCACAAAACTAATCAGATTGAAATAAAGCAAATTTCCTAAAATCATTCCATTGTTTCCTATCTCCAAGGATTCATAAAATCATAATGGCTCTTAGATTGTTTTGTGCACTATTACCTTTTAGAATGATAACCTAGATAATGGAATGTTGTAAAATGCAAGAACTCTATTCCTACATGATTAATAAACTATGTGATTGATGAGTGATATGATGTTGTGATAAAGATATGATGCTAAATGCTACAGTGCAAATGTTGTATGAAGCTACTATGATAATGGATACACAACCAATAACTAATTCATGATTCTAAACTAAATAATTCTACAATGCTAATTTCTAAATGCTCCAATACTAAAAGCTCAAACACTAAATGCTCTCATGAAAATTCTACAAAGTAAGTTTGCTCAAAGATGGATATCAAATGTTGTAGAATGAGGCTGTAATTATAGATCTTCCAAGGCATAAAATCGTGTGGAAAGAAGCAATGGTCAGGATTTTAGCTCAAGAGATCAAGGGTGGAGGATGAAGAAGTTAGAGGGAGTCAAGAAGAGTGTTCCCTTTAATAGTACACTTTGCCAAGTGTTTAGAATAATAAATGAAATGGAAGAGCCCTGTGTCTCAAGTTTGTTTCAAAATTGGTTGAGGATAATTCCAATTTAAATATTAAGGATATTTAAATTCATGAGACACTTGATGAGGTGGAAAAAGGAAAAGTTATAGACATGTGACTAAATTTAAATTTTAGAATTATTCAAATTTAGTAAGAAGATATTAATTAAATAAAAAAAACTATTTGAATTTTTTTATCTAAAGAAAATTAGAGGAATATGATTTACGATAAGAAGAATTAGAAAATGGTAACTATATAAATAAATTTAGAATTTATTTATAAGCAGACGAATTAAAAGGTTCATTAATTAAATAACATGTATTTAATTAATTAATTATCATGACCAATTTTAGGTGTATACATTTTGCCCCTCTTTGAAGTGATGTGTTTACACATTGCTTCAAAGAAAAATATTGTTGCTAGTGTTGACAAAAAAAAAATTGATATGCCCCAGATGCTGATTTCTGAGTGATTAAGGATATATGCCCCCTTGAGAGATAAATCCATGAATTTTATAAGTTTTAGGATTTAAAAAAAAAATTGAATTTTTTCTGATTTTTTGATGATTTGATGATGATTTCAAAATTTTAATGATGTCAAGTTGATTTATCTCCTGAAAAATTATGTTGATGCAGCCCCTTTGATGAATTGATTAATTAAGGCCCCTTTTGAAGAAAAATAAAATAAAATATCACCTTAATCCCACTTAATTACCCCTTAAAAGGTAAAAAGGATGTGATTGGAGATCATTTGTTCATTTACATTTTGAAAATTTTGGAGTGATTGAGAGAATAAGCATTTGGAGCAAGATGGTGATTCCAACCCAAACCCACTAATTCAAGCACATACGACATCACAATTGCTTGGTCGAGTATGCACCTTCCGTACATACCCAAAAAAAACCCCTCATGAATTTTGAATGATGTTTTTCCCTTGTTTTAATGTTTGAATTTTTTCTTTTTGCATTTTAGCCCATAGGGTACCTGATGTACAACATTGGGTTACTCTTCTAGTGCATAGAGCCTTTTAGTGCATAGGGTTAGATTTTTGGCACATCCATGCAAATTTATAGTGCATATAATAAATTAGCACATATAGGAAGAAATTTAGCACATAGGATGAAATTTGATGGCGCATATGGTAATTTAGCATATAGAGACCCCATTCTAGTGAATCGATAGAATTCTCTAGTGCATATATGTTTTTAGCACATAGAAAGACTATTTTAATGCATTTAGACTAGATTGATGAATTTTATATTAGACTCCTTGATTTTGATGATTGTTGATCATGTCAGTTGTTGATTTGATGTTGTTTAATGATGTTGATAGATTAAATGATGATTGATCTCATGATAGGTAAGATTAAATGATAGGTTAATGATTGACCTCATGATAGGTGAGGATCAATGATAGACACTCATGAGATTTCATCAAAATATCACTAGAGCTAATTAGATTGATAGATTGACTGATTTTGATTAATAAGATTGCTAATTTGTGATATGTTATGATGATAGGAGCCTTCGATAGTCCTCATGTCTCGGGAGCGATTCTTGAGGACTTGGGATTTGATTCCACATCTAGTACAGGTTGATATGGATGTGATTGGATGATGTGGATTGACTTCATTGATAGATATTCCCCAACATAGGATTAATAGGGGACTTCTAACCATGCTTGTAGAGAGGTGGCACAATGACCACAACACCTTCCACTTACCCACTAGTGAGATGACAGTGACACCAAAGGATGTTTACCATATCCTACAGATTCTTGTTGTTGGTGAGCTAGTTGTTTATGATTCTATGGAGTAGGGAGGCACCGATGTATTGAGGAGAGTCTTTGAGGATGATCAAATTTACAGGTATGAGATTACATGGAAAGAGATGGTTGATGTATATGTGGCATTGCCATATGTCCTTGTTGGATTTATTGGAGGATTTATATGTCTTGACCATAGGTCAAAGGGACTTTCAATCAATTAGGGTCAGATTTTCAAGAGCATGATCACACAAGGGACCAAATATACATGGGGATCCTACATGCTTGCACATTTGTACCATGATCTACACTAGGTTATGTATCTTAGAGCATCCAATTTATCAACTAGAGTTACATTGGTCCAAATATGGGAATGGGAGCATATATCCATCACTCATCCTGTTGTTGATAGACAACGGCCAGTAGGTCATCCATATGTTCATGGATACATAGGTCTAGTTGTCCATCATAAGCTGGGAAAACTGGAGTAATAGAGGAGGGTATTGGATGATCTCGATATAGTTACATGCAGGCCATATCTTGACTGAGTAGTGGCCAGAGGATGACATTGAAATTCCCTATGTGTGCATGACTAGATACCTGATTGGGAGGACACCATTCATGATAGAGAGATTCCTTCTTGGGAGAGTCTTGTGACTATATGGTAGATTACAAGGCATTCCCTAGGGAGTGGCTCTTTATGCATGAAGATGGGTGGATGTAATAGAGTGGGGACCCACTTTATCATATGATGTAGCTATTGAGGAGTATCAAGGGTTATAGGAAATGATATGGAAGTATCACCTCAAGATTATAGAGGCTACAGTATCACAAGAGTATGCCCACTACATCTTTATGAATCCCTTCCTAAGGATTTCTAGTCCAGATGAACTAGTACCTACACTAGACGATGATGAGATGGCACCACCACATGCACCTGGGTGGAGGAGAGATGGAGGAAATGATGATGAGGAGGGAGAGAGAAGTGATGATAGAGATAGGGATGGATATGGTGGTGGGGGAGATGGTGATGGAGGAGATGAAGGTGGTGGACTGGTACTAGATGTACGAGACTCTAGAGTACCACGGAGGAGGAGATCCTTGGTAGCTACATCACAACAACACATTCATATTCAATTACCCTCACAATAGAAACAAACATAGATAGCTTCCCTACAAGCCCAAGTGTAGACGCTACAAGGTCATTTAGCATAGAAAATAGAGACAACTACAGGCACAAGCGTAGGCACAAATTGTTGCACCCACCGTAGAGAGAGATAGTGGTGTGAGTAGGAAGAGGGCATGGTAGAGAGACTGCAAAGAGATTTTGAGGGTACAACGATGGAAAATTACTTTAGAGATGTACATCGCTCTTCCAAGGAGGCTAAGTAATACCAAGGAAAATATCATGAGGTGGTGCCTCCAGAGCATCGGGTCAACTATGCTCAGTCTACCAGTGCTCACAATCATTCCAAGACTAGCAATAGGGGTGTTATAGGGCCATCACCTCGTAGAGACCTAGGGGCAGGACCCTCAAGTGGTACAACAAGAGGCACAGGGCTAGCATTGTCTGGGGGAAGCAAAACATAGCCCCATTATGATTATCTTTGATGTACTTTAGACATGATGTATACACTTTGATTCAGCTAAGACATTATGATGTACTGCCATATTTTTTTTATGTTATATCTCTCTACATATTTGGACATCATTGTACACTTTTTATTACTATTTTTAGATTTATATGAGATGTAAAAATGATTAGCGATCTATACATGTTTATATGTGTGTGTGATTGATACCTATGATTGATGCATTTAGTTTTTGTTCAATCTGCTATGTGATGTTTAATATGCTTATATGATTATGACATGATTATGTATGAATACAATGTTGATATGATGATGATTCTACATGTTTTATGGATGATGCTTTATGTTATGAGATGGATGCAAATGAAATGTGATGCTCCTTTTGTTTTTATATTTTTTTAGTGCAAATATATGATACTTCTATACTATATGGGATGAATATGATTATGCAAGTGAGATTCAATGCACTTATTTTTGTCTTTTCTACTATAAATATTATGATGTAATGCATGGATGGATGAATGATGTAATAATTCTTCTAATGTATGTATGATATGTAAATGATCATGCAACTATATGAGAATGAGATATTTTTGTTAATTTCAAATGTACTCAATCCATTAATAATAAAGATAAAATCATTGTGAAAATTGTGCCAACCTTGGAAAATCTATATTGTAGATACAAAAAAAATATGGATGCAATCTAACTTAACCATGCAGATATAAATATGCAATGTTGTCATTATATCAGTCGATTTATCATGCTTTTATCATCATTGAGCCTTTAAAATGTTGAAAGTGAGTACAAACATTGATGGTATAAGTAGACCATTATGACCTGAGTACTACTTCCATGATTTTTGATATTGTAAGTTAGCACAAGAATCTAGGTATAATTAAACTAAGATGACCTGAGCATTGCTTGCATAAATAGACAAAGATTTAATCATTTTCCTATGCAAATTCATAATGTCATTAGTGATACTTTGTAGAGCACATATCGTGATAATTCACATAGTAATAATGATCAACTCACATACATTAGACAAAGAAAAATAATACTCCTTCCTAGCTCCTCTAGTTCAAGACATCCTTGAGGTACTCTAAAGATATGATAACAAAAATCAAAGTGCAACAGTTGAACATTCATGCTAACATGATAAAACCATGATTCAAACATCATCCATTTAGATTTGTTTTGATTGATCTAGTTGTTTGATATGGATGGTTGATGTGTACAGTTTGATGATTGATGCTCAATATTGGGTTTTGTTGTGATCATTGTGTTTGTTGCATTGTTTGAATTTTTTTTTTCTACTATTTTAAGATCAAAGTTTATTGCCCCCAATGAGTTCAAGATTTTGCCCCTAGACTAGGGTGAGACACGATCATAATGCAGGATATGTACATGAGTATTTTTGATGGTAAGCTTAATTATAGAAATAGTGATGGTCGAAACATGCTCAAATAGATGGAAAAGTGAATCTATCACAATTAGAACCAGTTACCAAGTTTTCACTAGTTTTTATTGCACTTTTTCATATTTTATATTTTTTTTATTTTTTCAATTTTTTTTATTTTTTTGTATTTTTCTCTTTTTTGCTTTTTTTGTATTTTTCTCTTTTTTTATTTTTTTCTTGTCACCAAGATGCCTATTTTTCAAGTTTTCATCAGGGTGACCATTTTTTTCAAGACATTTTCTCATTTTTTAATCTTTTTTTAGGACTTTTACCATGCACTAGATGAGTTAGGTGTAGAACTTCTTGAGATGCAAGCTATTGATAGGTTCCTCGAACAAATCCCCTTCAAGCATAGACAACTGATATGCTCCTAATCTAAAGACTGATACAACAACAAAAGGACCAAGCCAGTTTGGTTCAAATTTTCCTTTCTTTTGCCTATCCTATTGATTGTGTGTATTTTCTTTCAAGACCAAATCACCAACTTGAAATGTTCTTGGTTTGACCTTGTGATTATAAATTCTAGACATTCTTTATTGATAGGATTTTAGGTGACCAACTGCATGCTGGCAATGCTCATTCAACAATTCCAACTCTTGTAGCCTAGATACTCTATAATATTCCTCTAAGATAATTCCCTTCAAAGACATTCGTAGGGATGGTAGATCAACCTCAATAGGTAATATGGCCTCTAATCCATAGACTAAATCATAGGGTGTAGCTCCTATCAGGGTATGGATACTAGTATGGTAAGCCCACAAAGAAGGGTTTAGTTGAATGTGCCAATCACGTCCACCATCATTGATGGTTTTGTTTGAGGCCTCTGCTTAGCCATTTCCTTGAGGGTAGTAAGGTGTGGAAAATCAATGTTGGATATGAAACCTTTCACAAAGTTCTTGGACATCCTAATTCTTGAAAGGTCTACCATTTTCAGTGACAATGGACTGAGGAATACCATTTCAAAATATAATGTAATTTATGATGAAGGATTCAATTTGTTTTCTAGTGATGTTGATTAAGGGAACAACTTAAATCCACTTTGTAAAGTATTTGGTGGCTATGATGATGAACTTGTGCCCATTGGATGATGGAGGATAAATATTACCTACAAGATCAAGTCCCCATTGACAGAAAGGTCAAGTTGATGCAAATGGTTGTAGCTCTTGAGCTAGTGCATGTATCAGGTTTCCATGGACTTAACATTTTTGGCACTTCTTGACAAAGTGAAAAGACTCTCCATATTCGGCTAGTAATACCCCAAGTGTAGGATTTTTCTAGCGATAGTTAGACCACTTGAATTTGTTCCATATATACCTTCATGAACCTCATGTAAATCAATTTCAGTTTTGTTACATTCAAGACACCGAAGGAGAGTACCATCAAGACCTCATCGATAAAGCACATCAGCTATTAGGGTATGTGGAGCTGCTTGTCGAATAATGTTACATTTTGAGTTTCATGATAAATTTTTTGGTAGGGTATTGTCTCTTAGATAAGGTGTAGATATTTCCATAGATAGAAGCATCAGCCTTGACTAGATGGTATATGACTTGGGATTTAGGGTTATCATATGTGGGTTTAAATATTTGTTCCACCATGAATTCATAACAAGCTAATTTTTTAGGTATCTGTAAGAGAGAAGAAATTCTAGCCATGGCATCAACAAATTTTTTGTCACCCCTTGGAATATGCTCAAATTTTATCTCCACAAAGTACTTCTTGAAGTCATCAACCATTCTCTTGTATGGAATTAATTTATCAATTTTTGTTTGGTAGTCATCATTCACTTGATTAATGACTAGTTGGGAATTTCCATAGACTTGCAACTCTATGATCTTCCATTTGACTGCCACCTTGATTCCAATGATCAATGCTTCATACTCAATTGTGTTATTAGTACAAGGAAACATCAACCTATAAGACTTTGGAATGGTGTGTCCTTTAGGCATGACAAACAAGATTCCAACACCTGACCCATGTTGCTTGTAAGATCCATCAAAGTATAACATCCACTCTTGTGTTGACATTGTAAGAACATCTGCATCTAGAAACTCAATGTTCATGGGATGATCATCTTGTAATGGTGCTTCAGCTATTTGATACACCATGGATTGACCCTTGATTTCTTCCCTATCCACATATTTGATGTCAAACTCACTCAATGTCATTACCCATTTGGCTAGTTTTCCTGTCAGGGAAACTTTGTTGAGTAGATACTTCAATGGATTATTTTTTCTATGAGTTTTATGGTGTCAATTAACATGTAGTGACATAGTTTTTTAGTAGCAAATACTACCACTAGAGAATCCTTTTCAATAAATGTGTAGTCGATTTCATATCCATTCAAGGTTCTGCTAATGTAATAAATAGCCCTTTCTTTTCCCGCAAAATCTTCCTATGCCAGTAGAGGGCCCAAAGATAACTCTATTGTTACTATGTAGAGTAATAATGGTTTTCCTTCAATTGGTGATACTAGTATAGATGATGACATCAAATACTAATTCAGTTGATTAAAAGTTGCTAAAAAAATTTCATCCCATTTGAAAGAAACATTTGTATGTAGCAAGTGATTAAAAGGATGAGTTTTATCTGTTAGTTGTGCAATGAACCTTCTAATAGATTGGAATCATCCCTATAAAGATCTAAGTTGATTGATATTCTTAGGAGGAGGCATCTCCATGATGGCTTTGAATTTCACAAGATCCACCTCAATACCTTTAGCTGACACTATATATCCCAAGAGTTTAGTTGATGTCATGCCAAATACACATTTCTTCGGGTTTAACCACACATTGAATTTTTCCAACTGAGTTAAGATTTTATCTAGGATTTCTTGATGTCCCTCTCTAGTGAATGATTTTTCCAACAAGTCATCTACATAGTCCTCCATAGAGGTATGTATCATGTCATGAAAGATAGTGGTCACCACTCACTGATATGTGGCCCCAACATTTTTCAACCCAAAAGGTATTACATTCCAAAAAAAATGTAGCCCATGGAAATGTGAAGGCTATCTTATCTTAATCTTTGGGTGCTATCTTAATTTGATTTTAACCTAAAAATTCATCCATGTGATAGCATGGCATGCCCGGCTATCAAATCTATAATGATGTCAATGTTGGGTAAAGGAAAATCATCTTTTAGGAAATCCATGTTAAGATCTTTGAAATTTGTACATATCATGATGCTATAGTCAGGTTTAGAAACTAGCACAATGTTTGAGATCAATTAAGCATAGTCAAAAGGTCAGATAAGTCCCACACCCAATAATTTCTTTAATTCAACTTTCACCAGAAGGGTAATGTATGGATGCATTTTTCTCAACTTTTGTTTCACTGGATTTACTCAAGGTGGTAGAGATAAAGGATGCACAATAAGCTCTAGATCCATGTCTAGCATGCTAGCGTAGGACCAAGAAAATTTGATTTGTATCTCTTCAAAGAACTTAGTAAAGCTTGGTTTTTGTTCCTTTATCATGGATGTTGCTAGATATAGGGTCTTTGCTATTTTAGTTGTACCAATGTTGATGGATTGTGTAGGTTCAATCAACACTAAAGATCTTTCAGGATAGTGCTCAGGAAGAGTGTCAAATATCCCATCTTCCAGTGCCTCAAAGAGGTTTTCACTATTAGATACATTTTTAATTTTTAATTTTTATTGATCTAATACTACCATTAAATGGTTTTCACCATTAGATTAATTTTTGATATTCATTGTTTTGCAGCTAAGAGATATGACACTCCCTTTTCTACAGCTTCATTATGAAATTCAATGATGGAACATGTTTCATGATCATTAGAGCAAAGGAAGTTCACAATGGCATCATCATTGGGGAATATAAGTATATCAAGCAACTCAGTTTGGTCCCAATCAATTAGTTTGGGGTGTACTAATGGAAAAAAATTATTAGATTGGTTAAGGTCAAAAGGGGTGAGTGTCATGATGGAAATATTTTCAAAGTGTTTGACAGTAATGTCAAGGTCTATGATATTACTCTTCTCCAAGTGATCTATCTCACTTGAAGTGTGATTGTCTTCACTTAAGTCATTGATATGGTTTGATCTAATTACAAGTGGTCTAGACCCTAAGCTTTGTCCCTCCATATGTGTTGGTGTATATACTTGTATCACATCAATTTCTTTGTCACAGAAATATTTTTCAAAGAGCAAGCCCCATTCATATTCATTCGAATCTATTACAAAACTATCTCACAATTGAAGGATTTGCTCAACAATCTATTACCTAGTTTCTTCTTTTGACTCTTCTTTATATCCTAGCCCTATTTTCTCCTTTGAATTAGTTATTGTAGGTTGTATTGGGTTAATGATACCCTCTTCTTCTTCTTTTTTATCTGATATTACCTTTTTTGTCATATCCCATCTTCTCTAGGATTGCAAACTCTTTACCATATGTCTCAGTTAGCATGTTGGAAGTTGATGCTTGTGATTCTTCTTCATATTTGTATAACCAATTCAAAACATCCTTATCTTCAGTTTCATCCACTAAGGTGCCTACTTTTACAAACTTATCATCAAAGAGTGTGATTGGTTGTGAAGATGGTTATCTTGATGTGAATGGCTTCCAATAGGATCTTTGTGAAGGTGGCAACTGTGCTAGACACAAGGACTACTCAATTGAATATTCACCCATGCCTTTGTCTTTTAACTAGATCCTTTTCTCGAATTGTTTTGATAAGGAATTGAGTTGAATTTCATGATTTGATGGAGTAGACTCACCAATTCCTTTGTCTTTTGATTGAACCTTTTCCTCAAGCTAATTTGACAAAGAATTTGATTGAATTTTGTTATTTGGTGGAGTAGAATCACTAATACCCTTATCTTTTGACTGGTCCTTTTTTCTCAACCCATTTTGCAAGGAATTTAGTTGTCTTTCATTGTTGGATGAACTAGGAGGGGGAGCTTCCCTGTTATGTGGTACAAAAGTATTTTAGAGTATTTTGAGTGTGTTGTAATATTAGGGATTGTTGGAATCAACTGAAATAATAATCTCTTGTCCATTGAAAGGGAATTTCAAACACTAATGATATGTTGATGGCACTACTTGCATGTCATGAATCCATGGACGTCCCAAGAGTATATTGTATGTCAACTCCTTGTCTAACACTTTGTATATTATATCTTTTACAATCTATTCCACTTGAATTAATAATACAATCAATCCTTGAGAGGATATCTCTTCATCATCATAGGCTTTTATAGTGACTTTTCTTCTAGAATCAATTGTATTTTCTAAATATCCAAGTGCACGGATAAGTTTTAAAGTGTAGATATTTAGGCCAGCTCCACCATATATTAGAACATGTTTGAATTGGTGTTTGTGAATTAAAACCTCAATGTGGAGGGAAGCATTGTGTGGATGGGTGAGTGGTACATCATCATTCTCAAAAAATGGTAGGTAATGGGTGCAATCAAGTGTCCCACCATAGCTTGGAATTGACATACTTCTAAATTATTCAATACTGTGGTAGCTACTAGAGCTTGTTCTAGAATTTCTTTATGAGCTGGTGAGATTTTTAGGAGTTCCAATATGGATATTTGAGCTAGGATTTTTTGGAATTGGTCAACTATGCTGTATTGAGTTGTAGGGGTAGCAATGGGTGTCATAGATGTAGAAGAGGCAGTTACTTTCAATATCACTTTGGTCTGCCTTCTTGTGGTTGTGTTGATTGGTTGGTAATCTTGTTTATCTCTTATTTTAATAACATTCATTCGATTATCATTTGCAGCCATGTTTTTTATCAGATTTATTGGTATGATGTCAATGATTTGATGTGATTTTATGTTGATATCATGGAGATGGTTTTTAGCTATAATAATGTTTTTTTCATGCTCAGTTGCGATGTCATTAATTTGACTCTCAGTTGTAATAATTTCTTGTTGTCCCTTGATTTTGATGTCCTTAGTTTCATACTCAACTAACCCAATATGGAGAATGGTAGAGTCATAAACATAGTTCACATTTTTCCCTTTGGTGTTTGATGAAGAGGACTCCCCCTTTTTCATAGTTTGGTAAAGAATTCTTCAATGCTCCATGATCATTGTTTGTTTGAGGTTCCTCTATAAATATTGTCTTGTTATCAATAAAATCTTGTACCAAATGTTTTAGTTGGATGCAGTCATTTGTTTTGTGTTGTTTATTTCCATGAAATTCACAATAATGTGTATCATTCCACCATGAATTTTTAACCCTTGATTCCAAATCTCTTGCCTCTGATAATGTTATAAGCTTGGCTGCAAGAAGCTCCTTTAATATTGATTTGAGTGGCTGTCCCAAAGGTTTGTATCTTCTTCAATTTGAGGATGTTCAATATATTGGTGGTTTAGATTCCATATTACTTGTATTGTTGTTTTGATTAGAATTTTGATTGTTGATTTTATTTTTGTTTGGATTGTTGTTTTGATTGGTCTTGGTGGCAACTACTATCAAGTTAAATATTGGTTTTGTATTTTGTGTTTCAATTGAAGCATCATTGTTACCAACATTTTCATTTCTTTGCCAAAATTTTGGTTTTTCACTACTATTATAATGATTGGAAGATTTTTTTGAGTTGTTTCCTTCATTGTATATTTTTAAAACTCCTCTCTTGACCAAGGATTCTTCGATTTTGAGTCCATTTTCAATCATTTTATGAAAGGTGGGTGGACATTGCAATTCTAGCCTATAGCTCATCTCATCATTTAGATTGTCAATAGAGATTTCCATCTTTTCTTTTTCAGTATGCGACTAGCATATCTTGCAAACAATCTTCTCCATCTTTGTAAAAATATGAGGAATGATTCACCCTTTTTATGTTTTGTATTGTGAAGGTCTTTCATGGTTATCTTGTGTTGGATGTTATAGGAGTATTGGGTGATGAATTTATTGACTAGCTCTTCAAAGGTCTTAATACCTAGTGCAAGTATGGAGAACCATTCCATGCATCGGTAACATAAGCTCCATGGAAACAATCTCATCAAATAAGTTTCCTCATGTGAAAAATCCAAGCTCATGGTGCAAAATTCTCTCACATTATCTATAGGATCAGTTTTACCATTGCACTTATCATACTTTGGAAATTCACAATGTTTGGGAAAATGAATCATGTTGATAGTTTGATCAAAAGGATATGGGAAAATGCCTTGTATCAAGTGTCTTTTTGTGGTTCCTCTTTGCATGTCAAGAAGTTGTAGATTTTTCAACAATCCTAATTGCTAAATGCTCCAATACTAAATGTGCAAACATTAAATGCTCTCATGAAAATTTAGCAGGGTAAGTTTTCTCAAAGATGGGATATCAAATGTTGTAGAATGAGGCTACATTTATAGATCTTCCAAGGCATAAAAATATGTGATAGCAAGCAACAATTAGGATTTTAGCTAGAGAGATTGAGGGTTGAGGATGAGGAAGGCAGAGGGAATCAACGAGAGTGTTCCCTTTACTAGAACACTTTTCCAAGTGTTTAGAACAATAAATTAAATGGAAGATCCATGTGTCTCAAGTTTGTTTCAAAATTGGTTGAGGATAATTCCAATTTAAATATTAAGGATATTTAAATTCATGAGACACTTGATGATGTGGCAAGAGGAAAATTTGTAGACATGTGACTAAATTTAAATTTTAGAATTATTCAAATTTAGTGAGAAGATCTTAATTAAATAGAACAAACTATTTTAATTTGTTTATTTAATTAAAATTAGATGAATATGATCTAAGATAAAAATAATTATAAAATGTGAACTATACAAATAAATTTAGAGTTTATTTATAAGTAGAGGAATTAAAAGTTTCATTACTTAAATAACTTGTATTTAATTAATTAATTATCCTGACTAATTTTAGGCGTATACAATACCCAAAACCCTCAACCCTATAACCAATATTCTAAACCCTAATCCCTATACCATATACACTTAACCCTATACCCTCAACCTTTAACACTATCCCTCACCCCTCATACCTATACCGTAAACCCTAATACCTACAACATCAAACTTCATCCCTATACCCTATACACTTAACCCTATAACCTAAACCCTATGCCTTAAACACAAAACCTTACACCCTCATCCCTCAAAAGAGGAGAGAGAAAGAGGGGGGAGGGAGGAGGGGAGAGAGAGAGGGAGATGTTGGATAGAGAGTAGAGATGGAAGGAGAGAGAGAGAGAGAGAGAAAGAGGGTGATGGGGAGAGGGACAAATAGAGAGAGAGAGAGAGAGAAATAGTGGGAGATAGAGATCAATAGATATGGAGTGATAAAGAGAGAGTGGTAGGAAATGATGGATGGAGAGGTAGGTAGAGAGGGAGAGGGGAGATAAAAATAAGTAGAGAGAGAAGTGGTAGAGAGAGGAGAGAAAGAGAGTAGAGAGGGAATGATGGAGGGAGAGAGATTTGAGATAGAGAGGTGTAGAGAGAGAGTGATGGGGTGTGAAGGATGGAGATGTAGGTCGAGAGATGGACTGGGAGATATAGGATGGGCAGGGAAGAAGTGAGGGAGGGAGAAGTATGGAGGGAGAGATAGGGAGGTGAGAGAGAGGTGAGATAGAGAAATAGAGAGAGTGGTAGGGAGTGATGGAGGAAGAGGTAGGTAGAGAGAGGGATAGGTGAGATAGAGATAAGTAGAGAGGAAAGGTGAGAGGGAGGGAGAGAGAGAGAGAGGAGGGGGAGGGAGGGATGGAGGCATGAAGGGAGAGAGAGAGAGGATGGATAGGTAGAGAGGTATTTCTTGAGTTCAAGGGAGAGAGAGTTGGATAAAGGGATGGAGATTACTGAAAATTGATGTCTTGATTATTAAAATTTGACATGTTGATTCTTGAAATTTTAGTAATTCTAAGAAATTATAAGGTCATCCAAAAACTAGAATTAGAATTCTAACTCCTAGAGATCCAAAACCACTCTCAAACATCTCAAAACTATGTACATGAAATATAACTTAAATTAAAATAAATTAAATTTCCATATGTAAATTTCAACTTGAATATTTATTTCATGTATATAGTTTCCCTAAAAGATAACAAGATGAAAGAGAAAAAGAGAGAAGATACAAATTCAATTCAAACCATAACACGCTCATTTTTCATCCTGCTTTGGTAATCCCCAAGACTTTGGCTTGGATTTGCTTTGGATTTCCAACCCAAAGGCTTAGACTTCCTTTTCGATGCCCAAAAACATGTTTTTTTCATATTTTACCAAATTTCACATAATCTCATTCATGCTAACCATCCACATTGCAAGTGTTTCAAGGTCAAGTAAAACAAATACATGGGTAATGTTTATCTCTCCCTTAGTTATTTAATGATGCAACTTTTTTAACATTTTGGATATTTTAAGGCTTTAATCTTTAATTTCATTTTTTTGTGTGTTTTTTTTTGTCAAAAACCAATGTTTGGTATTTTTTACTTTATATTTAAATCGTTCTTTAAAATTTCAAATAAATTACATTTTATAAACTAGACTCCATTCTACACACCTTCAAAAAAAAATGATTATTTTTTAAAAATTATAGGGGTAGCATGACTAAATTTATATTTTTTGGGATGTCTCCACTTTAAAAATTAGTAAAATATAATATATTCATTAAAAAAGTATTAGAAAAATTGGTCATAAACTACATGCTATGAGATAATTTCTCACCAAAGTGATTTTAGAAAAACTAAAAAAAAGTTAGCCTTTTGAGGGAGCCACAACAAATGCTATGTTATGTTTTTCTAACAAAATAGGACCAATTTATGTGACTCCCTTTCTTGAACCTCTTAGCCTCTACCATTTTTAAATTAAATTAGTAGTTTAGAAAGTAGATTTAGAGCACTATGATCTTCAATTTCTCATCCAAGGTCAATATTTCATAATTTCAAAATAAGACCCCCTTTTGGCCACCCATCTATGTCCACTTACATGGGAGAAAACCCTCACACTTCAAAAATTTCCTAATATATTATTCATAATTCAACAAGATTACAACATCCTTGCAGACCTATATTTCTCATAGGAGTATCACCAACCATATATTCAAAGGAAATTAAGTAGATATAAGTATCTTTCACATAACCTCCATCTCATGCACCTAATATATAGAGATGCAATAGATGAAGCCTTTAAATAGTATTACAAAACTATGAGTTAAAACCACCTAAAAAGTGGTATGTATCCTTTTCCCGAAAAATAGATTCCTATGATATGTCAAAATGGACACCATTATATGTAACTCCCCATTTACAACTCATTTTTGTGTCCAACATTTTTTTACATCTCCCATTTCAAGAGACCAGAGATTTAGAGGCCATAACTTTTGATTCCAATATCCAATTGTTGAAGTGTTTGAACTATCAAAAATCTCATGAAGCACTCTACAAGCTATAATTGGATACATTGGGTACAACCACTTTCGCACCCAAAAAATTCACCCAAGGCATTCAAAATGAACTTTGAAATTTTCAAAAGTGAAAAATTTAGTATCTTCAAATCTACACATGATCTAATGCTGAAACTTTATGAGCATACTTATTTAACAAATCTAAAGCTTTGGGAAAAAATTACATCAATTCATGCTAAAATGTAAAATTACTAAAAATATTAACCTCACATAATTTCAAGGTTGAGACACTACTTTTGTAACATTCCCCAACTTGTCAAACAACTTGCAAGAGAAAAGGGTGTATTAACACGAAAATTTAGTCACTAGTGTCCTTGAGGCCCATATACTCAAAACACCATCAAAAATTTTATTTTCTCATAGAATTAGTTAAATAATCTACAACATTCATCAAATTTTATATCTTAACCAACTTCACCTTACCATCCTTGATCATATGTCTAACAAAATGATACTATATATAAATGTTCTTAGTTCTAGTGTGAAATGTTGGGTTCTTAGCTAGGCACATTACACTCTGACTATCACAATAAATTATCACTATTCCTTGTTTAATTCCAATATATGAACACAATCTCTTAATCCAAATGTATTTTTCACAGGCATGAGTAGCTTCCATATACTTAGGTTGAGTAGTAGAAAAAGCATCCACAAGTGGTTACTTATTCATCCAATTTATTTCTCCACAAAACCAAGTAAACACATAATCACTAGTGGATCTCTTGCTATCAACATCACTTGCTTGGTCTAAATCCAAAAAACCATGAATATCAAAGGAATTCCCATCTCCCACCATATTACCATGATAACACAAGGAATACTCTACTCAGTTCCCTACAAATTTATAGAAAATATTTTAACTACATCTTAATGAGTTATACTAAGATTGGACATATATATGAAAAGAACTCCCACTACTTGGGAAATATTTGGTCTAGTGGAGACTATAACATACATCAAACTTCCAACTACACTCTAGTAACACACTCTAGTCATTAATTCCATCTCTAATGGGGATTTTGGATAATCTAAGCTAGATAACTTTATTCCAAATTTACAAGGAACACACAATGTTATACAATCCTACATGTTAAACCTTTGTAAAATTGAATTAACCTACTTACTCTAGCTAGTCCTTATCTTTCTATTCACTCTTTATTTTTATTTCCATCCCAAGAATGTGTTTAGCTGCATGAAAATATTTCATTTCAAATTTAGTTGCAAGTTGAGACTTTAGTTATGAAATCATTCCTCTATGTTTACCAATAAATAAGATATCATCAACATATAATGCAATAAATAAGAAATTTTCACCATAAAATTTATAATAAACACAATTATTTGATTTAGAATGCTCAAAATCCCAAAATATTCAAACTATGTCTCAAATTATTTGTATCACATATTAGGACTCTATTTGAGGCCACACAAATATTTTTTGAATTTATAAACCAAATTACTTTTACATTTCACCATGTAGTGCTTTGGCTATGCCATGTAAATATCCTCCTCCAAATCACCATTAAGGAAATCTATTTCACATCCATTTTCTCAACCTCTAGATCATAAGCTACAACAATAGAAAGTACGAATCTAATGGATATCATTTTTTTAATAGGAGAAAATATTTCACCATAATCAACACCCTCAACCTAAGAGTAACCCTTCACAACCAATCATACTTTGTACTTCTCAATAGCTCCTTTTAGACCCATTTTATTAAACACCAATTTGCAACCAATAAGATTTTATCCTTTGGGAAATGGTACAAGATCCCATGTATCATTTTTTAAAAATTTTCCATTTATTCATGAATATAAATCTTTTAGGATTCTACATAATGCATACCTAATGCCTCTTAGTTACAAATTTGTGTTCATCAATGTTATTATTCAAAGAAAAAATATATCTGTAATAAGCGAATACCTTTCAAGTGGTTATATCTACTTTGTAGACCTTCAAAAAGATTGAGTTGGGGGTTCTTCTTCCTTATTTTATGAATTTGAGCTAGATCAAAACCTAGGTAAGTGCATAAAGATGAGGGGCCAAAAGGGGTCTTAAGCGGCCATTTTTTTTTTAAATAGGAAATACTAAATTTAGATGAGAAATTGAGGATACTTACACTTAAAATTTTAAGATGCAACAAAAACAAGGGTCATAGTGCTCCAAGTCTACTTTCTAAACTACTATTTTTTAAAAAAAGATGGTAGAGATTAAGGGGTTCAAATAAAGGAGCCACAAAAATTGGTGATGTTTTTGTTAATAAATCATAATATAGAATTTGTTGTGGCTCCCTCAAAAGGTTAACCTTTTTTTAGTATTTTTAAAATTGCTTCAATGAGAAATTAGTTAGCAATGTCTAGTTTATGCCCCATTTTTTTAATAATTTTTAAATGAATACATGTTTTTTTACTAATTTTGAAAGTGGGCACATCTAGAAAAATAGAAATTTGGTCATTTTAGGTACCCCTATAATTTTTTAAAAGTAATCGAAAATCATTTTTTTGAATATGTGAAGAATGAAATATAGTTTGTAAAAATGTAATTTATTTGAAATTTCAACGAACATTTAAAACTAGTGTAAAAAATACCAAACTTTTGTTTTTGACAAAAAAAAACACACAAACAAAAGAAATGAAAGATGAAAGCCTTAACATAATCAAAATGTGAAAAAAATTATATTGTTAAATATCTAAGAGATAGTTTAACATTGCCTAGGTGCTCTTTTACTTGACCTTGAAACATGTGCAAACCTAATGATTAGCATACACAAGATTATGCGAAATTTTTTAGAATATGAAAAAACACATTTTTGGACATTGGGAAGGTAGTCCAATACTTTGGGTTGGAAATCAAAAATAAAATCCAAGCCAAAGGCTTGGGGATTCCCAAAGCAAGGCATAATGCAGTCACATTGTGTCACAGTTTTGACATAACACAAGTGCATTATAAAACACTTGCATTATGTCTTGCTTAATATTTCTATATGTGTTTTATGAACATGTGTAGGGTGTAAGAATGGTTGTATTTCATATAACATGAGTGAGATATAACTCAAGAACATTATAACACAATTGCATTAGTCTCGCTTTATGTTTTTGTGTATGTTTGTATAAATATTTGTTTTATGTATGTTTTTTTGTATATATATGTTTATATGTATGATTGTATTTATGTATGTATATTTGTGTATTTGAATGCATGTATGTTTTTTTTTGTGAATGTATGCTTGTATGTATGTATGCATGTATGCATCTATGTATGTATGAATGTATGTTTAGGGTTGAGGGTTGAGGGTTGAGGGTTTACGGTTGATAGTATAAGGTTAAGTGTATGGGCTATAGGTATTAGGATTAAGGATATTGGATATAGGGTTTAGGGTTGAGAGTGTAGGCTTTAGTGTTTAAGAACAAGGTTAAGGGTATAGGATTGAGGGACAATTTTCATGGTTTAAGGTATTAGTTTAAAGGTATAGTGTATAGGGATGAGGTTTGAGAGTGTAGGGTTTAAGGTTTAAGGTATAGTTTTGAGGGTTGAGGGATTAGGGCTTAAGTATAGCATTGAGGGTATAGGGTATAGAGTCAAGGGTTTACAATTGAGGGATAATGTTCAAGGTTGAGTGTCTAAGGTTAAGTGTATAGGGTATATGGATTAGGGTTTAAGATATTGGGTATAGGGTTTAGGGTTATTATTGAGGGTACAAGGAATAAGGTGAAGGGTTGAGAGTGTATACTTAGGTGTTAAGTATAGGGTAAAGGGTCAATATTTAGGGTTTAGAGTATAAGGGTGAGGGTATAGTGATGAGGGTTGATATTCTAAGGTTTAGGTTTTAGGGTATAGGGTATAGGGCTTAAGTATTGGGTTGAGGGTATAGGGTATATGGTTGAGGGTATAAGGCATAGGATGAGGGGTTGGAGGTATAGGTTATATGGATGAGGATTGAGGTTGTAGGATTTAGGGTTGAGGGTTGATGGATTAGGTCTGAAGTATAGGTTTGAGGGTATAGGGTATGGGGTAGAGTGTTGAGGGTTGGGGGATTGATGTCTTAAGTATTGGATTGAGGGTAAGGGGTATAAAGTTCAAGGATTGATGGTATAAGGCATAAGGTGAAGGGTTGAGGGATTGAGAGTATAATAATAGGGTTGAGAGTTGAGGGATTAAGGGTTTAAGGAATATGGTGAAGGTTTGAGGGTAGAGGGTATAGGGATGAGGGGTGAGGTTGTAGGGTTCAGGTTTTAAGTTATAGGGTTTACAGTTGATGGATTAGGGCTTAAGTATCAGGTTGAGGGTATAAGATATAGTGTGGAGTGTTGAGGGTATAAGGCATAGGGTGAAGGTAGAGGGTATAGGGTATAGTGTTAAGTGTTGAGGGTATAGGGTATAGTGTTAAGTGTTGATAGTATAGGGTATATGGATAAGGGTTGAGGGTATAGGGTATATAGTTGAGGGTTGAGGTTGTAGGGTTTAGCGTTTAAGGTATAGGGATGATAATTTAGGGATTTGGGCTTAAGTTTATGGTTGAGGGTTGATGGTTTAGAATTGAGGGATAATGTTTAGGGTTGAGTGTATAAGGTTAAGTGTATAAGGTATAGGAGTTAGGGTTTAAGATATTGGGTATAGGATTTAGGGTTATAAGGCATAGGGTGAAGGGTTGAGAGTGTATGGTTTAGGGTTTAAGTATAAGGGTTAGGGACACTATTCATGGTTTAGGGTATAGGGTGTATGATGAGGGTTGATGTTGTAGGTTTTAGGGTTTAAGGTATAGGGTGAGGGTTGAGGGATTAGGTCTAAAGTATATGGTTTATAGTATAGGGTATAGGGTGGAGGGTTAAGGGTATAAGGTATAGGGTATAGGGTATAGGGTATAATGTTAAGTGTTGAGGGTATAGGTTATAATGTTAAGTGTTTAGGGTATAGAGTATAGTGATGAGGGTTGAGGGTTTAGGGTATAGGGTATAGTGTTAAGTTTTGAGGGTATAGGGTATAGGGATGAGGGTTGAGGTTATAAGGTTTAGGGTTTAAGGTATAGGGTTTAGGGTATAATTTTAATGTATAGGTTATAGTGTTATGTATTGAGGATATAGGGTATATTACTAAAAGTGTTGAGGTTATATGTTATTGGGTTGATGGTTGAGGTTGTAGGGTTTAGGGTTTAACATATAGGGTGAGGGTTGAGGGTATAGGGTATAGAGTATAGGGTTGAGGGTTGAGGGATTAAGGGTATAAGGCATAGGGTGAAAGGTTGAGGGGTTTAGGGTTTAAGGTATATGGTTTAGATTTGAGGGATTAGGGATTAAGTATTGGGTTTAGGGTAAAGGGTATAGTGTTGAGTTTTGAGGGTATATGACATAGGGTATAGGGTATAGTTTATATGGTTGAGGTTTGAAGGATTGAGGGTATAGAGATGAAGGTTGAGGTTTTAGGGTATAGGGTTTAAGGTATACCTATAGGGATGAGGGATTGAGGGTATAGGGTACAATGTTAATTTTTGAGGGTATAAGGCATGGGGTGAAGTTATAGGGTATATAGTATATTATTAAGTGTTAAGGGTATAGGGTATAGGGTTTAATATATAGAGTTTAGGGTTTAGGGTTAAGGTCTAGGCTATAGTGTTAAGTGTTAAGGGTATAGGGTATAGGGTAGAGTGCTTAATATATAGATTTTAGGGTTTAGGGTTAAGGTATAGGCTATAGTGTTAAGTTTTGAGGGTATAGGGTATAGGGTATAGGGTTAAGGTATAGGCTATAGTGTTAAGTTTTGAGGGTATAGGGTATAGGGTATAGGGTTGAGGGTTGAGGGTTGAGAAATTGAGGTTTTAGGGTTCAAGGATGAGGGTTGAGGTTGTAGGGTTTAGGGATGAGGGTTGAGGTATTAGGGTTTAGGTTTTAATGTATAGGGTGAGGGTTGAGTGATTAGGGTTGAAATATATGGTTGAGGGTATAGGGTATATGGTAAAGGGTTGAGGTTTGAGGGTATAAGGCATAGGGTGAAGGGTTGAGGGATTAATGGTATAAGGCATAGGGTTGAGGGTTGAGGGTATAGGGTATAGGTATGAGGGTTGAGGTTGTAGGGTTTAGGGATGATGGTTGAGGTTGTAGGGTTTAAGGTATAGGGTTAAGGTATAGGGATGAGGGTTGAGGTTGTAGCATTTAGGGTTTAAGGTATAGGTTTTAGGGAATATGGTTAAGGTATAGGGTTAAGGTATAGGGTATAGTGTTACATGTTGATTTTATATAGTACAATGTTAAGGTATAGGGTATAGTGTTTAAGGTTTAGGGTTTAAGGTATAAGGTTGAGGATTAATGTATAGGCTCAAGTGTATAGAGAATTATGGTGAAACTTCATATCACACAAAAACTGAGACATGCATAGCACTTACAAGATGTCATAATTCCTTGAATAAATTTATCATAGATATACCTCAATCCAACTCCCTACTGACACATGATGATAGTCAAAAAACCTTTACAAAATTAACTTTTTCAAAATGAGAGTGTGCTTTAAAAAAGTTGAAATTTTGTCATTTTTAGAGCAAGCTAAAATGTTACTGCATTATAACATTAGTATGTTATAATGCAAGTACATTTTAGCTTGCTCTAAAAATAATAAAAAATGGTAGGAAACTTGTAATCTAGGTCTACATGCTTTTTTATTCTCTTTCTTCTATATGTTACTTTGTAAGAAATTGCTTTTTCATGGTGTTGGAGAAATAACATGTAGTTTTTACACATTCCACCACTGTTGCACCATCTTTCTCTAGTTTTCCAATTTAAGAAAGAGGAAATAATATATTTTTTACATCAAATTTGATTATATTAACTCATATTTTCATTTTTTTAGTGTTGCAATGTTAATTATGATGTTATTGTTATAATTTCACATTATAGATTGGTTAATTCTATAGTTTTTAGTATCTCTATTAGAGTTATATAGAATTGAACATTGAAAAGGGAGTAAGTTCATGAAAAGCTAAAATTATTGAGTTTGATGCAAGAAGAGAAAAAACTACACATAATTGGGTAGTTTCTCAAATCAAATCTCTGATTTTAAGTTATTTCAAGTCTTTATACATGTGTTTTACATTTTCCTTCATTCTCTTATGTTTTTTTATCACTTCTTATCATACATGCTTAATATAATGTTTTTTTTTATTATCATTTTGATTTTAGGATTAGATTTTGGTAAGTATTCAAAATTTTGAGTGCTCAACATACATAGCTTAATCAAATGCATTAAATTTTGCTAAGGGATTAGATTAGATTTTGTTAATATAATTAAACATAATATTAATCATATATTAAACTTTATTAGGTCTTTCAAAACTATCTTAGGACAGTCATAGCTTCATTGGGATTGTCATAACTTCAATATGACAATCCTAATGAATCTATGAACTCAACATTCCTTCTAATTACAACAATTTTTTGTAATAGGGTTTTACAATTTTATGCATTGGATTCCTTAGTGTAGTTTATAAAGATGCACTTCTTCTATCATCCAATTTATGTGTTTTTCCTTTATCACAATTGCATATTCCATGTATCCTATAAAATTTAAAGTTCTTTATGCTTCATTTGCATTTCTTTCATGCTTCTTGTGAAATCATGTCACACATAGCCTTTGTTGGACATCTATTTGGAAATTATATTATTGTTGCAAGAACTCCACATTAATATTCATTTAGAATCCTCTTAACCTTCAAAATATTTCTTCCAAGATCCTTGATGGTACTATTCTTTGTCTTTGCTATAATATATTTTTGTTAGCTATAAGTAGTTTTAAACTCTTTATTAATGCTTTCATTCTTGCAAAAATTTGATAAACTATTTGGAGGATTACTCACCTCTTCTATCTACTCTAACTTGAACTTAAAGAGTTTCTATATTCCTTCTCAACTAGGGACTTGAATTCTTTGAAATTATTAAAAGTTTCAGATTTATGCTTTAAGAAGTAGACCTGTTTATTTTAGCTATAGTCATCAATGAAGGTCATACCATATTGATTTTTGTTTAGGGTGAGAGTTTTCATGGGGTCACAAAAGTATAAATGCATCAACATGCTAAATTTATAAAGTCACACAATTCTAAAGTCATTACAAGCTATCCCTCCTCATGATTTGTGTTTCCCTCTTCATGCACAAACTTGAGAATCAATAAAAATTTCCTTAGTTTCATATTCATTACTACCACTTCTCATGCCCTTTGCTGCCCTCTTCATGCAAAAACCTGATAAAAAATAAAAAAATTATTAGTTTCATATCCCTTACTGCCCCTCCTCATGCCCTTTGCTACTCTCTTCATGCCCATTTCTACCCCTCATCATGCCTCCTTTGGACTATCATACATTATGTATATTTTAATTTCATGGGTTGGTGTAGGATCATGGGGGTCCAAACTAGGCCTCTAAGTGGTGATGAATTCAAAAAATTAGAGTTAGGAAACTTGACGTAAAATTTTGAATAAGGTTATTAACATAGTTTTAAAAATATGTAAGAAAATAAGTTGTAGCAAATTGCATTTTGTTTCTAGGCTACTAGTCTTTTTTTGGAAAAAAGTAAATCTGTTTTGTGAAAAATTGAAATTTGAATGTAGTTGTACTAAATTTTAGGAAAAAGATAAGAAGCAGTTGTATGTTTGACCACCCTAAGCACAAGAAAAAAATAATATTCTTTTCTGAATCTTTTAATATAAGTAGAGGACACATGCTTGGATGTGTTAGATTTTTTTGTAATTTTTTTCCATGTAAATAATTAGTTATGAATTTTTTATTACAACAATTCAGAATTATTAAAACATATGTGTCTAACCACCATAACTTGGTCAAAACATTATGAAATTCAAAAAAAAATATCCTATAGTATGTGAAACATAGAATGTGACACATCTTGTAGGTTAAAAAATTGTCAAGTAGTTTGAAAGCTATAGAAGTTTTTCAATCAACCTATGAATCAAGACTTTAGTCATAATGTATGTAGAAAATTGATAATATTTATTAAATTCAAAATAAGGAATAACTTATATTGGAGGAAAGCTAACAAATTTTTTTATAAACCCTTTTCATTTCATGAAATTCAGATAAAAAAAAGTCATTAGCCACAAGGGAATTTGGCAATCCCAAGCCAAAAACCAGGGCAAACTTGAGGGAAATCCCAAGGCTAGAAATTTTATCAAACAAAATGGATTTCCATTTTGTTTTTCAAAATAGATACCTATTTTGGAAAGCGGGAACCCATATTTTTGAAAAAAAAAACATATATCCATTTGAAATGGATATCCATTTTGAAAAAGAAAACATATATCTAATATCCATTTTGAAGGCCTAAAAAACCCTCTTTAGTGAAATGGGAATAACTTTTGTGTTTCTTATCAAAATTTTAATTTTTTATAAGTGTTGGAATGGTGATTGAGATCTCTACACAATGGACTAGGTATTGTTTCTATATTGTATATAAAAAATAATTTTAATCATTTGAACTTCATATTTCATTTTTCAAACATAAAATGCTCACTACTTCCACATGCAAAGTCTCTTTTTCATGATTTTTTTTGTAAAAATAATCTCAAAATAATTAAAACATTAGAAAAAGTAATTAATAATGAAATATTTATATTTTTTGTACTAAGACAATGAAAAAATATTCATAAATCATCATATCTCTTTGTCCCTTTCTCTACCTCTCTACATTTCACTATGTCTCCCCTTATGATTTGAACCTATCCCTCCACTTGTTTCTCCCTCCCTCCCTCCCTCCCTCTCTTTTTACCTCTTTAGACATCTTCTTATCAATTTATTGAAATCTAGAATTAACTATCTACTTCTCCATCACTCCCTCATTCCTTCTCTCTTATCCCTCTTTAGACCTCTCTCTCTCTCTTAGGCCCCTCCCACTCCCACTCACTCTCTCTCCCTCTCCCTCTCCATCTCCCTCTTACTCTCTATCTCCCCCTCTCCCTCTCTCTCTCACTACCTTTAGATTCTCTCTCTCTCTCTTTCTCTCTCTCTCTCTCTTAGGTCCCTCCCACTTCCTTTCCCTCTCTCTCACACCCTATCAATCTCCATCTCACTCTCCATCTCCTTCCCCCCTCTCTCTCTCTCTTGTCCCTCCCACTCCCTCTCACTCTCTCTCTCTCCCTATCCATCTCCATATCACTCCCCACCTCCCTCTCTCCCTCTCTCTCTCTCTCCAAAAGTCTCTCTCCCTCTTCAGTCTCTCTATCAAGTATCTCTCACACACACACACTACATCTCCCTCTCAAGTCTCTCCCTTTCCCTCCCCCTCACTCTCACACACACTCCATCTCTCTCTTAGGTCTTTCTCTCTCCCCTCTCTCCATCATCTCTCTCTCTCTCTCTCTCTCTCTCTCTCTCTCTCTCTCTCTCTCTCTCTCTCTCTCTCTCTCTCTCTCTCTCTCTCTCACACACACACACACACACACTCACTCACTCACTCACACTCTCTCTCACTCTCCATTTCAAGTATCTATCTCTCTCCATCTCAAGTCTCTCTCCCTCTCCCTCCCTCTATCCCTCTCTCTCTCTCTCAAGTCCCTTCCTTTCCCTCTATATCTCTCCCTCTCAATGTACCTCTCACTCTCAATCTCCCTCTCTCCCTCTCTCTCCTTCCCTTTAAGTCTCTCTCCCTCTTAGATCTCTCTCTCAACTCTCTCTCTCTCTCTCACACATACATAATCCATCTCCCTCTCAGATCTCTTTCTCTCTCCCACTCTCTCTCCTCTCTCCATCCCTCTCTCACTATCTCTCTCTCTCTCTCTCACACTCACTCACTCACACTCTCCATCTCCTTATAAAGTATCTATTTATCTCACACTCTCTATATTCATCTCAAGTTACTATACCTCTCTCCCTATCAAGTCTCCATCTTTCCCTCTTTCCCTCTCAAGTTTATCTCCCCCCTCTCTCTCTCCCTTTCTCTCTCTTAGATCCCTCCCTCACACACACACTCACATTCACTCTCCATATCCCTCTCAAGTATCTCTTTCCTACTCTATCTCTCCATCTCTAAAGAGGGAGTGGGATGGACCTAGGAGAGAGAAAGAGGGAGAGAGAGAGAGAGGAAGATATAGAGAGATACTTGAGAAGGTGAGAGGGATGGATAGAGAGAGAGAGACTTGAGAGGGAGATAGATGGAGGGAGAGGGATCGAAACTTAATATGGATGGAAAGAGTGGGAGAGAGAGAGATACGTGAGAGGGATATGGAGAGTGTGAGTGTGTGTGTGTGAGAGAGAGGGATGGAGATAAGAGAGAGATGCCTAAGGGGGAGATTTATTGTGTGTGAGAGAGAGACATCTAATAGGGAGGGAGACTTTAGAGGGAGGGAGAAATATAGGGAGATAGGGAGAGGGAGAGGGAGAAGGAGAGATAGAGAAAGGGAGGGAGTGGGAGGGGCCTAAGAGAGAGAGATAGAAATAATTGAGAGGGTGAGAGGGAGAGAGAGGGAGGGAGAGATGGAGATAGAGGGAGGGAGAGGGAGAGATACTTGATATGGAGAGAGAGAGAGAGAGAGAGAGAGAGAGAGAGAGAATAAGCGAGAGACACCTAAGAGGGATAGAGAGTGGGAGATACCTAAGAGAGACACCTAATAGAGAGAGACTTAAGAGGGACAAATACTTCAAAGGGAGGGAGAGAGAGAGAGAGGGATAGAGGGGGATGGAGAGGGAGAGGAAGTGGGAGGGACTAAAGAGAGAGACCTAAGAGTAATATACCTAAGAGAGAGACTTAAGAGGGAGAAATAGGGAGAGGGAGAGGGAGGAGTGGGAGGGACTAAAGAGAGGGATGGAGAAAGGAGAAAGAGTGGGGGAGAGAAACCTAAGAGGGAGATGGAGTGTGAGAGAGAGAGAGGATTCAGAGAGATCTAAGAGGGAGAGATACTTTAGAGGGAGGGATATAGAGAGAGTGAGAGAGGCTGTGGGATGGATCTATGAGAGGGAGAGGTTGAGAGGGAGAGAGATAGAAAGAGAATTGAGAGGGAGGGAGAGGGAGAGAGACTTGAGATGGAGAGAGAGGGAGATAACTAAGAGGGAGATGGAGTGTGTGATTTTTTGTGTGTGAGAGAGAGAGACACTTGAGACATATAGGGAGTGGGAGAGACTAGAGAGAGACCTAAGAGGGAGAGGGACTTAAGAGGGAGGGAGACTTCAAAGGGAGGGAGAGAGAGAGGGTGAGGGTGAGATGGAGAGTGAGAGGAAGAGGGAGTGGGAGGTACTTGATAGAGGGAGAGAGAGAGAGATGGTAGGAAGGATGGAGAGAGTGGTAGAGAGATAGGTATAGAGCTCAAAGTGAGTGAGAGTGAGAAAGATAGGTCTAAAGAGGGGCAAAGAGATAAGGAGGGATGGATGACGAAGTAGATAGTTAAGTCTAGAGTTCAATATATTGCTAAGGAGAGGTCAAAAGAGGTCAAAAGAGAGGGAGGGAGGGAGGGAGAAACAAGTGGAGGTATAGGTCCAGAGCTTAAGAGGAAACATAATGAAATATAGAGAGGTAGAGAAAGGGACAAAGAGACCTAAGAGGGAAATGGAGAGTGTGTGTGTGTGTGTGAAAGAGAGAGAGAGAGAGAGAGAGCTAAGAGAGAGACCTCTCAAGGAGAGAGGGAGTGGGAGAGACCTGAAAGAGAGACATAAGAGGGAGAGAGGGAGTGGGAGAGACCTAAGAGGGAGAGATGGAGTGGGAGAGACCTAAGAGAGTGAGAATTAAGAAGGAGAGGTACTTAAGAGGGAGGGAGACTTGAAAGGGAGAGAGAGAGAGAGGTATAAAAGGAGAGGGGGAGATGGAGAGTGAGAGGGAGTGGGAGGGATGTAAGAGAGAGAGAAAGAGGTCTAAAGAGGGACATAGAGAGAAGGAAGTATGGAGGGATGGAGAAGTATATAGTTAAGTCTAGAGTTCATTAGATTGATAGGGAGAGGTCTAAAGAGGTAAAAAGAGAGGGAGATGGAGATTGAGAGGGAGAAATAGAGAGGGTGTGGGAGGGACTTGAGAGAGAGAGAGGTTGAGAGGGAGAGAGATAGAGGGGGAGATAGATAAATATAATTGAGAGGGAGGGAGAGGGAGAGAGACTTGATATGGAGAGAGAGAGAGAGATGCCTAAGAGGGAGATGGAGGGCATGATTTTTTGTGTGTGAGAGACACACACAGACACTTGAGATAGATAGGGAGTGGGAGAGACTAGAGAGAGACCTAAGAGGGAGAGAGACTTAAGAGGGAGGGAGACTTCAAAGGGAGGGAGAGAGAGAGAGGGTGAGGGTGAGATGGAGAGTGAGAGGAAGAGGGAGTGGGAGGGACCTGATAGAGAGAGAGATGGTAGGAAGGATGGAGAGAGAGGTGGAGAGATATGTATAGAGCTCAAAGAGAGTGAGAGTGAGAAAGATAGGTCTAAAGAGGGACAAGGAGATAAGGAGGGAGGGATTGAGAAGTAGATAGTTAAGTCTAGAGTTAAATATATTTCTAAGGAGAGGTCAAAAGAGGTCAAAAGAGAGGGAGGGAGGGAGGGAGAAATAAGTGGAGGTATAGGTCTAGAGCTTAAGGGGAAACATAATGAAATATAGAGAGTTAGAGAAAGGAATAAAGAGACTTGAGGGGGAGATGGAGAGTGTGTGTGTGTGAGAGAGAGAGAGAGAGCTAAGAGAGAGAGACCTATGAGGGAGAGAGGGAGTGGGAAAGACTTGAAAGAGAGACATAAGAGGGAGAGAGGGAGTGGGAGAGACCTAAGAGAGAGAGACCTAAGAGGGAGAGATGGAGTGGGAGAGACCTAAGAGAGAGAATTAAGGAGAGGTACTTAAGAGGGAGGGAGACTTCAAAGAGAGAGAGAGAGAGAGAGAGAGAGAGAGAGGTATAAAAGGAGAGGGGGAGATGGAGAGTGAGAGTGAGATGGAGAGGGAGAGAGAGAGAGAGAGGTAGAGGGAGTGGGAGGGATGTAAGAGAGAGAGAGAAAGAGGTCTAAAGAGGGACATAGAGAGAAGGAAGGATGGAGGTATGGAGAAGTATATAGTTAAGTCTAGAGTTCATTAGATTGATAGGGAGAGGTCTAAAGAGGTAAAAAGAGAGGGAGGGAGGGAGAAATAAGTGGAGGGATAGGTCCAAAGCTTAAGGGGGGATAGTGAAATATAGAGAGGAAGAGAAAGGGATAGAGAGATGTGATGATTTATGAATATTCATTCATCTCCTTACTACAAAGAATATAAATATTTCATTATTGATTACTTTTTCTAATGTTTTAAGTATTTTGAGATGAGTGTTACAAAAAAATTCATGAAAAAAGAGAAATTGCATGCAGAAGTTGTGAGAATTTGATGTTTCAAAAATGAAATATGAAGTTCAAATTATTACAATTATTTTTTGTTTACAATATAGAAAAACTACCTATTACATTATGTAGATCTCTCAATCATCTTTCCAACACTCATAAAAAATCCAAATTTTGATAAGAAATGCAAAAGTTATGGGCATTTTACTGAGGGTTTTTTAGGTTTTCAAAACATATATGTGTTTGTTTCAAATGTACATCCATTTTTTTTTCAAGAATGGGTACCCATTTTCCAAATGGATATACATTTTGTTTCATCCATTTTGTTTGAATAAATTGATGAAAATTAACTTTGGGAAATAAATATCAGTTATAAATAGATATCCATTTTGGTTTGGTATTACCAAACCAAAACATATATTGTACTCGACCCGTACAAAAAGTCAACATTTTTTTTTATGATTTCAGTAAGTTAAAAATTTGTTTTTTTCCTCATTTCCACTTTTTTGACCCCCATGATCTTGCACATGCCCGAGTTAATCCTCACCATGGCCTTTCCCACTTTGGTTTTTCCACATAAAAATATGGGTTTCAATGTGTTATGATTTCTTTTGTATTTTGGTTTAGTATTGTACCTAGATGTGGATTGTTAATTGGATGGTTAATAATTAATTTTGTTAGAAAAATACTGATTCACCCCCCCTCTGAATATTCAGTGTATTGAACACTCTATTTTTTTGTATATCTTCATCTCTATTACTAAATCCCTATCTCTCTATATTTGTATCTCTCCATTTACATCTCTTTATCCATATATATTAAGGAAGAGTGAGAGAATATATATTTCTATCCCTTTATATTTCTCTCTAACTTTGTATAGAGAGAGAGGGTGAGTGGAGATAGAGAGAAGTAGAGATGGAAGGTTAAAGAGGTAGAGCGAGAGAGAAAAGATATATAGAGAGAGACATCAAAAGAGAGAGAGATGAGTAAAGAGGGAGGGATGGAGTGAGAAGTATGTAGAGAGAGACAAAGAGAGGAGATAGAGAGAAGTAAAGAGGGATAGTGGAAGGGAGAGGTAGAGATAAAGAGATAGGGTGGAAGGGATATAGGAAAATAATGTAGGTAGAAAGAGAGAAGGATGGAGATGGGGGATAAATAGGAGTAGATACAGAGAGAGAGGTAAGGTTGGAGGGTTAGAGGGAGAAGTAGGTAGAGAGAGAGAGAGAGGGTGAGGGGATATATAGAGAAGTATAGAGGGAAGGGAAGAGAGAGGTAAGGTGGGAGGGGTAGAGTGAGATTTATGGAGAGAGGGTGAGGGAAGATACAGAAAAGTAGAGAGGGAAGGAGAGAGAGATAGATAGAGAGGTAGAGGGAGAGGGAGAGAGATATAAGGAGAGAGAGGGGAGGAGGTGGAGATGGAAGGAGTGGTGGGTAATGAGAGAGAGGTAGGGTGAGAGGAATAGAGGGAGAAGTAGAGAGAGGGTGAATGTGAAGGTGAAAGAGAGGTAGATAAGAGAGAGAGAGAGGGTGAAGAGAGATATAGAGACATATAAAGGGAGAGAGGAGGAATGAGGGATGGATGAAGTCAGAGGTAGGTAGAAAGAAATAGAGCAAGGAGCTAAAGAGAAGTAGTGAGGGAGGGAGGAAGGGAAAGGTAGAGATAGAGAGGTAGGGTGGGAGGGATATAGGGAGAGGTAGGTAGAAGCAGATGAAAATGTTGATGGTAGATTAAGAGAAGCAAAGATAAAAAGAGAGGTAATGTGGTCACCCTATATCTATCTACCTACCTCTCCCTCTATCCTCCCAACCTTAAATATCTCTCTATCTCTACTTCTCTTAATCTCCCATCTACATCTCCTCTTTGTCTACATACATCTTGTTGAACAGTCTTAATAATAGAGAGGGGGGTGAATCATCTATCAATAAAAACCTATTTTTGAATTTAATTAATCCAAAGCAATCTTAAATAATTAAAATAGATATGAACATGAAAGCACATAACAACACCATGCACAATGAAAACTAGAATTTATGTGGAAACCCAAGAAGGAAAAAACTACGAAGAATGTTAATTCTCAATTATAGAACATTAGTTAAAGTGACACTAGTTAAGGTGATTTTTATAAAGGCTCACTGCAGGTAAGGCTCACCACCCATGGACTCACTACCTTATTAATACAAAAACATAAAATAGTCTTATTGACAAAATGTAAAGGAGGCTGATGAAGCTACATCTTATGCAAATCAGTTACAGTTAAAGAACATAATATCTATCTTAAGGTCAGTGAAGAATCTTCACCACTTTTAAGAGCTCTTTCTGAGAACTTGACACAACTATCTATAATTTCTTATTCACATATTATTTTTTCCTTGCATCTTTAGAATAGAAGTTAGTCAGTATATAGGAAAAATCAGGTCAATAAAAAAACAGTATCAGCTTGGAAGAATGACATGAAATGTTTCAAAACACTTTTTTTTTTAACATGGAAGGCATATTAGGATGGGGTCACTTACATAAAGATCATACCAGGTTGCAATTGACACAAAATAGGTCATGCCAAGATATATAATTCACAAAGATGAAAACTTTTTAGATCTACACAGGAGAAATATAATTTAAGAGTAGTGAGATATGAATGATCTTGATTTCCATCAATTTTAGTATCAATCAAAGAAAACACAATTAGACATATCAAAACTTGTAACATGCTACATGAATTTCTAGATAGCAAGGATACCCAGAATAAGCTTTGAGCACAACAGCCAATATCAAAAGATAGATTAGTCTTTATTATTTTGCATTAATTGTCTTCCAAAAATATCCCAAAAATAAGTACTTCCATATCCGAATCAAGCATAACATCCACACTACAACATCATGGCACTTGATGGGATGAATCAGTTTTTATCTAGAGCACAACCTTTTATTTCCTAGGTTTTACATGAAATCACAAAGATGCTAAATCACTAACAACTACTCAACAATCTCTTGTTGAACATAGGAACTCTTGGGAACAGAGTCGATTATCTAATATTTGATTTCAAGCCAGGATCTGAGCTATCAGCAAGCAATATTTAAACTACAATTGCCATCAGCACGTATAAATGAGAGAACATGTAGTACATTTAAAGAAAACATAACACTAGTTTTTATGTAGAGCCTATTAGGGGAAAACTATGATGGATGTAGTCGAAATCGCCCTCTATTAAGTATGAATAAAAGGGAATGCACTTGCATCCAGGCACACTAAGAGCTCACTGCTGAAAATAAGAAACGTTCACTTCCTTACAAAATGTTTGGGAATACAACAAAAAGGTTGAACTAAGAAAATAGCATCTCTAAATGCTTGGATTCAGTTCCAATGAAGCCCAGTTAAAATGATCTTCAACACTTCTGATTGACTATGTTTTTCTACTCTACTATGCTCTACTCTATTTTGCTTTATTTTCTGCCCTTTCGAAACCCTTCTAATACTCGCACACACTTATGTTCTTCTTTACACACACTCACACACTTTCACTCTTCTTCACACACTCCAAATGAATTATCGATCTCATATATATATATATATATATATCTGCAAATAAGGATTTCACTACTATATGTCTGCTCAAATCACTAATTAAAATTAATGTGTACCCACAAGTTAGTTCAATTTATCATTTGGGACTAAATGAAATTTAAACACAAAATATTAAAACATCATCTGACATATGCCATACAGGTTAACCATAATGAAACAAGCAAATGAATCATTCTTTGAGAATCTCGTACATCAGTCCATTGTATTAAACTTACCAAAAGAGTTATCATACATAGCCGTAAGCTTTCTAGGATCATAGAACAAAATAATGATTGGAGTCAAATATTCAGAATAACCTGGCAGATACTGTTCTTCATGCTTCGCTAGTAACTGCCTACAATTTCTATCGATATAGGCTATATCAAGCTACCAAACCACTAGCTCCATTTGCCATAGACGACAATGCCAGAAACCAAAAAAATATCCCAAGCCAACCTTGACAATCCCTTTGGAATTGATGGCAACACTTAGTGAAAAATGACTAAGTGTCAAAACCAAAACTCAAAGCTTCAAAACACAACAAAACACTACTCCTCCTTTGGATATCAAGGCATTTTTCACTACATTCTCTCCCCCTTTGCAATCAATGACAAAATTTCCAATACTTTCTCTCCCCTTTAATATTTTTACTACATTCTCTCTCACTACATTCTCTCCCCCAATTGATCAAAAAATTTCAACTGTTGCTAAATTCAGAAAATTATTTTATACTTATATTTCATCTCCAAAAGAAATTTCTTCCAAGCATCCATTGTAATCCCAATATTTATTATCAAACTATTATTTTTTGATTTTCTATTGATGACCTGGGAAAGGGATTTAGGAATGGTAATGGCTTCTTCCATATTTTCTCCTTTCTTCAGAACTTCAATCATTTGCTCCAGTATGCATTTGGTATGATCCTTCACTTTCCAAAAAGTATCCATAAAAATGTTTCTAGAAAAGTGAACCTTTGCATGCTCAACCTACAACTCATGAATCTTCTTCTTAAATACTCCATTCTAGTCCTAAAATATAATGTAGTCTTGACCAATTTTGATCAGCTCATTCTCAATTTTCTCCAACTTGTCCTTGTATTTACCAACCACATGAGGCCACCTAAGATAGTAATTGTAGATCTTATTTGTTGAGTCAATGAATTGTCTTAACACATTTATTTTATTTTTTTAGTTTGGTGAGAGATAGCCTAAACTTCTCCTTCAGATGTAAGATTATCTTATCTTCTTTTTCATCCAGAGGCACAAAGTCCATAGCCTCCCTGATACATTCAATCAATTCTTCTGGAAGTACATTCTGCAGACTCTCTAATTTAATGTTATTATCAATAAAGTATCTTCCTAGAGTGTCCTCAATGAAGTACTATTCATATTATGGTCCATTTATCCATATGTCAGTTATCTTTTGTATTCCATCTTCTTCATGAACAATCTGTAGTAACTTTGCTTTGAATAAAGCACCTTCTTCATCACTTTCTTCTGCTATTAGCAAATCCAGTTCAACTGGTTTCAGTTCATCTCTTGGTGTATATTCCTCAAAATCTTCATTCATTATATCCATAACCATCTGCTCCTTACCTTTTCCCTCAACTTTTGTTGACTTAGGTGTCAGAGGAGTGACATCAGTTAACTCTCTTGCTTTTCTCCACTTTTTCTCTGCCTTGTCGGAAGAAGATCCAACTTCAACTGCTTTTACTAGGAGTGGAATACCACTTATACCAAACTTTCCTAACAAATTCCTAAAGAAACTTTCATAAACTTATTCACCATTTTCAAGAGTGTTGAAGTGCTTAAAATTTTTCTTACAAACTGGTATATTTTCCTTCCATACCACATTATCATTCTGAGGCAAGCAATTCAAGAAATACATCATAATGCATATAAATAGGGTATCAAACTTGAAAGAGTAATCTATATCCTTCGTCAATTGCACATTCTCCATCAATTGATCCTTCAACAATCCACATAGATCAAAGTCTTCATCTTCCATTATCATTTGTATGCAATGTAGATTGTGCTTGTAGAGGTTGTACTTTCCCTATTTCTGAAGAAAATTTTGTACAAAATTCCATATGTAATGTACCTTGTCAATGGATCTTTGATTATTGAAATTACTAGCACCCTTTGATCTCTTGTTACTTTAGTTAGGGCTTCGACTTCAATGTTTTGAATCGACTTCTTTTTCAGAACAACACCAACATTACATAATCCTGTCAAAATTTTGATTTCTTTTGAAATTTGATAGGGTTTATCCAAAGTAAGGATATCATCATCCAATCTATTCAAGATAAACCAAACTACTTCTGCATTGATGAAATATGGAAACTCATTCTTAGATGTCCAAATTCTTATGTTTCGCACCTGTAAGCTTCTTCAATTTGTCTGATAGAAACATATTTCTTACATCCATGAACTTATGAATACTATATTCATTTGAAGTTATTTTTCCCTTGATTTGCTTCATTTTCCATACCGAACAGGGTTCTACCGATCACCGAATAAGTGTAAAATTGACAAGCAACAAAAATACTTGGCAATTCACCGTTGAATTGACTTTCACTCCTTTGAAATTTTGTTGAAAAAGGCTTTCCAACTATTCTCCTTCGTTGCACAGTGACAAATGAGGGTTCCAAATTCCCTTTTATAATTTTTCACAGCTAACTTCCTTGTCACATTAAATTCTTTGCCGCGGGAGTTTCGATTACTTTGCACTCTCAGACAAGAAGAGTAGAATCCATCTGCAGACCTTCAAGATTTCATCCTACTCAACAAATGATCACTAATACGTTTGATTATGAATAACAAAATTGCTGACAACTTCTTGTGATATGGTACCAACTACACATAGGGGGATAAAATATTTTCATGATGTAGACACCTAAAAATGGTTGAGAGAATCTAATTAATTAAATACAATTTATTTGATTAATTAATCTTAATTCATCTACTTAGTAAATAAATAGAAATATTTATTTCTATTAAGTTTACTATTAATTCTTCCATTTTATCATATTATTTTCCTCTTAATTAAATAAAAAAATTTAAATACTTTGTTTTGTTTAATTATTATCATTATTATTTCTTCTATACTGTATCCATCAATTCTATCCTAAAATTAAATACACAGCTTCAATAGTTGATTTTATTTAATTAAATTTCTTCTTAATTAAATAAAGATATCCTAAAATCTTTAATTTAATTATCATTTTTCTCCTATTTTAATTTAATAAACAACTTCTATAGTTTGTTTTTTTAAATTATTTATCCCTCTTTTTGATAATTTAAATAAACCAAAAATATTTAAATTATGCATAAATGTAATCCCTCTATTCACTTATCGATAAAATTAGATTTCTCAAATCTAATTAATTCATCTGGCATTCTCGGGAAGAGCCTTAGGGAAAAACCTATAGGAAATCCTCTCAATCTTCTACCTCAAATCTTTCCTCTCATCTTGCTTGGTGTTTTCATGGGGAGGAACAATATCCCATGATCAGCTCCACCTTCTCATCTCATACCATTCAAAATCTTCAAATTAAATCTTAGCCTCTGTTGTGTTACCCCTGTACAAATGTGCTACTGAAAATCTATATATACATCCTTCTGAAGCATCAAAATGACCCAAGAATTATCATCTTTTATGCAAACTTACTCTGCAGGAATTAGTACTCAAACAAGCAAGCAATCAAGCATTAGCATTAGCATTTTAGTATCATCATAACATCATGGCATTAGTAGATTTCATATCACAGTGGCATCATAGTTTCTTTTTACTATAGCTTTCATCCATCAGGATTCATTTATGGTAGATCCATATCATCTAGAATTCATTAGAAATCATCACATCATAACATTTAGCATCCAATCCATTCTCTAGATAGGAATTTTAAACAGTTACGGTGCTTAAAAATCTGAGAGATTTTGTAATTTGATAAATCTTTGGAGATAGGAGACAATGGGACGCTTTCAGGATTTTTTGTGTTTTAAATTAGTTTAATTCATGCTTAATTCTGATACAATGTTTCATTAAGAGGTGTATTTAATTGTAGTTTGTTTACATTTTCCACACTTACATTCTAGCACCCACCATGGGGTCGTACCCCATACTTTTAACAAGTTTTTCTAGAAATTTTTCATATAGGAGTCTAGGTGATCCATTTTAGCACATTCAGAAGATTCTATAGCGCTTATGAGGACTATTCTAGTGCTTCTAACAAAAATTATAGCACTTTTGAAGACTGTTCTAGCGCTTCTAAAAATAAAGTTTAGTGCTTTGCATTACTATTTTAGTGCTTCAATTCATAATCTAGTAAGGACCGGCAGCAATCTTTAGCATCTGTTTTAATGCTTTTGTACCTTCCTATAGCACATCTGTTCATTTCTATAGCGCTTGTGTTTATTTCTATAGCGCTTTTGTAGATTTCTATAGCCATTTTGATCATATTCATAGCATTTTTGTGTAACTTAATTTATGGATCTGATGCGTCCATGACTAGTAGATTTCATTTCTTTAGTTGGATTAAAAACAATCAATCTAGGATAGACACTTCTTTAGTTGGTTTAAAATGGATCAATCCTAGGATAGTCACATTTTCAAATTGGACTAAAATTTATCAATCTAGGGTAGTCACCAGATTTTTTTTCAACTTGGGATTTAAAAATGAATACCATGTCTTTTTGTGAAGCAAAATCTTTACTATGAAGCAACATCTTCACATAGAATAGAAAATTTTCCATTATGGGTTTTAAAATTTGAACAAGTGTTTATGTGTTTGAATGGTTGATAGGCATATGCTCTCCCCTTATCTAGGTGATCCAAAAAGTCAGACTAATTCTTTTTATGCATTCTTCAAGTTTTATTACATCATTTAGAAGGTCTATCATAGTGGGAAAAGGTACTCACCCTACAAGAATGACCTAAGTGGGTTCAAACCAAAGCAAAGTTTTTCCACCCCACTATAAAATTTAAAGCAAATATGGGGAAACCCACTTTTGCTAGAAGTGTGCAAGATAAACAGCCCTAAAACCTTTGTTCTAAAGGTTGGGAGGTCTCTTGAGGGAGTATATTATTTCTGCTCTAAACAAAAACTCTTTTTAAGAACCTAGTGTATTATCTAGCTGAGTCAGTAACCAAACATTGTAATACTCACAGTGCAAGGGGAGGGAAGAATCTGCCCCCAAGACACTCACCATATAATTTCCAAGTATTGTTTGCTCAAGGGATCTGGTATCCACTTCTGTCACTCTGAGTACATGCCTGGAAAAGAAAAAAACATGGGCGCCCTCTAGGGGGTGACATGGTTGTGTGAGTCAATGCAATTTTAAGATGTGGGCTATTGAGTATAACAATGACCTTTTGAATATTAAGAGTGAGTCTGTCTGAAGTGTTTTATTGTTATCAAACTATTGAAAATAGGACCATTCGTGGTTCTTTTAAACATACACTATTTGTTTAGATTACAAACTCATAAAAACAACTATCTTCATTTGAGTGTTGTGTATTCTAAGATCATTTAAATTCAGATAAAAGATCATCCTGGAAAATCAAAACTGAGAATACATGATTAGAGATTGGAAAACCACTAAGTTTGTCAAAAAATATCTTGTCAAGAGAATTAGAAAACCGAAAACACCACTTAATTACAAGCATCTTTTACAAAGATGGTGTTTCCTATATCAAAATAGGAAGACTTTGCTCCATCATAGAGCATTCCTCCATAGGTTCCATTATTTTGATAGGGGTTACACTGATGATTATACTATAGAACCTTTGACTTCACAAACCTATTTTCAAAGAAACGCTCTTTCACAGGAATTTAGCCATAGTCATCATATCTAACAAACATCCATTCCACAACCTGTCATAGAATATTCCACTAGACCAGATCAATTCTTACGATAGATGAATCTTTGGAAACCTTAGAGTTACCACCTTATGACCATTTGGAGACCTACAACTCCCATTCAATAACCAAGGTTAACCACACCAATATTTCAGCCTGGTAATGTACACATTGAAGGCACTCAAACTAACATCATCAGTAGTTTGAGAACATTCATTTTTTAAAAGAACGAAACACCCCATCAATTCCTTATAGTATCCATAATCTTGGACGAAGAAGAAGAGAAAGCGGACATAGCAACTGAGAGACCCATATTACCACCCCTTGCTTGGCATTAAACATAAACTATAGCGCATTTCACCCCTATTTTAGCACTTCCAAAGAAAATTATAGCACTTCTGACCTCTATTTTAGCACTTTTCCCAAAAATCATAGTCCTTCTAAGTTCTATTTTGGTGCTTCTGCTATCTATTTTGGCACTTTTATTCTCTTTTTAGATGCTCACTATTTAGCGTGTGTTCTAGCACTTTTACCTGATTCTACAACACATTTAATAAAATTTATAGCACTTCTGTGTTTTGTTTTAGTGCTTCTGCTTTCTGTTTTAGCACTTATGTCCTATGTATTAGTGATTCCATAGAAAGAGAAATACAAAGAAACTTTTAGAACAACCATTAGATAGACCAAACATCAGAAACATACAATTTTACCAATCAGAAAGATTTTTCAAGTTGGACAATGTCCTAACATCTTTAAACAAAGTAGGTTCTTACAAGATTAAAATTGTTTCACAAAAAAACCAAATCTTGCAAAATACAAAGTGTCCAAGTTATCAAAACAAATCCTGGATTAGTGAGCCAAGTTTCCTCATCAGGATTTTTACATCCTCCCATCATGAGATAAAAAAACTCAGTAATCAGGAATTTTAGATTAGCCTTGTCAAATAGAATACATCATTCTATTGGGCCTCTTTAAAAATAAAATTGACACTAACACCACATAGAAGATCTAAGTTTAGTGAGGGAAAGACAACAAAAACTTGTATTCCAATCTTGACAAGGTTGCAAAGGCAAAAATTCAAAGAAAAAGAAACTGAAAATCCAAACATGACTGAAGAAAACCCTTTTTTTCGATACCAACAACATGAAAAAAATGAAATAACACAAGAGGATATACAACATGCACAACAAGACCCAAAATTTCATAAGTTTATGGAAAAGGTCTTAGAACAAGACACAGAGAAATACCTCTTAATGTTAGCAGAGTTAGGTGCCAAACTTCCAAAAGATTTTGACACCAATCAGTTAAAGGAAACATCCAAAACTAATGAGATGGAACTAAACCACACCCAGGATACAGATCGAGTAGTTGCTTTAATAGCTCAAATGCAAATTCTACAACAAGTTCAAAACATGCAAATAGGAACCACAAAAACATACTTATTAAAGGACATTTTTCCTTACCCTTTTCATCCATGTGTGGATATGATACCCTTTCCAAGACATTGTGAGTTTTCAAAGTACAACAAATACAATGGAAAATCAAACCCAATTGACCATGTGTGAGAATTTAGAACAATGAGCCTCAAATTTGTGCAAGAATATACCTACCTCATTAGGTTATTTCCTAGTAGTTTGGAAGCACATTGCATGGAATGGTTCTCAAAATTACAACCAGGGATCAAATCCTTTGAATAATTGGTTAACAAATTCATATCTCAATTCTCTTTCAACATAACACATGATGTAACTATAAAGGATCTCTATAATCTGAAATAGAAAAATGGTGAGACATTTTTATCATTCTTACAATGATGGAGAAAGTTGTTCGCTAGGTATCCTTGATCTATACCTGAAGAGGAGAAGATTGAATTATTTATAGACAACTTAAATGATCAAATGAATTATCGACTTGAATTACAATGTCCATCAACATTCAAAAAAGCAATTGAGAATGGGATCAAAATCGAAGAATCCCTAGTCAAATGAGGAGTGATTGAGCACTATAGTGAAACATCCAACAACACAAATCACTATGGAAACAATGACAAGCCAAAATTTTGGCAGAAAAATTGAAATACTGGAAGCAATGAACCTACAACTGACAATGTACAACCAGTATTTAATTTGACAACATCAACTACCAAAACAACAACACCAACAATGGAGAATCACAACCATCATACCAAAGACAATCAAATCAATGAAAATTCACCCCATTAGGATAGACTTTGGAATCAACAATGAAAGAACTCATTGTGAAAAAACTTATTACTTTACTAGAAGCTCGAGACTGGGAGCCAAAGGTAAAACCATCATGGTGGAATGATGCAGATTATTGTAATTTCCACAAGAATAGAGGGTATAAGACAAATGATTGTATGTAACTAAAAAACCTAATACAAGACTTGATCAAAGCTAAGAAGATGTTTGTTGAAGGGCCATAGACAAACAATGATCACACTGCATTTATCAATCCATTAACCAACTATGAAAAAGGAGAATCCTCTTCTAGTGGTAAGGGAAAAAGTATAAACTATGTCTATGATACCACCATTCCTTTCCTTTCTAAGGTAGAGAAAAATGACATTGATACCCAAAAGGATAACACAAACAACAATGGCATTGAATCCCTAAACATGAGGACAAGTGCAAGAACATTTGATAATCAAATCAATGTTTTAAAAATAAGGGAAACACAAGATCATCCGCAAGTCAATATAATGACAAGAGGACAATCTAGGGTAATACTAAAAGGAATTTTCTCCAAAAACAATGCTCCCCCATCACATCAATACAATATCATAGACCAATTACAAAAGATACCCACACAAATATCAATTTTAGAACTTCTCAAAATTTCACCATCACACAAAGAAGTTTTAGAGCAAGCTCTCGTAGCTACAATAGTCCCTAATAATTTGGATATTTGTCAATTCGAAGCCATGGTGGAACATCTCACCACACCTCATTGTCTATCATTCTCTGAACAAGATGATGTATCTATAAGTCACCCACACAATTCAGCCTTACATATAGAAGTTCTCATCCATAAACACCATGTTAAGCGTGTTCTGATAGATGGAGGAGCTATTTTAAATATTTGTACCTTGAAACTAATTCATGCACTAGGCTATTCTGAAAACGCCATTGATACCAAGAGAAAAATAACGATAAAAGCATATGATGAAGAAGAAAGGTCTTCCAGAGGACTTATTATACTCCCAATCCAAGTAGGGACGATTGTCAAAAACATTGTTTGTCAAGTGTTAGACAGAGATCTAACATACAACATACTATTGGGTCGTCCATGGATCCATGACATGCAAGTGGTACCTTCAACATACCATCAATGTCTAAAATTTTCAGTAAATGGACAAGAAGTCACCATATCGGCTAACAACAACAATCCACATATTTGCAACATGTTGAAAACAACTCAAGACACTTTGGTACCTCATAACAGAGAAGTCAATACTTCTAATTCATCTACTATGGATAGTCAACCTAATTTTATCTCTAAATGGGTTGAGAAAAGGAATCTAGAGAAAGGAATAACTGTCATAGACACATCAAATGCCAAAGGTCCTATAAATGAATTATCACAACTTTCAGAAAAGGTTCAGATAAAAGAAGAGGGTATAGGAGAATATTCTCTTGAGAAATCTTTGTGCCTATCACAGTTACTACCATCACCAAAAATATATGGACAGCCCATATTAAAATCTCCAAGCTTATCACGACCCATCATAGCTCTAAATGAAAGGTTCATAAAAGTAGGTACACTCGAAGAGGAGTCAGAAGATAGCCATTTTTAGTTGGCTATACAAAGATGAGGAGGCATCAACATCATCAAACGTTAGCATCAAAATAGATCAGTATGGAAAAGGGAAGGACATTTTAGAGAAAATGGGTTACAAAGGTCAAGGACCAATTGGCAAGAGAAAGGACGGTATTATTGAACCCATTCAACCTCTCACATTACAACCTAAAGACAAATCGGGATTAGGCTACATAACTGAACAAAAAGAAGAAGAAACTCAAAAAGCAGTGGAAAGGATATTACAAATGAGAGATGGGTCTGACACAAACTCAAACGAATATGAATGGGATCATCTATCTACTACATCGTATATTGATAAAGAGATTGATATTATGCAAACATATACACCATTACAAGAGGAGGGACAAGGTTCAGGAATTAGAACATTTGTTATGGGATCAAAAAATATTGATGACTCAAGCAAGGACAATCAGACATTGAGTGAGTCAAAAAACTTGGAGGTGAGTACTATCATAGATCTTAAACGTCCTACAAATAACTTTGATCACCTAGCTATCATGACACTTACAACAGTTGACCTTATTCAATCTGATAACTTGTTACCTTTAATGCACCCAGAACTTATTGATTGAGAACCCATCGAACCTAGTCTTATACCAGTCTTTTCAAATGATGACGCCATCATAAATTATCTATGTTGTGAAAAAACTGATACAAGTAATATCCATAACACTCATATTGATACTTTACATCAGGAGGGTGCCAAATCTTTCAGTTGTAAAAAAGATAACAAGAAAAATAGATCTAATGATGAAAACCTCTCTGAGGCACCATTAGACTTTGAAAAGAGAAAAATAAAGAACGTATCCAATAGTGAAAACCTTTATGAGCACTGAAGGATGAAAGATTTGACACTCTCCCAGAACACTATCATGATAGATCATCAATGTTGGTGGAGCCAACACAGTCTATAAATCTGGGAACATCTGAAAAAGAAAAGATCTTACATCTAGTGGCATCCATGATAGAACAAGAGAAGTCGGCATTCACCAAATTCATTGAGCAGCGACACATAAATTTTACGTGGTCTTATTCTGACATGCCAGGATTGGATCCACAACTTCTAATGCATCATTCACTACCAAAGGGAATCAAACCGGTCAAACAAGAATTGAGAAAGGTGCATCCCACATGTATATGGATTTAAGCTGGGTAAAGGTAGTAGATGCGGGATTTACGAGGTCCATAGATTATCGCGAGAATGGATCTCAAACGTGTGCGATATCAAACGGATCTTAGTGTCGGAATATGCACAAATTTTAGAGATTTAAATAAGGCATGCCCAAAAGGATGATTTTCCTTTGCCTAGCATTGACATAATTCTTGATCCTAGCAGCCAAGATATGCCATGTTATCTATAATGGATGATGGCTTTTAGAGGGTACAATCAAATAAAAATGGCACCCTAAGGATGAAGAAAAGAATGACATTACTTTCCTTAGGGAACATTATGTTAGATATCATGCCTTTGGATTGAAAATCACAGTGCAACTTATATCAGTGACAATGACCACAATTTTTTCACAATATGATGCATACTTTCATGGAAGATTATGTGTATGACATCTTAGAAAAATCACACACTAGGGAAGGACATCTAGAAATACTTGAGAAGATCTTCACTAGACTGGAAAAATTCAATGTAAGATTGAACCCAAAGAAATGTATCTTTGGGGTGACTTCAGCAAAACTTCTTGGTTACATAGTTTCAGAAAAAGGTATTGAAGTGGATCCATCTAAGGTTAAGGAAATCATGGAGATGCCACCGCCTAAAAACATTAGTCAATTAAGGTCCCTACAAGGTAGGTTACAATTCATCAGAAGATTTATCTCCCAACTACCAGATAAGAGTCATCCATTTAATCATCTACTTCATAAAAATGTTTCATTCAAATGGGATCATAACTGTGAAACAAATTTTGATCAAATAAAGCAATATTTGGTGAAACCTCCAATACTCATACCACCCATAGCAGAAAGACCACTATTACTATATATTGCAACAACTGAAATATCTTTAGGAGCTCTATTAGCACAAGAGGATTATGAAGGAAAAGAACAAGTAGTTTACTACATCAGCAGGACTCTCAATGGATATGAAATAAACTATGCATTCATAGAAAAGGCTTGTCTAGCAGTGGTATTTGCAACTCAGCAATTGCGACACTACATGTTGACTCATACAGTCAGGCTCATAGAAAAAATAGACCCATTAAAATACTTACTCAGTAAAGTTGCACTAACAGGAAGACTTGCAAAATGGGTCATGATATTGAGTGAGTTTGATATCCAATATGTTGACAGGAGATCCATCAAAGGATAGGTAATAGCAGATCAATTAGTTGAAGCTCCATTACAGGATCATCATCCAATGCAAATTGAATTTCTAGATGCTAACATCATGAATATTACAACTCAACAATGGAGACTGTAATTTGACAAATCATATACACAGAGAGGAGCGGGGGAAGGAATTCTATTTGTCACACCTCAAGGACACACTATTCCCAGATCTTATAGGTTAATGTTTCCATGCACAAACAATATAGTTGAATATGAAGCATTAATTATCAACATCAAAATAGCTATTGAATGGAAAATCACATAAATACAAGTCTATGGGGACTCACAGCTTGTCATTTATCAAGTAAATAACGAGTATCAAACAAAAGATGAGAAGCTCATGCCTTATAAGCAAACGATAGATGATATAAAGAAATACTTCATGGATATCAAGTTCAAGCAAATAACACATGCAGAAAACAAAGCTGCAGATGCCATGGCAACAATTGCATCCCTTTTGCAATTATCAGAAAAGAAAGGTCGATATGAGTTTATGGTTGAACAAGTATCTAGTCCTGCATACGATAACCCTGATTCACAGAACATATGCCACATACCCAACATTCAACCCTCACAATATGGAGAGATCTATACTTACCTCAAAGACAACATTCTTCCTCTTGACCTCTCTAGAAACGAAAAACGTAACTTTATCTATCAATCAACATGACATGCATTAATCACTGACATCCTTTACTGTTGAGGTTTAGATGGTACTCTTCTCTGATGTCTGGAGCATCACGAATCTGAAACATCCTTACGAGAGATCCATGAAGGTATTTGTGGGACTCATTCAAGTGGGCTAACCCTAGCTAATAAACTCCTCTGTTTAGGGTATTACTAGCCGAATATGGAGAAGGAAGCATATCAATATGTTAAAAGATGTCAAAAATGTCAGATTCATGGTAATCTAATTCATGCGTCGGCGCAAGAATTACAACCATTCACATCCACATGGCCCTTTTGTCAATGGGGACTGGACCTGGTGGGGAAAATACATCCTTCTTCGTCAAAATGCCACAAGTTCATCATCACAACAACAGAGTATTTTACAAAATGGATAGAAGTAGTTCCTTTGACAACTTTCACTGGAAAACAGATTTCATCTTTTATACTCAACTATCTCATCTGTCGATATGGGGTACCTCAATCCATTATTTTAGACAATGGAAGGCCTTTTAAAAATCAGCACATCTAGGAATTATGTGAACAATTCCATATTCAACATTGTTTTTCAACACCATACTATCCACAAGGAAACGGACAAGCAAAATCCTCAAACAAGGCAATCCTGAAAATACTAAAGAAGATGGTAGACAATGGTGGACATGATTGGCATGTTTAGTTAAATCCTACATTATGGGCCTACAGAACCAGCATCAGAACACCAACAAGAGCTACACCATATGCCTTGGTGTATGGATCAGAGGCCATTCTACCAATTGAGATCGAAATACCATCACTCTGTGTATCACTAAAAGGTCTCATAGCAGATGAAGATTACAGAGTTTCAAGGCTATAGGAGCTGGAATTACTAGATGAACATTGTCAACAAGCATTAAATCATTTGAAATCCTACCAACAAAGAATGTCAAGGAGTTACAATCATAGGGTAAAACCTATAATCTTTCAAGTTGGTGACTTGGTCCTAAAGGAAAACCCTAAAAATCAGCAAGATAGAGAAAAGAAAGGGAAATTTGAACCTAGTTGGTTAGGCCCCTTTGTTATCATATTAGTGTATGGATCAGGAGCATATCAATTGTCTACACAGAAGAGATCTCTTTGATGAATCTATCCAATGATGTCCATCTCGGAAATTCTATGCAGATCACTCGGTCTGCAATTAGTTTCTAAATGGATACCTTGTGATGAAAACTTGGCAATAGACACATCCAAAGTGTGAGAAAAATACAAAAAATCAAAAGAATGAAAAGGTGCGATAACAACATATAGTGAAAACCTGGAAATAGGTGCTATTTGTGATTTAAATTAGCTCTCCTATCTATTGTACATATGTCATGGTCATTACTTCCACCATAATTTTACATTCATCATCATATCCTATCACATGGTCATATTTCACCTTGGCTTGGGGGCAACATAAATCCCAAGTTTAATGGAAAAAAGCAACAAAAAGAGTGATCAAAAAACAACCCAACATCAAACATCAATCACCATCAGAAACACATCAAACATCCATATCACAACAGAAAATCCAGAAACAAGTCAAAAAGTAAGTCTAAAAATGTAAAAAACATGAGTTTGTGTTGGTTGAACTATGTGGTCTCTACGTGTACAACATAGGCAAGGCTAATCTTTGATCAGCCCCCGAGGCCCCTAGGATAGGTCTTTAGGTTAGTTTGATCCAAACTCTCGAAAACACAAAAACATCACAAAATCAAGATGGATGATCTAATCTGAATAAATGATTGAATACTATAAGCAAATGAAAGATATGTTGTACTTTTGATCATTGTTATCATTTCTTTAGAGCAACTCAATGATGTATTAAACTAGAGAAGCTAGGAAGAAGAAATTGTATTTTTCTTTGTCTGCTATCTGTGAAATTATCATAATTACTATGTGAATCATCGTGGGAAGTGCTCTACAAAGTATCATGGATGACATTCCAATTCACATAGGAATGTGGTTAATTCTTGCTTGTTTATGCAAGAAATGCTCAGGTCATCTCGGTTTAATTATACCTCGATGCTTGTGTTCACTTGCAATATCAAAAATCATGAAAGTAGTACTCAGGTCCTCATTGGTTTACATTATACCATTAATGCTTGTACTCACTTTCAACATTTTAAAGCTCAATGTTGATACAAAAGCACAAAAGTAGTGTTAAAATGCCTATGTCCACGTATAGATTTTCATAATAAAAGTAAACTGCATCCATAATAATGTCATACCTATAGAGTATTGGTTATAAAATAAATTGATGAATCATTCCTTAACAAATTATCTTCTTTTCAAACAAGACTGAGTATACTTGACAATTACAAAAATAACATCATAATCATATAGTTGCATCATCATAATCATTTGCATATATTCAAAACATTTGAATCAACATTTCATCAATCATTTTTTTAACATATATAACTATATCATTCATCATCATCATCATAACTCATTGCATTCACCCATTTTTCATTCACATATAAATCGTCCATTTGATAATAAGGTCCATCAATTTATTACATCAACTATCATTCCATATTTTCATCCATATATTTGCAACACAAATAGTATAATCATAAATCCATATACATCATATATCCATATACAAGGCATCCATACATTACCATTAGTTGCATCATAGATAAAACAATACCATATCAAAGCATCCTATCATAACAATAAAACCATCACATAGCATTTAGAACATCAAAACAAAAGACATCCATCAACAAATTTAACTAGAACATAACAGACCATACAATCTACTGCATCTCATAAATAAGAAAATCACAATGTCAAGTATACAATGATGTCTAAAAACTGAAGAGAGATAAAACATCAATAATGGTTGTACATCAATCAAAGTACATCATGGACATAATCATGTAGTGCTAGCTCCGGATGGTATAGGCATAGCAAGATCCGAACCCCTACCACTAGAGGGACTAGGATCCCTAGGATCTCTGGGTAACGACTGAGTAACACCTGCACTAACCATCCTAGAACATGATCTGCCTGAACAAGACCTCACATAGCTCACTCTCTACTCAGATGGAACTGCATCATAATACCCCCCTCTATAGAACTCAATCTCCTCACCAATGCGAGCAACCTATCACATATAACCTACCAAGGAGGTACCATATGCTAATCTCTATAATCCATTGGCCAAAGCCTGAGCACCCTTTGCTGAAAACCTAGCTAAATCTCTCTCAGTAGTAAATGAAATAACCTGTGCTTGAGTTGTCTCGGTTGTCTGTCTCACTGCATCTCTCTCGGCTATCAATGTTGCAATCTATGACTGAGCTATCACTAACTGAGCCTACACACCTGAAAGAGTCTATGCATGTAACTCAGCCTATGACTGCATCTAAGCCTATGTTTGCTCCAATAAATCTTGTGTCTGCAGAAGCTACTCCTGGATAGTCTCTAATTGCACCTAAAGATCTCCTAGCCACAACCACACTGAAACATCTCCCATAACCTGCCTCTTACGAGGCACGATATCACTAGGAAAATCTAGGGAAAGGCCCTATCCAACTATAGCCTCTCCACTATCAAATCTCTCATCTTTGCTACTCTCCTCTCCACTACTCTCACCACCAACATCCTCATCACCACCAACATCCACATCCTCCACCTCAATATCCCCCTCTACCCCCACATCAACCTCAAGCTCGACTACAACCTCATCAACCACATCAACATCCTCTGCCTCAACTCCTCTAATGTCCTCTCTCCTCCGTCTATGACCACGAGCGACAGGAGCATCCTCCTAAACATGTAATGGGCTAGGCTCATTGGGAATAGTTAGGTGTGGAAATGGATGCAAAGAAAAATACTTAGCATAGTCGGTTGTAAGAGGAGCCTCGATAATATCTGGTTGAATATCCCATACAAAGGGCACATGACAAACAAGGCCCCCAATTTGCTGTATCTGACTATCGATGAGCATAGTGAGTGACACCATAGGGCATGCCCTATACCATCACGTACTATCTGTGGACACGTTTGATCAAGAATCTCTCTAAAACTTGACGACCACGACCAATCAAAATCATCGACTGACAAAAAAATGCTAGCTGAACATCATCATCATCCTAATGATCACAATCTAGGTAAGGACGCCATGTCACAGACTCTATATCATCAATCACTCTCCTCCAATACTCTAACTTACATCATCTAGACTAGGTAAACTTGCCAGAATATCTGAATACATACGGTCTCTTGGGTGGCCTCTGACCAAGTGGAACTATACATGTGACAGCTATGTACTCCCATGCCCATACCTGATGCAATGTCACACCAACCGATAAACTACGACCACTAAGATACACAACTGAATGTAAATCATGATATAACTAGGAAAGAAAACACATGCCCCATGCAAATTAGGTGCCATGAGCAACCATGCTCTCCAGAACACGACCCCAACCAACTAAAAATCCCTTAGACCTGTGATCAGGACTAAGGAATCCACCAATAAAACCAACAAGTACTGTCGAAAAAGACTTCACATATGCATCAACCATGTCATGCCATGGAATCCACTCTCCTACAATCTAATAATCCTGAAACACTCTATGAAGAGAATCGGTCCCACCCTGCTCTCTCGAATCATATACTAAAACATCTCCAACAATCGGAAGCTAAAGGATCTGCAAAAAATCCTCTAGGGTGATTGTCATCTCTCTAGTGGGAAGGTGAAAGGTAATGTGCTCACTATGTCACCTCTCAGCTAGAGCTGACAACAAATGCCGATTAATCCTAATATGGGGCATGTAAAGAAGAGAAGATAATCCACAACGTATAATAATGGCCATCTCAGGCTATGCCAGTCTGAGAATGAGATCAAACGTCCAAGGGAAACACTCTCGAATATGAAGGTTCCCTAATCACTCCTATTATCACAACAAAAATCAAGGTCAATAAATTCATGTCAATCATCAAAATAACATCGAAATACCATATCAAATCAAGTCAGCTCTTGGTGAATATTCTAATCAAATCTCATGAACATACATCAAATCAACCTCACCTATCATGAGGGTAATCATCATCAACACAACAAAATACACCTCACTTATCAGGAGGTACACCAATTCTAATTATTCCTAACCTATCATTAGGGTAATCATCATCAACACATCAAAGTACACCTCACTTATCATGATGTACGTCAATTCTAATTATTTCTCACCTATCATGAGATCAAAAAATCACACTAAAACAGAGAAATGCGCCATTTCATTCTATAAAAGTGCTATTCTATTCAAACAAAGCACCATTTGAGCAAAAGTGCCATTTCATCGGGTTAAAGCGCTAATGTTTTCTAGAAATGCGCTAAAACTTGAAACATGCTAAAACAGACCCTAAAAGTGCTAAAAATTTATCCTAAGCACTAAACATGATAATGTGCTAATCTACTTTAGAGAAGTGCCACAAAGGCTAAGCTAAGCGCTACAATTTGAAAAGTGCCAACTTACACCATAGACGCGCTAGAACAAACTCTTAAAGCGCTAAAATTTGAAAAGTGCTAACACAGATCTAGACGCGCTAGAACGGAGCCAAGCGGTGCTACAATGGAATAAAGAAGCGCTAAAACATGTTTCTTTTGTAAAAACCAAAAAATACATTAAAAAAATGAAAATGACACGAAAACCAAGAAAAAAAATAAAGGACATACTAGAGGTCCAAATACGACCGGCCGCTGATGTCGCTGAACACGCTCGAAAGGGTGAGTGTGAAAGGGAATCGACATTTTTCTCTACGTAGCACAAAATCTCTCTCAAACTTTCAAAAGTCACAATCAACAAATGAGTTTGAAATTGACCTTTTAACCTTTTATAGGTTATTTCAAAAAGGGATTTTTATGACATTGATTTAATTTTTTTTTTAAAAAGGAGATTAATTGAAACTTATTTAGAGCAACTCTCTACATCAATTATCGGGAGATAAATTTTTTTTCCTCCAAATCTTCATCAAAACTACATCAAATCATCCGAAAATCATAAAAACACCATGTTGGAGAATGCTAAGATCAGTGAGCTTGAATTTGATAACCTTCCAAAAGTGAAACTATAAACACAATAGTATGTCTATCAATAAAAAGAAAGAAAGAGTTTTTAAATGCAATTCTCAAGCCTTGAATATATGGGAAAAGATGAGGAGGTAGGAAGGTAGGAATGAACTATTAACTAACCCTTCAAAGAAGGAAGACTTGTGAGATCACTTGACAAGTGTATAAGTTTCAATAGGTGTCTCAAATCATGAGGACACATGTCTTAACCATATAAAGTGAGACAAAAGAAAAAGAAACCGAAGTAAACTTTAGCATAATTCAAAGATCTGACACATCTTCATCTTTCTTCCCTCATCCTCCTTTCAAGAATTGGAATAAATCATGCATAATTTTTTTGTTCTCTCTTCCTAAGGAAACAAATATTGTTCAAAAATATTGGATCATCTTTAGCATTTAGTTTCAAGTGTAGATCATCATTTTAGGAGACTCTACCTTGAGGGGTCACATAGTCTCTCTTCTTATTATCTCTTATAGGGAAGCTTTTTCCTTGTATGGTTTTATTTTCTTCTCATCTTCTAGAGGGTATATTTCTTGTATTTTTCACTTTTGGGGAAGTTTTTCATTGATATTTCTTGCTTCCTTCACTTTATTAGAGACTGCATTGTACTTGGATATCTCACTAGGCTTAGTTGCCAGGACCTAGTTTCCTTGTGCCCACTTAAGCTATGCTTAAGGGGGTTATCAATTTTGAATATTCCATAACATATTGTTGCACATGGATATTTCTTTTTTAGGAATTTTTTACTTTTCAAGAGTTTAATCCTTTTTTGGATATAAGTCCTTTTAGGTGTACATTTAGCCTTTTTCTTTTGTGCAATTTGCATGCCTCCTTTCAAATGTGAGTTTTATACATTCCATATTATTGTGTTCATCTCTTTTTCTTCTCACTCTTTATTTTTCATACTATCATTTTTATAAATTGTGTGGTATGTGATTATTCATCACTCATAGCCCAACCAATGCCACTAGTGTAATAGTAGAACATGATTCTAATAACTTTTAATTACTATACTTTGTGTCTTTGCAAATAACTATTAATAGATGGCATGGTTTTTTTTACAAGAAAAATTGATCTTCCAATATCCCTCTCTCTAATGATACCCTCCCTCCTCATTTTAGAAGGAGGAAATAATTTTCTTCATCCGTCTCATCATCAAAAAGTTGTTAGTCCATTAGTCGCAATCACATCATAATTTAATCCATAATCAAATATTTCATTAATGATCAAACAAAAATCATTTCCAATTTTCATTTTATCAAAAATAACATTTATAGCTAACATGCAATCGAATAATATATCTACATAGATATGATCAAAGTAATAGAAATGTATTTTATTCTAGATATTCATATTTTTAATCTATATCTCAAACATAAAAAATTAATGTCAAATTATCTACATCATTAAATTATTTTAAAATGGGTTGTGACAAGGAGTAGAAAAGTAGCTATCTAGCCACAACAACATAAAGGATTAAGAATAGTGTTGGATGAGGCTATCACTAGCTTGGGATTTCCTCCAAGGATAAGGACCTATCAAATATGGCACCTACAATCTCCTTGAGTTTTATCTTAACTAGTAGTCAAAATAATGAACAATATAAAATAGGATATTGAATTCCTAAATATAGTAACCACTATCACTCTCTCCATAGGAATAGACTATTATCTTATAGTTCTAAGAATTGAAAATACAATAGGTAGTGGTGTTCCTAAAGCACCTTAATAGTAGCTCAATCAACTTGGTAGATATGCATAGTTTATATAGATATTATATTAAAAGTGGATTGTGTATAGTTGATAGAATATTGGATGTGCCATTATATTTAATCCCATTAGATTTTTTTAATCGCCCTTCAAGTTCTAGAAGCCACTCATGTATTTATATTTTTGTCAATATAAATGATATACCACTCTAGGTCAACTTTATCAATTCAACAAAAAAAGTTAAATAAAAAATAAATTTGGTTTTCTCATATATTATGTAATAAATAAAAAGAATAATTCTTAAATGAAAAAAATTAGCATCTCTTGACATTTTTAAGATAGATGCATTTAAGCTATCTATATTAATTTAATAGAAATTATATAATAAGTAGAGCTTATTGTGGGGATGATGTTTTACAAATATTTTATGAAACATCAAGTTAATAGTAAAGCAATGAGTATTATTTACACTTTATGAAATTTACATATTATTGTGATTTTGTTTTTGCAAACAAAAATATTGTCATATTTTTAATAATTATAATTAAAATAATTTTTAATGTTAATAAAATAAAAAATTATTAATTATTTTCTAAAATAAATGAGATGTAAAATTATTATTGATTGTCAAACTCTTTAATATTTAAATAAAATATAATTTTTAAAACTAGATCAAAAATCACTTAAAAAATATTTTAATGAAAACAAACATATCAATCGATTGCTTGAACTAATTAATCAAATAGCATGTATTAATCCATACCAAAATCCAAATTTACACAATTCTAAGGTTTTCAAAGTTAAAGACTATTATATATAGCCATAAATTAAATCAACCAACAATTATAAGATTTCATTTACTGAGCTTTCCGCCATACACTCTTCCCCTCCAACAATTGGACTTTATGGGAAATAACCCTACATTTAGTATTGCTCTCTATGGATTCCTTCCCCTTGCGAGCTGGCTCGAATACCACATGCAAAGCGAGATTGGAGAGGAGCTGGACCCTGTCGTCACAAAAACTACAATATCAGAGAACAAAATGATAGCAAAAGAGAAGGTGATCTAAAAACATTAACATAGCATGCCTGCACTTTGGCAAAAGAGAAGGTGATCTAAAAACATTAACATAGCATGCCTGCACTTTGGCATAACTAATTCCACATAGTTTTTGTGAAGTTCTTTCGGACATCAAACTTTTCCAGTGCTACATATGAAATGGTTTAAACGCCTTCCAAGTAGCTTAAGCTGATGTAAAATTGACGAAGGTGTAGCCCTACCTATAGCTCTCTCCACAAATTACCAACCCTACCCTACACTAAATTATTAGGGTTATTTGTGCGCTACGAATCTTGACATTGACATCCTTTTGGTGAATTATTAGGGTTATTTGAGATCTATTTGAGATCTGGAAAAAAAATGGTAGATACATAACAAAAAGTAAAAGAAAGAAAACCCTAGGATCTGAAAGAAAGTAGATACATAACAAAAAGTAAAAGAAAGTAGATACATAACATAAAAGTAGTACATTTTCTCTCTCTGTGTCGAACAACGTCCTTTTATCTCTATCATTGATGACGAGGGGGAATGTTGTAGGGTCGTGTGGGATTTGGATCAGGACTCCAATGACTCAGCCGGATCTTCAATCTAAAGGGCCCAACTCTGCGCCCGTCCAAGGCTGCCTGCGCTCGCTTTGCATCTGTCGCATGAAAGAAATTGACAAACCTAACCCCATTCTTATTCGGGCTGATCGCCACTTCTTTTAGTGCCCCTATACAAACAAAAACATTCTGTAAGAAACAATAAACTACATCTATTTGATATATCAGTTTGATTAACAAAAATAAACCGAAAAAGATAAAATCTACATACCATATGGTTGGAATATGTCTCGCAAAAGGTTGTTCGAGACTGTCGCATCAACATTGAATACAACTAGTTTCACTTGGGATTCTTGTGGAGATGAAGCTGTTGCAGTATGTAATGTCTGTGAAGGAGGAATATTCGAGAGATATATAGCTGGATGGAATTCTTTTGCAAAGGGGTTTAGTGGCCTAGCGGATTCCATAGCTTTCTTGCAGGCTGTAACAAGTAAACCAGTAAGAGGTGAAAGCAAAGCCTCGAGGAATCAAAAGTAAGAAGATTTACGGGAGTTGATAGTACCGTGGGAGTTCTATTTATATCAGGTTGCCGTGCAAATGAACCAATTAAAACCCTACATATTTCTCCAGGCCTTCTTTGTGGGGAAGCTTCCTCCAGCGAGAAAACAGTTTCCCCATTTTTTTAAATTATTTTATTTTTGAATGTAATCGAGGCAACAGTTGGATTGCTTATTTCCAGAAAGAAAATTGGGAGTCCCTATATCGGGAAGCTGTTGTGTAATAATTCTTTATGGGGGGAAGTCCTCTGTGTAATAAGACTTATTTATGTGGGAAGCTCTTGACTAATAAAGAGTTTAATAGACTCAAAAGTTATGTAGTAGGAAATCAGTTGTCCATATTGACAAATAAATATAATTATAATTAATAAATATTTTTTAATCAACATATAAATGTGTTTATTAATTAGTTTTGAAAATTTATAAATTTATTTGAAATGATAGAATTATATTTTTAAGTTAATGAGCAATATTAAAAAATTATCATTGTTAATTTTAATGTGTATAATATTTTTATAGTTTAGAACATTCAAAGGACATTATTAAATAAAGGGTTGTGGTTTAATTGATTGGGTATAATATTAACGGTGGTGGTATGTTATTTGATTATGAATTCAAATTGTAAGAAAGTACAATAATATATGTTAGAAATATTGGAGACTATAAAAACTTCTTTTCTATTCAATTATCCCTCATTATTAAAACATAAAATTGTTATATAATAACATATTAGATGGAATAAGGACATCCAAGTGATACAAATCTCTAATTATCAAATAATGTATTGAATTCTACATTATCTTGAATGATGCTTGACAATATTGCCACTAATAATACATTATCTTGAACGATG